>JAVIWB010002739.1:0-369544 GCA_031893035.1 Dermolepida albohirtum
TCTACAAAACATAAAGTGTGAAGCGAATAATCCTTACAAAAAGAAGTTAGTTTTTTGAGCATTTGAAATGTATAAATGTTTAATAAGAATAAGATTATTTTGCAAATATAAATTTCAATTTTAAGTAATTCTTATCAAATAAGTGGAAAGTCTTAAATAACAAAAATATAAATACATTTGAAACTGTTTTGAGTATGTACTTATGTATGGTTGTGAATTGGACTTTAACATATAACACTAAAGTAAAATAGAACCTTGCGAAATAAGGATTTTAAGAAATATAGAAATACCAAAATGAACAAAATAGGAAACGAAGTTATAAAACAAAGATTAAAAGCGAAAAGTAAAAAAATAAGAACACAAAAAATAAGATGGTTCAGATACTCAATAACGATGAACGAAAGAAACTAAAAGAAATGGGAAATCTGCATCAATTTAAGGAAACCTAAGTACACCTACAATTCAAACACATTTAGAGAAAAAAAGGTTCAATAACACTGAATAAAGGCAAAAAACAACGTAAAAAATTATTAGACTACGAGGGTGGTCCCATAAGTACCCGGCCTGGCCTAGAGGTGGCGGTAGTTGTTTGAAAAATATCACTATATAAAAAGTACATAATACTAATACTATAAAGAATATGACGCCACGTTGTTTAGTATTTGTTTGGCAGCCATCAATAGTGAACGCTTTCAGTGAATTTGTAAAAATAGAGAAAATTGGTCATAGTCACGTGATGCAACTTTTATTGGAAAGGGCTCAGCCCAACCGATATAAAAGTCGAACTAGATTCTACTCTGGATGAGTTTGCTCCTTCATTTACAACAGTGAAATATTGCAGAGCTTAAACGAGGCTGTACGAGCTGCCAAGACGAGCATCGCTGTGGTCGACCAAATGAGGTGACGACTCCAGAAATGGTGAAGAAAATCCACAAAGCAGTACTGGACGATCGTCGACTGAAAGTGCGCGAGCTAGCAGACATTTCAAAAAGTGCGGTACATCGCATATTATCTGAAAATTTGGACATAACAAAGCTGTGTGCAAGACGAGTGCTGTTTCAATTGAGTGTTTAGCGAAGTTTCACAGCAACAAAGCAGAATTTTAGCGCCGTTTCAAAATAATGGATGAAACATGAGTCTATCACTTCACACCCGAGACAAAAGAACAATCAAAACAATGGACTCAAAAGGGAGCTCCAAAGAAGGTGACGACCCTTTCAGTTGCAGGGAAGGTCATGGCATCGGTTTTTCGGGATGTATTGTACGTGGAATAATTTTCATTGACTATCACGGAAAAGGAAAAACTATCAACAGCGAGTATTAAAAATGGCCGCATTTGGCTAAGAAGAAACTGTTGCTTCATCAAGACAATGCACCAGCTCACAAATCCGTTATTTCAATGGCTAAAATTAATGAATTAAAGTTTGAATTGCTACCTCGTGCACCCTATTCGCCAGATTTAGCCCCCCACGGATAATTTTCTGTTCTCAAACTTGAAAAAATGGCTCAGTGGTCAAATATTTTCCAACGATGAAGAAGTGATGTCGGCAGTTAATGGCTATTTTGAGGAGCAAGACAGTTCCTATTATAAAAAAGGATATCGAACTTATTGAACATCGCTGGGAAAAGTGTATAGACCTGAAAAGAGATTATGTTGAAAAATAAATATATTTCTTTCCAAAATTTTTATGTTTTCTTTGTTGGGTCGGGTACTTCTGGGACCACCCTCGTACATTAACAGAACATGAATACCATAATAAATCTGAAAAGGTCGCAGTGAAATAGGCTCGAAACTACTAGATCTAATTTAAATAATTAAACTAGAGAACGTGCATTAACAAAACATGAATACCATAACACGAGCAGATCTGAAAAGCTCGCAGTGAAAGAGGCTCTATGGCCACCTTCCTTAAATTATATAATCTAATAAAATTTATTAGTGCTGCCTAGTATTGAGTATACTGGGATATTCAAAATGAATATATTTTACAATTTCCATCTTAAAACTATGGTCTCTAAAAATGTCTTTTTTTTAATTATAATAGTTCGAACTAACTCAATTGTATATTTAGCGCTAGGTATAATTGTAAATTCACAATTGTTGCATATGTTTATACATTTTAATACTTAGAAAAGCTTAATGAAGGTGTATAAACATACAATCTATATATAACAAAAGAAGTAAATCGATGTGTGTTAAAGTTATTAATTAAATACTAGCTTTATAGTTGAATTTGATGGAGCCTGTGGTTGATTGACTTGATCAATAAGGTTGATATATAACCCCTTTCCACAATTAACTATTTGTAAATTCTGTATACGCATTTCGACAACCAAGTTGTCATCATCAGCAGTTGTCATCCTCCTACCGAGGAGGTGATCGCAAGCATCGAAGCGGCTATTAAATATTTAGATCAAACCTCAAAAAATTTTATTAGAGAAGCTTGTAAGACTCAAATCAAACAGAACTTACAAGAACAAAAACAAAAAGTAGTGCACCACGAATGGAACTTAATTAAGAGTCTCAGATCGAAAGACTGTTTTTATTTAAAAGCAGATAAAGGGAATAAGTTAGTAATTTTGAACAAAAGCGACTATTTTCTAAGAGTGAAAAATTTAATCTCAGAAGGGCCCTATGTTGAATGTACGAAAACTCCATTACCAAAAATGATTAGGGACACAAAAAACGCGTTAAAAAGTTGTTCAAAGTTAATAACCCCGAATCTGAATTATAGGCTAAGTGTAAGTAATCCGTTGATCCCTAGACTATATTGTTTGCCTAAAATACACAAACCAGGCAACTCAATGAGACCAATTGTCTCAGGGATCAACTCCCCTACTTACTTGATATCGAAATGGCTAGTGAATGAATACAAAAATTTGCCCGAAAAACTTGAAAGTCTCTCAGTCAATAATTCATTAGAATTTATCCAAAGGATCAAAGATTGTAAATTAGAAAAAGGAGAAATTTTAGTTTCATTCGACGTAACGTCATTGTTTCCTTCGGTACCGATCCCAGAAACTTTAAAATATTTAGAAGAACTGCTTCACAAAAATAAGATCGAACCAGAGAAAATAAAGGAATACGTGAAATTAACAAACCTTTGCATGTCCCAAAATTGTTTTCAGTTCGAAGGGAAGTTCTATGAACAAAAACAGGGAACTGCAATGGGCAATTGTCTTTCTCCATTCATAGCGGACCTGTTTATGAGTAACTTTGAAATAGAACTAAAAAATAAAGCTAAATATTTTCCTAGAATTTGGGTCAGGTATGTCGATGATATTTTCGCGGTTTTCAATACACAAAAATGCAACTTAAATGATTTCGTTAAACAGTTAAATTCAAAATTCCCGACAATTAAATTCACAGTAGAAAAAGAAAACAATGACAAGTTGCCTTTTTTGGACACCTTAGTTATTAAGAATGATCTCAAAATAGAAATTAATATTTTCCGAAAAGAAACCAATGTCAATAGATTCATTACGGCTGACTCAAATCACAGCATGCAACAGAAGATGGCTTCATTCAATTTTCTGATTAATCGTTTGATCAATTTCCCACTAACAAAAGTAAGATATGAAAGAGAATTGAACCTCATTAAGAATATCGCGGTATACAACGGTTTCGATTCGGAAATAATCAATGGATTAATTAGAAAGGCCAACATAAGAAAAACAATCCATGACACCACATGTCTTTCACCACAGAGCAATCGGGAAAAGCATTTTGTTTGTTTACCTTTCCATCGTGTGACAAAAAATCTGAATAGTATTTTTAAAGATCACGGGTTTAAAGTATGTTCCCGCCCCAATAATACCCTTAAAATTCTGTTAGGAAATGCAAAAGACAAAATTGAAGAGAATAAAAAATCGGGAATCTACCGAATTGAATGTTTAGAGTGCAATAGACAATACATCGGCCAAACTAAAAGATCGATCGAAACCAGGTATAAAGAACACCTTTCGCACATAAAATTCAACCGACCGGAAAAATCGGGTATAGCGAGACATGTATTAGAAAATAACCACAGTGTTAATATGGATTGTTTACATTTGATAAAGAACGTGTACAATTATCGCGAACTGGACGCGTATGAAAGCATGCACATCTTAAAGAATTTAAGCCATGTGGTAAACTTTAATGACGCCGGGCCCTTGCAAACCCCTCTCCTCTCTCTACTGAAAGACAAGAGGAACAATATCATAAAACACACATAAATCACACAGACACTTCTTGACCATAATAACCTTTTTCAATGTAGTGCATGTTAGTTTAAGTAAAAGTATTTTTTAAAAATCTTGTGAAACAGACACAGTGCACATCTTGGTTTTCAACGGTGAGGATCGCGTACGGAGTTTGTTTTTTCGTGCAATTTTTTCGCCGTGTTTTACCAGGTGCGACACTGTTTACTTATCTGCTGATGATGACAACTTGGTTGTCGAAATGCGTATACAGAATTTACAAATAGTTAATTGTGGAAAGGGGTTATATATCAACCTTATTGATCAACTACTAGCTTTATATTTTAGGAAGTAAATATCGAAATCTCGTGGAAAGTAATAAAAGATCAGGACAATCTGATCAACTATAATAAGCCGTTGACACCATTCTAGATTAGTATACGAAAAAAGCTATATTCGCTCTTTGAAATATTATTAGTATTTTTTATTTTTTTGCTTACGTCCTAATACAGT
Source organism: Dermolepida albohirtum (assembly GCA_031893035.1). Taxonomy (NCBI): domain Eukaryota; kingdom Metazoa; phylum Arthropoda; class Insecta; order Coleoptera; family Scarabaeidae; genus Dermolepida; species Dermolepida albohirtum. The sequence continues at coordinate 4,696 of JAVIWB010002739.1, forward strand.
GTATGTGTTGAAATATGCTTTTTTTATTATAAAAATAACCAATCTATTAGATGGCGCAGCCGGTTCAATTTTTCCTTGAAAATGAATTTTACATCGCAAAGAATTTATACAAAAAGAAGAGAAGTAGATTGATAGAACTGATGTATAAATTTAAAAAAAAAAACAAATTAAGAATGCTGTTGTTTCTTTAATATACACATTATGTATCTTTAGCAACCATGTACATAATGAAAATAAATTTTTCTAGGTATTAGCAAAAATGTTGTAATATCGTAAACTATGTATACATAGACACATTTTCAATTTTATACTAGTGTCGATTAACATTTTATTTTACATGTACTCAAGGTCAATAACATCTAAATTCATACTGGTAATCTTTTCTTGACTAAAATCCTGTCTGTCTACTTCACAGCTTCACTGGATACGGGCACATAAAGTTCCATATCCACACATACATATGTACATATATGCGTGCAGAAGATAAGTGTTGTATATCTAACACATGTGTTAAATCTATACTTGGGAATCGGCATACCAATTGATCGCTTATAACAGAAATGTGTGTGGATCCGCCCGAACTGACCAGCATTTTACTGCGATGAATAATTTTACCGGTTCATTCTTTCTTTTCTTAGCTGCCGTTTTTTCTTTTAATAAAATGTAACGTTATTTGAATTTCGTTTTAGATTTTTAAAAATGTTGTCGTGCAGCATAATTCCATTCTTGAAAAAGAAGTAGTACCTATTTATTATTAAAGTTTAAGACTCTTTAATTTTTTCAATAAATAATAATATGTATGATAAAAATTCTTTATTAATTAAAAAAAAAGGGAATAGTTGTGCCGACGTTTAAATATGATTATTCTAGTAGTAATACTAAATGGTTTATTGGAGGATACAGAGAAAGTGAAGATTGTAAACAAAATTTAGTTGAAATTATCCAGTAATTAATTGGCAATTATTAATTTATAAATTTTCTTTTAAAACGTATATGCATTTATACATACCAAGTTGTTCAATAAGTTTTATCGTTCGATAAGAAAAACACGAATTTATGGTTTGAAATACATTTTATTACTCAAGATAACCTCCCTAAACTTCAATACACTTGTTACTAATTTATGGATTCCATCCCTGAAGTGAGAATCCAGAAGACTGTCGAAATACGCTTCCACGGCTGTTGTTACCCCTTCGTTCAATGAAAACCGTTTTCCACGAATGCATTTTTTGAGATGTGAGAACAGTCAGAAGGAGCAACATCTTGCGAATAGGATGGAAATTGCAACAATTCGTATCCTAATTTACTAATTTTTGCGATGGTTTTTTGAGCTTCATGAGAGGATGTGCTGTCTTGATGAAAAATGTTTTTTTTTCTTCTGTAAATCAGGACTTTTCTCGCGAATTTTTACATCCAGCTGGTCCAAAAGGTTACAATAATAATCAGGGTTTATTGTTTTACCAGTTTGAAGGTAATCCACGAACAAAATTCCATTTACATTACAAAAAACTGATGCTAACACCTTCTTCGTCAGAGCCGAAGTACCGGGTTCACGCACCTTTTTAGAATCTTGTTTTGATTGAGGACCATTGCGGTAGACCCAAATCCCATCCATAGTAATGAAATGATGCACGAAATCGTTTTTATTCTTTCTAAAATCCTTCAAATGTATCTTTCTAAAACACTTCAAATGTTATTGAGAAGGTCGTATTCCATTTTTAACGAACGCAGTATCCATTTTGCACACATCTTTCTGAAATCCAAAACTTCAGCCAAAATATTGCTCACAAGGCCTAATAAGATGATCATGAATATCAAACTTATGAAAAGTTATCTTCTTCTGGGCTTCCGGGTTGGATCCGCGTCACTGGTATAACTGCTAACGTTTCGTACCCACTCGTATGGGACATCTTCAGAGCTCAACTACTGCTACTGTCTGTCGCACTGAAACTGGTGTAAGTCGATGGTGGACGGGTTTATATATGGGTAATGGGTCATGAGTCAATGGAGCGTTACGGTTGCGATTGGGTTGTTTGGAGATGTAGACAACCCAACCGCAACCGTAACGCTCCATTGACCCATTACCCTGGTGATATAAAGGCACTAGTCGAGGAAAAGCCACAGTACAGAACATGAGAGATTTCAGACCACATGAAAAACTAGGATACGTCAACACGTTGATACTTGGGTTTTAATGAATTAAAGGAAATTCACTTGATGACGTGTATATCTGTGACATGTTCCTTAAATGTGGGGAAAGCCATCCTTTTTTGAAGCAACTGATAACTAGTGATGAGAAGCGAATTCTTCACAACAATGTGCTGTGAAAACGATTTTAGTGCCGATTTGAAGATTCACCTCTAATGTCATCAAAAGCAAATATTCATCAGCGGAAACATCTATACGTCTGCTCTCAATGTGATGAGATTTGAAAAATTGTCGTATTTTTTGAACTACCCGAGAAAAGAAACAACTAGTTCAAATGTGCTCTCAATAATTAGACAGTTTGAAGAAATCGATCATTCAGAACCGTCCAGAGCTCGTTAATGATAAATAAGTAATATATAATCACAACAACATAAGACCACACACAAGTTTGATTACCCGTCAAAAATTATTAGGTCTTGAATGAGATATGTTATCACACGCGTCATAGTCATCGGACTTTGCCCAATCAGATTTACACTTATTTAATTCTCTTCAAAACTCCTTGCATAGTATCACTTTCAGCTCAGATGGAGCTGTGTAAAAGCACCTTGTAAAGTTTTTCACCGATAAGGATAGGCTCTTCTATAAACGAGAAATTATGCCGCTCACCGAAAGATGGCAAAAGGTTATCGAAGAAACGGGAAATATATAATTGAGTCATCTTTTTTAAAATATACATAGTTACTTTTCCAACAATCCTCTATAACAAAAAGAAAAATCCGAAAATACGGCATCGTTAATAAAATACAAAAGTATGGAATTAAGTAATTTTTAAACTTTTTACACATATATTTTTTCTTAAATAAAGTTCAAATCAAATAATTTTACCATTACAGAAAAGTAATATATGTAGATATATATATCTACGAAAGACATGTATTATATGTATATAATTATCTACGTAAAGCATTCCTACTTTTAATGGTTTAACAAATTAGAAAAAATGAAAAATACATACACTTTTATGAATGACTATATATATATATATATATATATATATATATATATGTTTCTGTACACTCGATAGTCTTGAAAATGTTTACAAGTATTAGGCGTTTATTACCTTATTAGTAAGCCGATTTCTATAAACAGTGACCCAGGGACCTATTTCTCTACATAATCGCTGAAACCTTTTACTTCTTTCGAGTCGAAGAATAGTACCTTCAATATTACCTTTCCTTTACTGATTTTTTAAACAAAATATAATATACTTACAGTAAAAGTAAAATGTTGATCCATGTGTCTATTATAAATAGAAAAGATTGGTTAATTTATGTTCCTCATAATATACGTAAATGTCCTAAAAACACTTATTATAAAAGTGACTTACTATATTACAAGAACTTGCATTGAAAATGTACATATAAAAATTAATTATGTTGGAACTTTTTAAAATGAGTATTTTTTATTGGTAGGTGGGAAATAAATAATACGTAATACAAAGGGTACTAGGAAGATTTTGTAATATGACGCAACAATAAATCATTGAAAGCTGCTTGTTGTTGCATGTTGAAACATGTTCATACGCGCATAGTAACCGCCGCGCCATGCCGATGGGCTCAGTTATTCATTAGCAGTGAGAGTGTAAAGTACTAGCGATGGCATCGTGGTCACGAAATGAGATAAGGGCAGTTTTGCGTTATAATTTCGTACGTGGTTTAAACATAGACCAGTGCTTCGAAGAAATGACTCTTGCACTAGGTGATGTTTATCCACATCGCACAACGATATTCAGGTGGTATAGAGAATTCCAAAGGGGAAATTTAACTGTGGAGGATGCTGAGAGGCCGGGAAGGCCACGAACGTCAGTTACGGAGGAAAACGTTACTACTGTGAGGAAAATGCTTGGCGAGGGCAGGCGAGTGACCTACCAACAGATAGAGGGTACTTCAGGCCTAAATGCACCAGTAATTTGTTCGATTCTGCATGATCATTTGCACGTGAAGAAACTTTGTTCTCTCTGGGTGCCGCATCGACTAACTAAAGAGCAGTAGACGCGACGTGTGACTTGCTGCCGGGAGATGCTAAAAAAGTTTAATAAGGGACAATCTCGGTATGTGAACAACATCGTGACAGGTGACGAGGCTTGGCTGTGCTATTACGATGTGCCGACCAAAGCTTAAAACAACGTCCGGGTCTTTGATGATGAGGACACACCCGTAGTTGTCAGAAAATCCCAATCTGTAAAGAAGAAAATGATAGCTGTATTTTTCAAATCGGATGCGTCGTTTTGGATACACAGAAGACAGTCACAGCTAAGTGGTATACTGAACAGTGCCGTCTAAAGTCAGTCTCTCTGTGAAAAACCTGCGACCAAAGTCAAGAATGGACACCTGGTTCCTCCATCACGATAATGCTCCAGCTCTTTGTATCGTCGCAGATAAAGTACATTATATTTAAAATTTATTTTATATTTACTAACATATTTTTTCAAGTTCACCTTGCTTTAAATTTTTGATTAATATTGAAGTATGCGTATCATATGAAATATTTATTTTACAATTTAATGTATGTATCTTGCAAGTTTCCGTCTATTTTTTCAGTGTGCCCAATCGCACATGCAATGTACATATGAATGTCACCGAGACTATGGGAAATATTAAAAAATACTTTGGACAACTTTTTATCTGTTATAATTGAAGTATATATCAATAGTCAATAGTCTTCCTGTAGCCAATACCCCTCTCCTGGGACCATCCCCCGCTCTCAATTTTTTTAAAAAATCAAATTATCTATATAACTACATTTGTCACGAATTCATACATATACAATGAATTTGCCCAACATATTGTTAGAATTGTATGAGTGACACAGTCATCTATACCAACATTGTATGATTTGTCAAATGAGGAATGGTTAATTTGAAACACACGCTCTTATTTCTGTGTCTACTTAAATTAGCTATATCTTTTTAATTTCTATAAAATGTGATGAAAGCATCACATTTTGATTACATGATTCAAGTATCCAGTTTACAAACGTTTTCATTTATTTATGCGTCTATCTTTTTCTTTCAAACAGAATTTATATGAAATAAATTCAGCAACATGTAAAACATTTTTGTTACGTAACTTAATACTATAGTTGTAAAAGAAATTATTAAAACTATAAAAATATGTATATGCATACACACAAAATAATCGTGCTAAACATTATTTAATACGTTTTACAACACTGGCACATTATTTTAATAGTCATTACACGATGATTAAACAATTTTATACGCTACATTATATTTACGTGATCTAACATTATTGTCATTATATTGATAGTTAGTACTAGGAAGATTTCAATTTGATTTTAAAACATGCTTGTTCTTTTATAAGAATGCGAATTATATAAGAAATGATAAAAGTGAATACATGTAAATTTAATATTGAATTATGTAACTTATAAAATAATTTTAGAAGTGGTAAAATAAATGAAAGTGCGTCCAATTGTAATTTATAACCATTAATGGGGTTTATTTTATAATTAATCAATCACGCTATTAATATTCTCGTATAATCATCTATTTGAATAAAATAAAGTAATTTTAAGCATTGACAAACGATAATATCTGTTGACATTTAATAAATAAAGTTTAAAGAAAAGGAGAAAAATTTAAAACCAAACTATTTTTGTATAATAATAATACGTATCAATAACTATCTTCTTCTGGACTTCCGATCTGGAACCGCGTCACTGGTATAACTGCCGACGTTTCGTACCCACTAGCAGTCGGCAGTTATACCAGTGACGCGAATCCAGTCCGGAAGCCCAGAAGAAGATAGTATGAACCACGACCGCGGAAGTCTACGTACCAGGTTACGTATCAATAACATTTTTGCAGTCACTAATAGATTATATCTGTACCATATCTTTACGTGCGTACTTTTAAGTTTTGCATAGTGGCACCACTAATCAAATGTCAGTACTAAAAATTAACCTCCATCTTTAATTAACCTAAATCCAAACTTTCAGTGGGATACTTGTAGTATTGCAACTCTAACAAACTGTTAGTTAGTTGAAAAATGGAATTAAACCGAAAACATTTTCGTAGAATATTTTTTTATTGTCAGAGGTGATGGATCTCAGATTTACTCATACAAGCTAGAAAATCAACACCAATCTTCTGTTTGGATGTTCCAAGGTGAAGAAAAGCCGACAAAAGTCATGCGTTCTAGAAGTGCCTTTAGAAAGATGGTTGCGCGACACTTGTCTCGAAAGCATGTCATCTAGCAACAATTCCTCTACAAGATCAAATAACTGTTACTGCCGATTGATATACAACCATTGGTTTGCCGCGGGTCATCGCTGAGCTTAGAGAAACAACCCTGAACGACGAGTCATCCTCCACCAAGACAATGCATATTTACACACAGCACGCAAGACAATTGAATCTTTAACGCAACAAAACGTTGAATTGTTGCATCATCCTCCGTACAGTCCGAACATAAGTTCCAACGATTTTTTTACCTTCCCGGACTGCGTGGTCAAAGGTTCCAGTCGTCAGAAGGAGCAGTTGATGCCTTCAAAAATGCAATTTTGACTGTACCAACGAACGAGTGGCACAACTGCTTCCATAGTTGGTTCGAGGGCATGCAAAAGTGCATTAATCTTCGTGGGGAATACTTCGAAAAACAATGAAGCCTTTAAAAGCTATCTACTGTTTTATTCCAGTTTTATATACAAAACTTAAAAGACAGCCCACGTATAGCGAGTTGAATTTAAAAATGATTTTACTATACATCGACCAAATTATTGCTTCATTAACGCTATTGTACAATAAAATTATTAAAATATTATCAACAAAATATACTAAGAAGTTTGCGCCGGTAATTTCCCACAAAATGTAGAAACGTATTTCCCTGACTAGACTTATCATAGGACAGAATATATTTTGAAAAATTAAACAAAGTTTGAATATATATATATATATATATATATATATATATATATAATAAAAAAGTGTTACAAACTTTGAGGAGATACAGAAAATTATTCCTTTTTATGGCAATTGTGCTTTTTTTACTTATCCCTTTCATTCTGCTTCCTTTTATTAATTCCCTAAAACTTGTATTTTCTTATAGTAGGCAGATGTTCTGCCACATATACAATGTGTAGTTAACATTCAGTAGTTAGTGCACAATTTTACAAATTTTCTGCCCGTTCTCTAACAGTATTAACGGATATAAGTACATTTTATGTATGATCCACATTTCAACCACTAGACTTTTCAATAGTAAGAAATCAGTTAGCGATAAACCCTTCGTGCTGATGATTAATGAAAACTAGAAGTTAAAGAATGGCATCTAAAGACCCCTGCTATTGCGGGCGAAGTTAATATACACGAATCAAATGCCCTCAAAATTTGTTTCGCGATGATGAAGTAGATATCTCATATCGGTTACGGTGAGATACCTATTTCATACGCAAATTGTCAGCAAAATTTTAAGACTTTAACACTTGTTTCGTATATATTAGCTTTGTTGGCATATACATGGCAATAGCTTAGTACTTCCTTCCATTCTTGCTTACATTCCAATTACTAGATCCCTGTAGTTCGTGTTTTTATTAGACTGCACCAAAGATTGCGTGATACCCGTTCATTTGGGAAACAGTTCCACGATTCAAAGAGATCAAGGTCGATGTTCGCTCCTAAGGTAGAAGAGGCAATTTTAGCGCGGGAAGAGCAGAATCCGGAAATGACTTTGCGAATAACATCACCTGAGGTAGAAATTATTAGTCCTCTTATTTGGAGAGATTTGGACCCCAATTTTGTGGCCAATATTCGAGGTCGGGTTCACCAAAATGGAATTTTTTAATTCCTCGTCAGTACACTGATGCGTACTATCAGTGTGCCAACGAAAATCCCCATACTGTCACGGAATCCAAGCACCAGGTACATTTTTCATTGAAAATTTGGTTGGGTATTTTGGGAGACAGGTTACCGTGTCCGGTTGTTTTACCAAACTGATTAACAGGCACTGCTTACCTAAACTTTCTGCATAACACAGTGGGTGATCTTTTAGAAGACATGCTTTTGAATAAAAGACAACAATTGATGGTTCCAGCACAATGGTGCTCTGGCGCATTTTTCGTTTGCCTGTAGAGAGGATTTACACGGAATTTTTGAACCTGTATGTAGGCAAAAATGAATCTGGATCATCATTGCTAGAAAGAAATCAAGGTGGTTTCCTTGAGTATTTTCTTTGGGGACATTTGAAAACTTTGGCATACGTTAGACTTGTAAGTGACCTCAGGAAGCTGTAGCAACGCGTAGGCAGGAATTCTACCGAATATGAGCCAATGTGGAAGTTTTCAAAAAGGTTCGAAGATCCTTGCGACAGAGATGTCACTGCTATGAAACGGAGAGGAGGCACTCTAAACATCTCATTTGACTTTTTGTATTTGCTATTTGTTCATAAATTACATTGTTCTTTTGTTTGTATATAAAAAAAAGAGGTTTAGACGCAAAATGTTTCGTATCTTTAAAATCATTTATTTACAGACCCATGTTCATTAAGATTTTTAGCCACATGGGTCATACCCCTCAAAGTTTGTGACACATTTTTTTACGGTCGATATTAAAATACTGATATAGAATATTATACATAATTGTTACTTCAAAAGCAACTGTCAGCTACAATTAGTTAAGTAAAAAAAGACATAAATATTTCCTTCGTAGAATTAGATTGGATTTGAAGAATGACTCCTACTTTCGGAGAGGCACCCCACAAGTAGTACTTGGGACATATGTAATTTTTATTTAGTTTAACACGTCTTAGATTAAACAAAATTCAAAAATCTCGAGTTATTTATAACAATCACAGCAAATCATTTGCTATGATTAACGGTACGAACATGTCCTGGTAAAAGTAACGATATCATTGATATCTGTTAGATATTACTTTCCTCAAAAGATTACCGATCGGACATCATTAGCGTTACCTAAATTATCTCATCGGCGTAGTAAAAAAACACATGTTACATATACAAAATTCGTTCTACTTTCTTACGATACGCATCGACTACTTCACAGAACTTTAAATAAATGCGAAAAGAAAATTACATATCTACCGTCTAGAAGAGGACATAAAACAGATGTAAATTTTAACACAATTTCACACGTTGAATAACATCGGCGCATGTAAGCAGCGATATTTGAGGTAATGAAGAGGAAGTATATCAGGTATCTAGAATTTGTCTGGTTCTTCATGGGTACCGGATTTTATTCCATAACAATTATGTGCTTTTTTGGTCTGATTGATGTAAATAAAATATTGTAATTTGCACCTGTCTGCCTGTTTTAAATTTTAAACAACACAAAATATTTTCTCATATTTAATAGAGTCGCATTGTTACTAATTTTATTATTATTCATGAAAGGTATATTACGGTGTATAGTAAAGATTCAGCATTTTATTTTCAAGTTAAATTTTAGTCTAAACTTTTCAATGGTAGAGAATCAATTAGCAATAAACCCTTTGTGCGGACGATTAGTGAACGCTAGAAGTTAAAGATTGGCATTCAAAGTCCTCTGTCATTGCGAGTGAAGTTAATATACACGAACCCTTAAAATTTGGCTGGCGATGAGCATATGAAGCAGGTATCTCATATTAGGTACTACGAGATACCTGTTTCATACAAAAATTATCAACAAAATTTTAAGAACACTCGTTTTGTATATATTAGCTTTGTTAGTAATAACTTAGTGCTTGCTTACAACTAAACAAAAGCTATTAAAATAAACAAATTTAGCCATGTTGAAAAGGTAAGCAAACATATTTTTCTTGAGTTGTCACTACCGATGCGACTTGGATACATCAGTATAATCCTTCAATTAAATAAATATTGATACAGTGGATCGAAACACTTGAAATAATGGACTGAGGCTGACACAAGTGCTCCTAAAAATGTAAAAACCTTAGACTCGGCCAGAAAGAGTGTGACTACTCTCTTTCAAAACTGTAGTTGGATTCGATTACCTTCAAAAAGGTTAAACATACTGTACATCCTTTTTAGATCAAGTGTACGATACAATACAACACAGCAAGCCCTGCTTAAAGAAGAAGCGAGCGCTTTTCTTCTGAATCATGCACATTCATGAACTATATTTTGAACCGGTCCCGAATCCAAATTATTCGAACAGATTTGACTCCTTCAAACCTTTTCCTTTTTCCAAACCTGAAAATCTGATGTGGCAAGAGATTTGGGTTGAATGGGAGATAATCACTGAAAGTAATGTATATTTCAAACAATTTGATAAAGCTTTTTTCTTAAAGAATGAAAAATTATATTAAAACATACTACATAACCAATTCGTACTCAAAACAAAAGTAATAAAATACAAGCGAAAATAGGAAATTTTATCAGAAATTTAGTAAATGAGAAAATAATCTTATGTAAACTGTTGTATGTAACTTATTATAAACAAATTCTTGCTACGTCGAAAATAGGAAATTTTACAGAAATTTCTGCAAAAGAACTATCGTTGATATCGCAAAATAGCATTGTAGTATTAGACACCCATCCTCATAAAAAATTTCGTTTTATATTAAACGAAAACGTGGTATTAAAAAGTGCAGATGAGACAACTAGGGACAATCAATCTTGTAATGAAATAAGATAAAAAGAAATTTCAGACTCATGAATTATCGCATAGCTTAAAGAGAATTAATTTCAAATTGATTGAATATAAAACGATAATCGATTCCTCTCGAAGGATAAATCCTGTCAGCCCAAAAGTAAAAGAATTTTAGAAATTTCCTCATAACGTTCTCATTGCAATCAAATAATATTGTGTGATTCGTAGTACTGATTCCAGATCAAACAATTATAATTAGAACACATGCCCAAATCCTTGATTGAATAAGAACATTCTAGTATCGAGGCGTTTAATAAATTGTTATAGATAAATGGTCCCATTATGGTAATGAAACTTATTACCTTGCGTGTTATATATTAAAAGATAAATTGTTATACTCCCGCCACTGGGCTATATCGTTGAACAGCAGTTGTAAAAAGTCATAATCGTCAGTGAAATTTATAAGTGAAAAAATGTTTAAATCATCAGCAAAAGTCAATAATCAATTAAATGAAAATGTCAAAAAGAAATGGACCCTGTAGCAAATCGATGACTTGAATCGTTATACATACATATTGTGCACTGTTATCTATCTAGGAAAAGAAAAACCGTTGAAGTTGACGAATAGACCCAACTTTCAAAGAAGAATCGCATGGTCTATGTAGCCAAAGCATTCGATATGTCAGTGTAAATGACATCCACTTGTCACTTGAGATCTAAAGGGTGGGAAACAAATTGGCTAAAAATCTGATGTGGTAGAACGCCCTCTAAAAAAACATGCTGAAAGAAAAGCAGTTCGATTCCGACAGGAAGGTATATTTGGGAATAAATGACCATTTCAAAAGCCTCAATAAAGTTGTTAGGAATTGATGTCGATCAATAGCTTTTGATATCAGAAGAGTCACCATTCTTCAAGATAGGAAAGAGCTTAGTTTTCTTCCACGCATCCGGAAATTTTCCAGTAGATAATGCAAGATTGAATATAGTTACTAGTAAATATAAAAGGGCAAATCTACAATGGCAAACTAAAAAGTTAAGTATACCGTCAGGACAAGATGTCATTTTATTTTAAAGTTATAAGGAGAACAGTTTGAAGAATAAAATATTCTTTCTTCCCTAAGGGGTGCTAATTTCGTAATTTATTTTACCACATTTTCAAGTACTAATATTTTTTGTTTACAATAACTACTATTATTATTTGTTTTCTATTTTTTGTGTACAATATGCCATAGTTCGGTTTGTGGAAAAAGTATTGTTTCCCCCCCGGTTACGGCTAAACGTCCCGCTTTCAATATTACTATAGTTGCTTAAGAGATAGTTTTTATTTATATTTACTTATGAACACGGGGATATGTTAGTTCTTTAACAGTGTACATAGTACGAGTTTCTTTATACGCACTTATTATAAGAAGGACGTTCTTTAAAAAATAACACTGATCATTTGTATTCTGTAGTTTTTACTTAATTACATAATTATTAAAGAAGAAAGGGCTCTTTTTGAATACTATCTTCTGTATTTTGTAGCATGTGCGAGATATGAAATTATTGTATTTTTTTTTATATTTTTTCCGAAAAAAATATATACCTGTATATAATTAGTAAGTATTACTTAATAGTCGTATATTGTATTAAGGTCTTCAAAGCCTCAAAGATCCTTTGTGGCACGGAAATATCTTTGCAATAATACTTCTGCATTTAAACGATTCCGCAATTATGTGTGTTGTTTAAGGATTATCATATATACATAATTCCATAAATGTATCGGTGACATGATTTCGCATCCGCAGAATAGAAATTAGTAATATTTTACAGTTAGAAGTAATTACTTTCAATCGATATCGTAATAGAACATTATTAAGCAATTACTGTACATGCTTCCTATTGTTATATGTCACAATTTGTAGCGCAAATATAATTACGAATTAGTTTTATAGCATTGATTAATTCTATTTAATAAGAAATTGATTGGAAAACTTCGATAATAATTATCGATCTATACAGTCAATCTACTAGTTAAGAAATATCACACACCGCTAACATTAGTTAATATAAACCCTTTTTTAACATTCTTACTTTTACAGATATTAAACAGTACCCTATGTAAACAGTGTTTCAAATTTCGCGGTTTTCTTAAAGAATAAATAAAACACATAATTTGCATTCACTTTCAAAAACTTTTTATTGGTAATTGAAGTATCAATTTTGACATTTATATGCGAAAAATAATATATGCCAAATGGCCTCCTCTTGCAGCTCCACAGACGCCCACTCTTTTGTATAATTCCATCTTTCAAAGCAGGAATTGATTGTGAATTGTTTTTATAAACCTGACTTTTTACATAACCCCAAAGAAAATAGTCTAACGGTGTCAAATCACATAATCTTGGTGGCCAATTAACATCACCGTTTCTTGAGATTACACGTCCAGGAAATTTTTCTCTCAATAAATCAATTGTTTCGTGTGCAAAGTGAGGTGTAGAGCCATCCTGTTGAAACCACATATCCTCTAGATCAATATTCATTAATTCAGGCCACAAAAATTCGGTTATTATCCGACGATATCGATCACCGTTGACAGTTACAGCTTCACCAGCAGCATTTTCAAAGAAGTAAGGTCCGATCAAAACAGTAACTCGTTTATGAATAATTCGTGGATTTTCCTCACCTCACATACAACAATCTTGTTTATTACCATAGCCACCAAATTCTAAATATGCCTCATGGTAAAACATTATTTTTTGAGAAAAATCAGCTGGTTGTTCATTGATGAAATTGACAAATGAACGACGTTTTAAATGATCTAATGGCTTCTGTTCTGTGTTATTTCAACCTTATATGCTTTCAGAGCTAAATCCTTGTGTAAAATACGCCATGTTGTTAATCCACTAAGTCCAAGTTGTTGTGAACGTCGTCTAATGGACATTTCAGGGTCTTCAGCAACACTTTCACGAACCAAACCAATATTTTCTTGTGAACGACCACTGCGGCTGTATTTTTCACTTTTTTGATCTTCCACGGAACCGGTCTCTTGAAATTTTTTACTAATTCGACCAATAGTGCTTTCAGATGGACTATAATGTAAACCTTAAAATTCACGTAATTCTCTAAAGACTTTTTTCACAGAACGCTGATTTTCATAAAATAATTCAACAATTTGAACGCGTTATTGTACCGTGTACGAAGCCATTTTTATAAATGTCATAACATCACACTTTTTAAATCGCCACATACCCAGACAAATTCAGGGCGCCATCTATATTTTATTTATTCTTAAAAAAAACGCGCAATTTGAAACACCCTTCATTTTTTTGATTTTTTAAACTAGTTACATAAAATAATGTGTAAATTTTCTCATGTTGAAATTTTGAGTTACTTAGAATAACAGTTTTCATTCACAATATTATTTAAATTTGGAAACTTTTACACTACCTACCTTAATTTATTCGAAGCTATTTTTACCATACAAAATATTGAAAAAAGGCGATAACTCAGCGGATTTCATTGCACGAGCGAATCTTTCAAAATGGAGAAACTAATCCCAGCTACTCTTTATAATACTTTGAACAGATAAATATCCCAACTCCAACTACTAATGAGATTAGATTCTAAGAAGACACAAAAAATTTACTCGGATTCTAAACTAATCAATACGTGTACCTCTTAATGACATGATTGTTAACTTTTAATGTTTTCTCGTCTTTTAATATAAAGAACTTTTTTTTTATTTATGCAAGACTATTACAGCTAAGAGTTCACGTCAGAGCAGAGAACAAGAACTTATTGCCTTTTAGTTCAGTTAAATACTGATCGTCATGTTACCTAAGACAAAATGCTTTCAATGTTATTTTAAATAAAAAGGAAAAGAACTATAAACAAAACTCGCAAATAATAGCTCCGCACAAACTTTCCCGCTAGCCACCGCTAGCACACGCTGTCCGTTAATATGTATTTGGAAATTAGCGGAATTATTCTGTCCGAGTTTTACTGCGGATCCAGATGCGACCCTGTGATTAATTATATGTTAATGATGACAACTTAGTTGTCGAAATACGTATACAGAACACGAACATTAATGTGGTAAGGAGTTTTATTTACATTTTTTTGATTAATTCAATTTACTACAGCTTCCATTAAAATTTACCCAAACTGTATAGTCTATTTGTTATTTTTCAACATTTTTCATAATTTTCTAAAATTCTCAAAAGAATTTTCCAATAAGAATCTCTCGTCCCGTTGATTTATATATTACACATGATGTGAAAAGATGTTCATGATGTGATGAAAAGATGTAATATGTAACACGGAAACCTGCGGAACATCTTTTATTTTCTACACTTTAATGATTTTTAAACTTATTTACAGTGCACTGTACTCTAGCGTAAAGATTTTCTCTCGTTGTACAGCTATACGATATAATTACATTCCTCGATCGTTGTTTCTTTATTTTGTACTCGCAATCAGATCTATTTTATATCCATACAATATTAACTAACAGACATTACTGAACTATTTGTACGCATTAACACGGTTAGCATTTTCATGTAGCATTACAGGGCATTCCTTATTCTTTTCGATGCATTTTACATGCATGTTTGAATTGATTTTTTTAAATAATACTTTTTATTGAAACTAAAATGATTCTATCGGATAGCCTGCTTGAAAAGATATGTCAAAATTATGTTTAGTTAAGCTGATGTTTAAATATATTTTTCACTCACTATATAAGCACATTGATGCATTTATTAATTTTAACTTATTATACAACGTGTTTAAAAAAACATCGGAAATTTTATCCATGTATAATACTCACAAAAATAAACGAGAAAATCTTGATGAGCATAGGTCAGTAAATTTCGTTTCAAAAATAGAATTTAATTTTATACTTTAATCAATAAATAGCATATCTGGACTCCTATCATGTTTTTGACTGCGATACAAATGGCACGCGGACGTGTATAATACTTTCTATGAGCTCTTTCCTGTTTTAGAAAATATCATAATTATTGTCCGTTTTGTTCATTATAATGTAAGATAACAGTATAATATAATAATAATCTTCCATCTTTGAAACACTTAATTTATGGACTTTCATTAAGACTTTTTGTTCTATGTGGACGAACTATCCGATTTTTTAAACACTCTGTACAGCGACTCTCTATACCTAGTACGCCATTTAAAAATTTATTGCAATCAACACACCATTTCACCAAGACATTTTGCGCATCCTATTGATACATACAAATGACACGCCCAAATAAAAAACCGCTAATCCAACTCGACGTACATATATAGTAGCTAAAAACAGTACAAACGAAACTTGAAATTTGAATTCCTTTTACAGGCAGTCGAAAATAATAACAAACCGCACAACGGTGTATTCATATTAACTCTAACGACCGCAATAAATAACTTCTCTTCTTGCGGCATCGCATTTCTCTCGAAAATTTTTCGGGTTTACTCCTAATTTGAGCATCAATTTAACTGTCTTTATTCTTTTGTAGACAAATTTGTTTCTTATTAAAATATATATATATATCTGCATATACTAACAAATTGTGCTAACACTTAAAACATATTTAAATATATTTATTGTACATTGTATACATTAATCCTGCCGGTGAAGTCGATACCGATTTATGCAAATGAATGCCAAAGTTATAGTGCTTCATGATTCATGGTAGGATACGTAAATAGCTTCTTTTTTAATTACAAAAATAAAAACCTGAATGTTTCGAATTTTTTTAAATGTCCTAGAAACTATTCTGAGAATCCACTACGTCCTATTCTACTTCTACTTTTAAGTGTAGCCAAAGTTTTAAAAAGATTCATTAAAATTCAAAACAGCTAATTTTCATATATGTGTATAAAAATGAAAAGTAAGTTTTATTTTAATGTAACCAATTGTGCTAGAATTCACGAAAATTAAATATTATATTCCTAGATTTTGGAAAAATGTCAAGAATGTTAAAAGTATTTGTTTAACCCTGGATCATCCAAAACATTTTTAATATAAATTTTCACTCCTAGATGAAGATAGTAACATTAACATTTACAACGATGTTTTAATACAGCAAAGGAACTCTTATTTCAATGTAAGATACAATATTTTACTATATCTTGATATTTTTAAACCTAAATTCATAAATAACTGACTTTTTAATAGTGTATTAAACGACAAATGTCATAAGACACACACATATCACACGAGGTCAGTCTAGGGCATGACGAGCAAAGCGAGGAATGCCCTAAAGGCCGAGTGCTATACAAAGGGTATTAGGAAAGTTTTGCAATATGACGCAACAATGAATCGTAGGAAGCTGCTTGTTGCTGCATGTTGAGACATGCTCATACATACGTGCATAGTAGCCGCCGCGCCTTGTTGATGGGCTCAGTTATTTATTAGCAGTGAGAGTGTAAAGTGCTTGCGATGGCATCGTGGTCACGAAATGAGATAAGGGCAGTTTTGCGTTATAATTTCGTGCATGGATTAAACATAAACCAGTGCTTCAAAGAAATGACTCTTGCACTAGGTGATATTTTTCCACATCGCACAACTATATTCAGGTGGTATAGAAAATTCCAAAGGGGAAATTTAACTGTGGAGGATGCTGAGAGGCCGGGAAGGCCACGAACGTCAGTTACGGAGGAAAACGTTACTACTGTGAGGAAAATGCTTGGCGAGGACAGGCGAGTGACCTACCAACAGATAGAGGGTACGTCAGGCCTAAATGCACCAGCAATTCATTCGATTCTGCATGACTGAAGAGCAGATGACACGACGTGTGACTTAGTGCCGGAAAACGCTAAAAAAGTTTAATAAGGGACAATCTCGGTATGTGAACAACATCGTGACAGGTGACGAGACTTGGCTGTACTGTTACAATGTGCTTACAAAGCTCAAAACAAAGTTTGAGTCTTTGATGATGAGAACACACCCGTAGTTGTCATAAAATCCCGAGTGGAATTGTGGAATGCGTTGTTTTGGACACAAAGAAGACAGTCGCAGCTAAGTGGTATACAGAACAGTGCCTGCCTAAAATCATTGGATCTATGAAAAACCTGCGGCCAAAGTCAAGAATGGACACCTGGTTCCTCCATCACGATAATGCTCCTGCTCACCGCGCCAAATCCTGTACCGAATATTTGACCTCAACAGGATTGAAACTTCTCTAGCACCCTCCCTACAGTCCTGATCTTGCTCCCTGCGACTTTGCACTGTTCCCGCATGTGAAAATGAAGCTAAAAGAGAGGCGGTTTTCCAGTGATGAGGACCTTCTGCGGGCTTGAGATAACGGGTGCGATTTACTCCCTAGTTAAACTTGGCAGAACTGGTTTAAAGATTGGTTTCTGAGGATGGAGAGGTGTATTGAGTGTAGAGGAAATTACTTTGAAAAAATTAAATAAACAAAGCTGTATTGCAAAACCTTTTTAGTACCCTTTGTAGGTATCTTATGACACAAGTTCTTTATATTATTTTTTCTAATCTGGGCCTTTTATAACATTTTCTAAAACAATAGTAAATTTTAGATTTAGGAATTTTCGAGGTAGTTGGTAATACACGATTATACTTGTCAATTTATTGTACATAATGTTCAATAAATTGACAAATACAATTGTTATTAAATATTATATAATCAAATGAATGAGAATTTCTTATTTAATCCATCTGAAATTAGAGAAATTGTTGGAAATATCGTCAATAATTTATTTCCCATTAAATCTCGCATCAATTATGAACAATTTATGAAATTTAAAGAATAGCGCAAATCAATTTCACACTTTTTGACATTTGCATTTAATATAAAATTTCAGTTGATTATAAGTTGTATCAGAAAATGTTTTATCCGCATATTTTCAATACGATATTCTATGATAAATATACCATTTACTATATGTACAAATTGTTTTGTTAAATCGTTGTGTAATTATTTGATATTTAGTTGACTAAATTTACATTCGACAGTTCGAATTTGTTGTAAATTATTTAGTGATTTAATCCTTTGCGTATAATATTACTGAAATATATGAATAATATGGTAAAATTACTTATTATGCTTTATTATTCTTTTTTAACATACACGTTTTTCAATACATGTCAAAAAAGTAACTCTATTACTTATATCTTATATTATTATTATTATTACTATATATATATATATATATATATATATATATATATATATATATATATATATATATTAATATAATAATAATTAATATATATATATATTACTTATATATATGTCTGTAGCACTTTCATATCCACCTTGGTTTAATAATGTAATTAAGAACAACCTGAAAATGAAAGATTATTACCATCGCAAATGGAAATCTACAAGGAATTCTTTATATTATAGTGAATTTAAGAGATTGAGAAAGGCAACTAAGGCATTGATTTCGAGCACTTATAGGACTTATATGACTAAAATTGAAAGCACTCTTAGGACAAATCCTAGCGAGCTGTGGTCCTTTATTCGACTAAGACAGGGTGCAACGCGGATACCTGGAGAAGTTTTTTGTAACGAACAACATTTTGACGATCCCAAGGATATTGTAAATGCCTTTGCGGCCATTTTTGCTAATACCTATGATACTACAAAACAAGGTTTTACTTATCAGAAGGTAGGCTTTGATCTTCCATCGTTTAATGTGCATCCAATATCTGACACTATCTTGATTAATATGATGTCTAGCTTAACCACTAAGTTCACGTAAGCTGAAGTATGCATCGGTGGTCTGGTAACATATCTACAACATCCAGAAGTATTTTGTGGAACGTATACAGGGGCGCTTTTTGCGATTCCTAAGTTTCAAATCTAGTGGTATGTATCCGGATTGGGGTAATAAAACTCAGCACTGTTGCAGCAACATGATGTGCTAACTTTGTCGCATCGTAGACTGTCCATAGTGCGCGATTTCTCTTCAAACTAATCAATATGAGATTGATTGTTCCGATCTACTAGCCAGTGAGAGTTTTTGTGTTCCTCGTGCGTCGTCCCGCTGTGTGCCTACCTTCACTTATGGTACCCCAAGAACCAATCTACGGTGGAGGACTCCATTAGTTCATATGTCTAGGAACGCCGACGTTATTTACAGTGACATTTTCAATGGAACTGTTATGTAACTTATATGTATAAGTATATCTATGTACCTTTTTCTTTTTTTTTTATTATTCTTATTTTGTATGATAGTTTATGTACGTAATCTATTTTGTCCTGTAAGTGGGTTCTACCTGTTGGGCAATAAACGTTATTATTATTATTATTATTATTATTATTATAACATTAGAAAAACAAAATTACGATAATAATATTATAGTGCTGCCACACATCGACTGCCATATTATATCCAACAGACGTTTTTTCATTTTTTGAAGTTGACATGAAATTTCAGTTCATCTCTTTTCAAAAACTAAATTGAGCTAGACTAAAATAGTGCATTTAGAATCTATAAACCGTTTTTGATGCTTTAATAGCGTTGCTATGGCAGCAAATTAGAGAATCAAATAAGAATGATTATGTGTTTTCCATAGTCATCTAAGCAAATCCAAAACTGACCGAAGAAATGAACCCCAAATAACTATTCACACTGCGTTGCCTGGATCGATTAATTTAGTTGACATGTAGTCTATTAAGTGGCAATTCTGATAATATTCATTTTGTTTCTGGTTAAATTATACGTTTGTTTAATATACATCTTTACATCTCTACCATTACAAGTACAATAAATTTCAGTATTTGGATCAGCGATAAGCGAAAGAAATGTTATAATGATTCAGAGACATTAAGAACCTAACATATTGCAATTACTGAATATGCAGAGCATAATATTTTCTGTTTTAAAATGGAAACTGTCCATACTTATTTAACAAAAATAAAATTAAATATCCTAAAACTGAGTTATTACTGTACATCAAAAGGTAAATCTACATTTTATTTTAAGTATGAGTAAGGTAGAATAATAATAAGATCGATATTGTTTTGAAAGGTGAATCAAAAAAAAATAACACTATTTTCGACTACAAGACAATTACTTATTAGATTAGGATGTGATAAATAATAAATATTAATTTATGTATAAATTTAAGGTTTCAAATTTTATGTATTCCGTTCCATTTTTAGAATACAAAATTCTGTTTACAAAAGGATATATAATCTTCTTTTGTATAGAAAGAATTGTTTTGGCAATAATAACTTCATTGCCGCTTTATGATAAATAAACATCAATCTGATTACCATTTGTAATATCACTATAAACATATCACAGCAAAAAAAACAAAAAGAAACAATTCCGTTGCAATTAAAAGATGGTAGCACAGTTTTATAGAAACGGACAAAAACGTTAAAATAAGGATTAGTCGTTTTAAAAGAATTGACAATAAAACGTTGAGTATTATTAAAAGCAACTTAAGATTTTTGTAAATCGAGACAATTCCAAAACATGTCGCAGTCAGCAGAGTAGCGCTATTTTGGAAAATTCTAAAGTATGGAGATTAGATACAAGAGATCGAGAAGTATGAGAAGACATAAAAAAACAGACATCGCATCGAAAAGGCAATTTTTTGTCTTACGCTTGAAAACAACCAGACGTGCTTTCTCGAGATTAAAATTATATCATTAATGTCTAAATGTCTTGCCTACAATGTTAAAGTTGAAACATTACATGAGAATGAAAGGTATTTGTAATTGATATAATGGAAATATTTGAAGTTACATAGATTATCAGAATACATTCAATTTAACTTAGAATTTATAGACATTTTATTAAATTTAGTTTTTAAACGTTATCATATACAAGTACAAATTGTTTATTATTTGAAACTATTGATTCATATTTGGAAGGTAACAATATCCCCTTGTGTGATAAGTAGTTTTATACATATATTTATTTTGACTGACGAATATGAATACATAATTGAAACTTGAAATTCTACGAACATAATTTTAATTTGATAATAATTTACTGTCCATTTTGTGTTAATTTAATTACAAACTACAATAGAGTTCGAGGAGGATTTAATATTTTTATTTTGTGATTAATATACAGGAATCTTTACTTGCAAATGTCTTCAACCACGTGATTTATATAAATAAATTGTAGGTTATGTTATCAAATTGTTGTATTAGTTATTCTGAAAATACCTAATCTATTAGATAGTAGGCCTTATTATATCCTACTCTGAGAAATATAAGTTTTAAAAAGATTATAAGAATCCTGGTATACTCGTGAAAGCTATAGGAACTTTCTTAAATTTTGAATTTCAAACTACATACCTTGTAGTGCACTTCAAAATTATACGCAATTAACATTTGATTATTGCCATTGGGCGCAATTATCTGAAGTATATATTTATTTTTCCCGGTTTTTCGGAAACTTCGAATAAACTAATTATTATTTTACTTAAGTAAACTAAATAGAAACATAGAAAAATATGTATAATTAATTATATATAAAAGCTTGCATATTTTGAGATGAATGTATTACCGAAAACAATGAATGCCATTTTATAGCCTATGATACATATCTCAGCTCAGAAAATTCGTGGTGGATTAATAGTGACCATCAGTTGTAAATGTACGTATGTATATATACCCACTTATTTGAAATAAATTTTCATGCTGTTTGATATTTTAAGCAAGATACGAGGAAATAAAAAAGTTAACCAAATTAGTTTATTATAAAAATCTTACTTTAATAAATTCAATGCCTCTTATACTATGTATTCTAAATAGCATAAATCAACAATTACATAAATTGTAATTTGGGATATTACATAACCTCAAATTTAATTTTTATTTATTAGTCAGTCAGGGTAAGTAGTACGGCACTAGTTTTATTGAAGTTCACGATTGATTTAAACACCGAACACTAATAAAATACCATATTTGTCTAAGTAATTGCAATGCACATTATATTATGTATTTGTACGGGTACCATATAAATCCTGAATGAAAATTACACAATTAACAGTATACAATAATTTCTAATCGGTTTACTTACATATATATGTAAAAACATGCTTTAAATACTAATTGCTTGTTTCCCATTGTAAATCTTTGATAACAAAACTATAATGCGTTATTATTCAATTACCTTAAATGTGATACTATTACAATTCTAAAATGTTTATTGAACATCAGTAATACAAATTTAAAAGACTTAAATAGATATTCTTGTAAAATAGATAAGGTCTGATTATTCTCGTTTTTTACAGTATTCCATTCAACTCGATTCATCATTGTGTGTTTTTAATATAAACAATACAAACACGATGAAAATTTAAATATATTAAAATCAAACTATTTCTGTGTAAAGTTTACTATATTAACAAAAAATATACCACTTTCGTAGAAACGGAAGATATTTACATTAAACATTTTAAAATAAAATATCTAATATCATTCTAGTAGTGTAAAATTGAATTTATGATTGAAATTGGAAAATTTCTAATTAATGATTTGCGTGAAAATGTATACAATTTATAAAATAGTTTGAATAATTTCATGCAATATCAGATAAGAGCGAAGTATGTCTTATATAAATTAGAAGAATATATATATATATATATATATATATATATATATATAAATATGACACTTTTTTATAATCGCTTTTTGTAGATCTATCATAATATAACATATGCATACCTATAAGTACATACTCAAGTACGTGTATGCATGTGACAACAAAAAGGTACTAACCACCCACCTGCACCTGTCCAGTATTCGGGAGATTCTTGGCACAAAGTGGACCAATCTTGTTGCAGTTCATTGAAAGTAGCCATTCTATTATAAATAATATAAGGATATATAAATTTTAAAAATCACCGTAATCACTGTCCGAAAAAGACATTAAATCTGATCTTTAAAAAATACCGCAAAAACTATTTTCGCGCGTTAACCTCGACGTCTCTTTACACGTTTAAACGTTAATTTTAGTCCATTTAAAAGATATCAAACAAAATATAACCATGTCAGTTTAATTATTCATTCGAAATTTCTAAAATAAATTTTAAAAAATTGCATAAGATATGACTTTGACACGCTGAAAACACGCGCACTTCTGGCACATGGTTAAATTCGAATGAAGCATTCCCATATGAACAAACGCATACTCTGATACTATTACTACAGAGCCTAGAGTCCAAAGACAGTGAATACCTGTTTTTACGGCAACAAACCGACAACCTGAGGATCTTTATACACGTACACGACCGTGGAAGGCCTGATGCATCCTCCCCGCGCGTATTTTTAAAGACACGAGACTGCTTCTTGGCGAGCGATGTGTCTCTTTAAAATGTCAGGTCGTACATACAGGCCGTATATTTATTGACTATATAGCGTACTTATATCTACATTAGAGACCGCGGGTCACGGTAAAAAGTGAATAAACTCTAATGCCTTTCGCTTTTAATGCAAAATATATTATTTTAATATTATGAGTTCGAAATAATGCAAATTATTACTTTCTATTCGATTTTGTATGAACTAATATTAGTTTTAAATCAAAATAACACACAAATCTTTCAAATATACGTAATTATTTTTTGTAAAATAAATAATTAAAAGAAAAACTAATTTACAACTAAAGTTCATGTACAGATTCTCTTAAAAGTGTGTTTTGAATGCATAAATACGGTGTAAATACATAAAAAATAATCTAATTTATTTGCTCCAAACCGCGATGTTTTGGTTGATCCTTTGTTATTCATTATTTAAATATGAACTAGGGAAAGTTCTAACTTGCCGTATTTATAACTCCATAACCCTTCTACAACGATAATAAAGTATAAGCAGGACCAAATACGAGGACGAGTTAAAGCATTGAATTTGTTATTATCTTTCAATATGTTCCTCTTCAAGTTCAACGAACTTTGGCCAATGATGTTGAAGAGACATTATGTCATTGTTGTAATAATCTTTCCCAATATCCTTAAAATACTGATTCCTTACTACAGTAAGTTTTCCATTGAATCGAAACTTGTTTCCAGTGAGAAAAAGTTTGAGTTCGAAGAATAAATGAAAGTAACTTGGGGCTAGATCTGGCAAAGAGGGAAATGAAATGCAACCTAATCTCATTTGATCTGATTCTTTGGTGAACAACTTGACTTGTGTAAGAATGCGCGCTGTCGTGATGAAGAAAAATCTTTAATGGATCATTCTAGATTGTTTTTTAGAAATTGCTTTCATCAATTTGTTAGTAGAGCAGCGTAGTACAGTTATGCATCTCTAAGTTTAACAGTTAACAGTTTGGTTCTGATGAGATCGCTGCTTGGATTAAAGAACATAGTGGTAAAGCTAAGTTTCATCAAGTTCAAGAACTCGGAAGAAACGCGATTTATAGAAATGGAAAATAAATATCCAGAAATGTAAATCTGTACATGATTACCGGTCCCGAAACTGCTAGGTATAATTATGGGAATGAAACTAGAGAATATATTCGAACGTTCTAGAAAACCACAGCAATCCTGGAAAAGTGGCCGTGAAATATTGCCACCTCATAACGCTAGGTTTTCCCGGAAGATGGTGCTAGCAGCCGAGACTTGCTTTCCGCCAAGTCATATTCATACATTAACGACTTCATCGTCAAAAAGTAGTAGTTGCTAATTGATATTTATATTTAAAAGAATAAAAACAGTATTTTATAAATGCATAACAAATTGTTGATTTTCACATTTAATATGACAAAGTGTGATAATAATAGCTGCATGAGCGCAGTGCGACAAATTATAGTACAATTTTTTAAGTAAATAATAAGATGATAAAGACAGAATTTACAAAATAATAATGTTACGAATTACAATGACAGAAATATGACGAAATAAATTAATAAATAATAAAAATCAACAAGTTACAAAACTAAAGTGATAGTGTGAAAAAATTAAAGAACACAACTTTCACAATATCAAATAGTCTTAAACACACAATCCCAATGTGCGATCACATTGACGATGACAATGTTACTGACGCAGACGCTAATGACAAAGTCATCGTATTATAATTATAAAATCGTAGTCATTTAAAGTTAGTATTGCAATTCTTGTAACACTATTATCATAATTATCCACAATTGAACGAAAGAAAACTTAATTATGACTAAGGCTGCAGAAACGAGTGCTTTCGCAGTAGCGTACGGCTCAGTTACTGTCACTATTAAAAATAATAAATGTAATTACATATTATTTTAGTTTTTTTGTGTTGTTGATGTAGAGTGACGCAAAAATTCACTGTAGTTATTGTGTCATTAATACGCCTCCCAGTGCTGACTCATACTTCTACAGCGAGGTGAAAATATGTTGGTGTATTTGGAAAAGAGGCATTCTGCGTCTAATGATGTGTTCGCATCATATTTGCACTCTTGACTTTCAGTTAAACTCTTTTCTATACTATACTATACTAAACTATCTGTTAGAATAAGAATAAAATAAGAATACAATGGCGGTGCTTCAAAGAACATTTATAAAGTCGTCACAAGTGATGAATCTTGGATCTATACGTATGAGCCCGATAGTAAACAATAGTCGACTGTGGGTATTCCAAGATGATCCAAAACCAACAAAAGTTGTGTGCACTCAAAGCACGTCAAAATAAATGGCCGTCCGTTTTTTCGGAAAAACCAGTCATGTTGCAACCGTGCCTTTAGAGAGTTGTAGAACGGTCATTTCCGAATGGTACACAACTATTTGTTTGCCAACACTTTTGAAGAAATAAGGAAAACAAACCGAAAACGATAAACCATAACAATGCGAGCTCTCACAGGTCGGTTCAAACAATTGAATATTTGACCGGGCAAAACATTGAATTGATGAGCCATCCGCCGTACAGCCCTAATCTAGCACCCTGTGATTTTTTTTTGTTCCCACTTCGTGGTCAACGGTTTTCTACGTCGGAAGAGGCAGTTGAGGCATTCAAAACACATATTTTGGAGATACCGCCTTCACAGTGGCAGCAATGCTTTTCGGATTAGTTTAAACGAATGCAAAAGTGCATTGATTTTCAAGGAGAATATTTTGAAAAGCAATTATATTATTTTCGATAATAAAAAAATTTTTTTTGTTTGCTATTCCCGAAATATAAACGGCTAACTAAATTTTCATGTCTTCAATGAGAATATAACAATACAATATAACAATATTTATAGACAGTAAGGGCAAGAAATAAATTAAAATTTAATGGATATACATTATGCAAAATAGTAAGAGTTTTTCTTTAGTGTGGTAGGTTTGTGTAACTCTCAACAAAAATGAGAAGACGAGCAAAAACCAAAAAGGCAGTAGTATGCAAGTAAATACCGGAAATGTAAATTAAAACGTTTAAACGAGTGCAGTTGAAATTACAATCAAGCAGAATCGAATACGTATAAGCATTTTATTTACATTAGTTCCGTAATAGAAACACTATTAAACGAGGGCAGCCTAAGTTACCTTCAGGAAAAATCGTATATATGTTTTTAACGGAATGTGTGTTGCACATACTCTGCAAACAGTTTAATTTGCTTTCTGTATATATATGTTTGTTGTTTATATAAAGTGAATTCCGGTGAAAACTTATCGTTGGAACCTTTTATAGACGTTCTATAAGTGAATAATTAAAAATTAAATGCTTTGGCAAACCTATGCTAGATTTAACTATAATCAAAGAAATTACAGACATAAATCGTACTTTTAAAGGGATATTTAACTCGGGCATGTACACAAAATGTGTGACTTTGGGGTTATAATTTAAGAAGTGCGATATTTTGTTATCTCTATATGCTCTTTGATTACCACTATTACTGTGTCGAATAAAAATTGTTAAAATCTAGTAATTTCCTGTTTTAAAACCCTTTAAGTATTTTCAAAAAAATCTATTACGGGTGTGCTGCTACTTTTATGTACTACCAAGTCTACCAACCGTCACCGACACAGAAATATTTTCATTTCTTCTGTAAAAGATATACATAATTAGTAGAAATAAAAATTATTTATAGCAGAAGCATAGTATTAACGAGATTAGGAAGAATCATACAAGCAACATTAATATTTACTATTGTTCAATAATTTTCTTTATTTGTGATCCTGATATTAAATGGCATATCTATGTATATGACACTAAGAATTACACATTTCCTGAAACCTCAAAATGTGTACTGGGATTGCAAATTTCTCTTTTCTTTATTGTTCTTTATGTAACACCATGAACAGCAACCATGATTTATATGCGAATATTTTATAGCTGTTTAGATCTGTTGTTGTTACATCTTTATTAAATTATTATTTATATTAACATATTCTATACTAAAATTTTATCAAATATATGATATTTTTGGGACATAGATTTGCTCAAAATATTGCCAACATTGCCAACAATAGTTAAATCCACAAACAAAAATATATAATGCCGTTATTAAATATTGACTATATTTATATCAATGATAATTAGAAATCACTTATTTTACAAGTAACAGAAGAAGACACTAGTTTTGTGAACATCTGTACGAGTTTTACCGCGGATCCATAAATTATCTGTTAATGATGAAAAGTTAGTTGTTGAAATGCATATACAGAATACGAACATTATTGTGGAAAAGAGCTTTATTTACCTTTTTTTATTAATTCAAGTATCCACGGTCTCCATTAAAATGTGCCTTAATAATTTGATTATTTTTATGTACGAGGTGTGGCTTTTAAATAACGAGACTGACGCTGTACAATATTTTATTTTGATTTCATACATATTTACTTATTATCACCTTCAAAATACACCCCTCCTCTATCCCTACAACGCTTCATGCGAATCATCCATTGTTCCAAACAGTGCTGGAAGTCTTCTTCTGTCAGCTCCTTCAGGACGCGTGCCGCTTTCGCTTTCACAGCTTCAACGGACTCGAATTTTGTTCCCTTTAATTTTGATTTCACCTTAGGAAACAGATAGAAGTCGCAAGGCGCAAGATCCGGCGAATAAGCCGGATGGTCTAACACTGGAATGCTGTACTTGGCTAGAAACCTCTTGACTGACAATGCGAAATGAGCCGATGCATTGTCCTGGTGGAGAACTCATGACTTGTCCTTCCACAATTCGGATCGTTTTTTCCTTATTCTTTCAAGGAATTAAGCAAGAACGTAAAGGTAATAATGTTGATTAATAGTTACTTAACATTTTTCCAGCGAAACAACTCTAATGCGAACGAAGGCTACGGCTATACTGATTTGTTTACAGAGGCGAGAGGCACTGCATTCGAAAGAGAAGACTTCACGATTTATAGCTGCCAGTCGTTGGCGTTTGGCGTATGCGCACTTCTTCTGTACCAGCGCCAGTCTCGTTATTTAATAGCCACACCTCGTATGTAAGAAATAATTTTTATAACTTATCGTTTCACATACTGTTATTTATTAATAGTTTTATTATTAATAATTTTTCAAACTTATAACACTAGTTAAATTGTTTGAAATATACAACATATCTTCAATGTCTATGACTAGGGTTGGAAATTTAATAGATTTTTTTACCGAATTGACTACCCTAGTCACAATTTAGTAGATTTTATACTAAATCGACATCCCAATCAACAAAATTAATTTAGCATACAGTTGAAACTCTAATTGTTTGCATAAATTTTTAATAGAATTCTGTGGAAATTTTTATATATGGTATTTCACAATATTCCAATTATGTAGCAAAAACTGGCGTTTAGCAGTTAAAAGGAGCTGTTTTAGAAAGAATAGTAAATATTTAAGTAACTAGTATTTTAAATAAAGAAGTTTATATTATGTGTTCAATTCTTAATAGTTACAGAGACACCTGTTTCAATGTCACCAATAAAAAAACTTTAAATCAGAAGGTGTTAAGCAAAGCAAATGACTTAACGATTGCACTTATTAATTATTTAAATGATATAAAACACACACAAAATTAAATTCAAAGTTGACATTAAAAAATCCCATTACCCACTTCAATGCACTATCGAACTCTTTTTACAATATTACGTGTAGTTCTTTTAAGGGAAACACTATCATTTGCGAACGAGAAATCCGTATCGTGTGTTTATTTTTTCCTTGACGTCGCCTTTAATCTATCCTTATGCACAATAATCTAAAGGAGTAAATCCTGGAGACCTTGGTGGCCAATGAATGTAACCAGTTCGGCGGATCCATCTTCCTGGGAATTTTAGATTTAGATGATGTGCAATCTGATCGCTAGAATGTGAAGGGCTCCATCATGCTAGAAGAACATGCCCATCCTTGCAGTCAAAGGAACCACCTGCAATAATAGTAGAAGCTCGTTTTCAAAAAAATCTAGATAAATAGGCCCTGTAAGACGCAGCGATAACATTATAGATCCAATCAACTGATTGTCCATCGAATCACACCACAGATTTACAAAAAAGCGTTGTTAATAATTGCTCTCCATAATTGCATATGAATTTTCGCCGAACCACCGATGTGAGTAACGATTATAATTGATACCATCACGAATAGCTTCATCAGCGAATAGTACTATTAGAATAATTCAGCGATTAGCAATTAGTTACTAACAAAGTTCCAATCGTCTAGCTGTATGAATATGTTCAATTTGCTGAAAATTATAAGGATAGAAGGCGTGCATATATAATGACATAATCTTTTATGTTCAACACCCATACGTCCGAAAAGTACTTGTCGAGGAACTACGTTCGTCTTCGTCCACA
Organism: Dermolepida albohirtum; assembly: GCA_031893035.1. Classification (NCBI taxonomy): domain Eukaryota; kingdom Metazoa; phylum Arthropoda; class Insecta; order Coleoptera; family Scarabaeidae; genus Dermolepida; species Dermolepida albohirtum. The sequence continues at coordinate 35,138 of JAVIWB010002739.1, forward strand.
TTCTGTTCATTTATACGTTCAGAAGAAATATGACAACTAGTTACTGTACCAGTCTCACGCAGTTTAGTGAAAACATTAGTAAACACCCTGAAATCTGGTACCCTACAGTTAGAAAATCATGTGCGGTGTTCTCTACAAGCAACAAGAGTTAATGACATAATTATATTATAAAACCAGTAAACAATTATATTGTCATATTCAACATGCGTAAATATTTGCCACATTATTATAAGTACAGCATTATATTACAACTAACACATATTAAATGTTTATTTCAGACTACTGAATGTTTGTCAGCTATTTTAGATGTGCGTGTGCATAGAGTACGAGGGTGGTTTGACAAGTAGTGAGAATGGAAAAGAAAAACGAATTTTTTAAATACAAAATAATTTTTATTTTTCAATATACTCTCCTAAAGGAGCAATACATTTATTCCAACGGCGCTCCAATGCCCTTATGCCATCTCTAAAATGCGATTCCGGAAGGCTTGCAAAATACTCATTTACGAAGATGATAAGCTCGTCGTTAGACGAAAATTTCTTTCCACCTAGTGAAGTTTTCAATTTTGGAAAAAGGTGAAAGTCGGAAGAGGCTAGATCCGGCGAATAAGGCGCATGCGGTACTAATTGGAAATGCAACTCGTGGATATTGAACATCGCAACTCTGCTGGTATGCGAGAGAGCGTTGTCTTGGTGAAACAGAATCTTTTTCTTTGCCATTCCTGGCCGTTTAGCACGAATCTCAACATTTAATTTTTGTAGAAATTCTGCATAATATTGTTCGTTTATTGTGGCACCTTTCTGAAGGTAATCAATGAGCAAAATGCCCTTTGAATCCCAAAAAATTGATGTCATCACCTTGTTTGCCGATAAAGTGGTTTTCGCTTTCTTTGGAGGTGCGGAACCACGTTCTAACAATTGTTTCGACTATTGTTTAGTTTCGGGTGTACTGTAGTGTATCCAAGTTTCATCGCAAGTAACAAATCGCCCACAAAAATCAACCGGATTCCGCTTATAAAGATCCAAACACTCATTGGAAATGCACAAACGAGTGAACTTTTGATCAGTTGTAAGCAATCGCGGCACCCATCTTGCCGAAGGCTTGGAAATGCCCAATTCTTTAGTTAAAATGTAGTGCACGCGTTCTGTTGAAATGTTTACCAGGTCTGCCATCTCTCTCACTTTGAGTCGTCGATCTTGCGTAATAATATTATGGATTTTTATAATCATTTCCTTAGAAGTCACGATTTTGGGTGCTCCAGAGCGCGCTTCATCAACACAACTTGTTCTACCACGTTTAAATTCATTTACCCATCTACTTATTGTGGCGGATGATGGAACAGATTCATCTAATGTTTCCCGTAACCCATCTTTTATTTCGGTAGCTTTCATACCCTTAATTAGGAAGTATTTAATCACCGCACGATACTCTGCTTTTTCCATTTTAACAAAACGACGTGTTGCTTCTTTTTCAATCAACTGTCAAAAATAAACTAATCAACCGATTTATCTAAATATCAGAATGTAAACATACAAATAGGCAACCTAAATTACAGTGCATTTGTTTTACCAATTAGAGCGCCACCTATGTGTCATTCTCACTACTTGTCAAACTATCGTCGTATGTACGCGTCAAATTCTAACAGTTGTGTCTCTGTAACCATTAAGAATTGGACACATCTTTTATGAACTTCTTTATTCAAAATAGTTCATACGATCAACACCTAAAATATTTGCTATTCTCCCTCAAGCACCTGTATATATATTTTGCAAAAGTTGTCCGTCATTTATTTCTTGTACTTATTTGGTAGAATTATTATGATTACAATGTATTAATATTAGTGTATTTATTGGAGACCACTACCTCTCTGTTCTACTCTAAACACTTTTGTAAAATTGTCCCTCCAATATTTCCATTTAGATTATTTAGGAACGCTATAGAAATTTTTGTAGATACTAATTACCTCATTTCAATGCAGAAGCAGAATAATTATTCAGTTAGATGAATTTATTAAAAACAAGAATTCACAACAATGCTCAGCTTCATTTGGTCCATATGAATAGGCTTGTATAAGAAAAACAAATACTGTTTTAATTATAATATTCCTCAAACAGTGCTAGAAAAAATGAAAACTACGAATACTTTTTATTCCATAAAATTTGAAATAATTTAGAGTAAAAAAATATGTCACACGATTATTTTATGTTGCAATTAGGAATATTTGTTTTACATTCATGCCTATTATAGACATACAGAGTATGCTTTTAAATGATCGAGGATAATTATTTAATTTTCATTGTGAAATATCAGTGTCGAGTTGCCAATATTTGGTAACGGATTAATATTCTCTCTTCGTATACTTTGATGGCTCTATTCTTAATATACCTTTTTCCGAACAGAGTAAGAAGTATTCACACATCGAAGTAGCAATATAACTCAAATTGAAAATAACTACATTTTCGTGGGCAGATTTACTATCTAGAAGGTATAGGCGACCACAAATTCTAGCATACGTTAATAATCTTAGACATCAGATTTAAACCCCTTTCCACAACGATTTTCATATGTACGGAATTTGTTTCGTGCAGATTTTGCCGTGGTTTGGAGGCACGACACTGTTTAATTATCTGCCGATGATGACAACTTAGTTGTCGAATTCTGTATACATAGAATACGAGAAATTACTGTTGAAAGAGATCATATATCCACTTTAAGTGATTAAGTTAATCAACCACAGGCTCCATCAAATTTACCAACAGATTTAAACAAATTGTAATAAGTCAATTCGAAAGTTAGCTGCTCAAACAGTATATGCGTTTAATTAATTTTGAATATTTCTTTATAAATTTAGACATTTAAGCTTATCATCACATCAGAAAGAGGATAAAAAAGTAAAATAAGTGATGACTCATTACTGGATAGAATTTCATAGGCATCATATGATTCGTTCTACGATACGTGTTCGGAGTTACAAATTTTTCAGGACATTCAAACTATTTTTCATATTTAACCGCTCACTTTTTACTGTTTCAGATCTATTGACAATAACATCTTTTTTTGCAAAATGTTATACAACTGTTATACTACGTCGTTAAATACCATATGTTGTGTTTGCAGTTTGCGTTGCAGAAATGTATTTTGTTTTGACTACTTAAAAATGTAGATGTCGAAAATCGATTGTTTAGTTTAGAAAAATTATGAATAAGCATTGTTAAGGATGTAAACAATATAAATCAGAAAAGACTTTAGAGAATATTCACTGTTAGAAGAAGAGTGGATTTCTTAATGGTAGATATGTTGAATATTTACTGCGAAGTAGAAAGTAGAAGTAGAAATGAGTAATAAAAATTTGATTCCGACGACTTTCTTTGTACATATTCACTAACCATCTTCTTTGAAGTGCCAATGAAGGAAAATAACAAACATTCATATAACACAACTCAAGTGTCACCAACATTCGAAAAATTTAATGTGACACTTAAAATGTCCTCAATCATTTGAAATCACCTGTATTTTAATAAATTATTTTAACTATTGCTTAATAAAAATATATGTTTAGAATTGTTACTTTCTTAATTTTATTTATTGATTCTATATGTACAATAAACTACAATTTATTAATTTTTGATGTTTCTTACATTTATCTTCACCAAAAAAAATTTGGTCCGTTGGATTGTTTAGGTCAATTTAATTGAAAGTTGTCTTCTACAATTGGTAATGCTGCCTATTACCATAATTTCTGTAAATATAAATAAGGTGAACGTAGGATAAACGTTAAAATTTACTATAATCTGAAGTCTGATTATAACCTCAAAAGCTTAAACCGTTTAATTGTTTTATATTCTAAAGGCTGGCAAATAATATACTAAAAAAATGTCTCTAGCCGATGAACTACTAGCTGATCTTGAAGAAAACGATCAAGATGACCTCGAAAGTCTTACAGAAAATGCAGAAATTTCGGAAGTAAATATAGAAGATGTTAAGGATGAACCTATGGAACAAAATACTGCACAGATATCATCTGTGAGAGAATTATGTAAATTAAGAGATTCGAAAATATTAAAAAATATTATACAGCAAGTAAAACTGTTCAGTAGTAAAATTAGAAAACAATCTGACATTATTGGTCCTGTAGAATCAGATCCTGAATATCAACTTATTGTAGAAGCAAATAATACTGCTGCTGATATTGATAATGAAATAAGTATGTCTTATATTTTGTATTTTCAAGATGTAACGATTTTGAACTTGTTTAATTTCAGCAACAATACATAAGTTTGTCAGGGATAAATATCAGAAAAGATTTCCAGAATTAGATTCATTAGTTGTTGGAAGTCTAGAGTATGTAAAAACTGTTAAGGAATTAGGAAATGATTTGGATCAAGCTAAAAATAATGAAACTTTGCAACAGTTTTTGACTCAAGCCACTATCATGGTTGTTTCAGTTACTGCATCTACAACGCAAGGGTATGCTTATTAATCCTATAAATATTAGATGATATTACGTTAGATATTTGATTCCAGTATTTACTTCATTCCAGCACAAACTTATCTCAAATGGAATTACAACAAATAAATGAAGCTTGTGATATGGCAATTGAACTGAATAATTTTAAATCCCAAATTTACGAATATGTTGAGAGTAGGATGGCCTTTATTGCACCAAATATATCAAGTATTGTGGGAGCATCTATTGCTGCTAAAATGATGGGTCTAGCTGGTGGGTTGACTAAGTTATCTAAAATACCAGCTTGTAATGTTTTGTTGTTGGGTCAACAAAGAAAAACATTGAGTGGATTTTCTCAAACTACTATGTTACCTCATACTGGATTTGTGTATTATTCAGAAATTGTACAAAATACACCTCCTGTAAGTTCTTGAATGTATTTCTTAATATGATATTTGAAAAAAAGGTCAAATTTCTTTTGTTTATTAAGTGGTTACGATTTATTATTGATCCATTGCTAAAGTAGTACTTTACAAGGACGTTCAGAAAAAATTTGAACTATTTTGTATAATGTGCTGCAAGACTGATTTATCTATGTCGCTCTGATATATTATACAAGTCCTATAGTTCTGATTTATTATACAGTATAGTGTATCAGACTTAATTAAATAAAAGTTTTTTATTAGGGATCGTGTCCTAAACATATTTTGTACTTATTTGTAGCCTCCAACGATAATATTTATATTTAAGATGTTCAGTTAAAAGAAGATCAGAAACAATTTTCTGTTGCATCATTTTTAGGACCTACGAAGAAAGGCATCGAGATTAGTAGCTACAAAATGTACATTAGCTGCCAGGGTTGATGCTTGTCATGAAAGCCCAGATGGTCGTATTGGTAGGATGTTGAGAGACGAAATAGAGAAGAAATTGGATAAATTACAGGAACCTCCACCCGTGAAGTTCGTAAAGCCATTACCAAAGCCGATAGAAACCAGCAAAAAGAAGCGCGGTGGCAAAAGAGTGAGAAAAATGAAAGAGAGATATGCGATGACAGAACTTAGAAAGCATGCTAATAGAATGAACTTTGCAGAGGTAAATGACATTTAAGTACTTGAGCTGCAGAAACCTGACCAACAGTATGTAATGAAGAGCTTATTTTATAAATGCTTTAAATACGCAAATTGAAACTGGGATAAAAAATTAATCTCATTTCAGATAGAAGATGACGCCTACCAAGAAGATTTAGGGTATTCGAGAGGTACCATTGGTAAATCCGGAACTGGACGTATCAGATTGCCGCAAGTCGATGAGAAGACTAAAGTTCGGATATCGAAGACTTTGCAGAAGAATTTACAAAAACAACAAGTTTGGGGCGGAAGTACCACAGTAAAGAAACAAATTTCCGGTACTGCTTCTAGCGTAGCCTTCACTCCGTTACAGGTAATTTCGGTAAAATAATAATTTTCGTCTACATTTTCAACATTTCAGGGACTTGAAATAGTTAATCCTCAAGCTGCTGAAGTCAAAGTGGGCGAAGCGAACGCAAAATATTTTTCCAGTACAGCCGGATTCCTCAAATTGAATAAATCTGATGTTTTATACTAAAATGTGATATGATTTTAAAAAAATAGTTTTTAGTGATCCCTAAATAATAAAATATATATTTACAATAATATATAGCGTAAATAAAGACTTCTTAACTTGTAGTTTGCACTATAATAATATAAATAATAAGTAATAATGTAAGTAAAGAAGCGAAATGGAACTGCACGTCGTAGGCATGCGCATGATACATAAAATGAACTAAATATTTAATAGTAATTTATAAAAGGTGGTGAAGCATTTACTGTTTTAAGCGTCTTCCGTGAAGACAAACTGAGTAGGATCTGTTAAATATTTGAACCATAAAATATGTTTCCATAATTTTTTCTGCAAATCAGGTGCTCCGTGGGGAAACATGGACTTTTCTACATCTAATGATAATATTTGCGTAATTGAAATAATATTTCAAACTAATTAACGAATCTGTAGACACTTTTACAAATTTGTGTTAATATGGTAAAATCCGAATCTTTGTCTAAAACAATCATTTTTTGCATTTTCTGCATTGATTTCACTAAGAACAAGGAAGGTTTTTCCAATTTTTCTATTCCCTCATTAGTCCCAACTAATTATTGTGAATAATTTGTAAATCTGTTTTAATCTATCTTGAAATTTTGTTTGTCTTTCCTTAATAGTTGTGGCTTCTTTCGGATCGAATTTTAAAATATTTGATAGTAAAACACTGTCTGTAACCATGGTCCCAACGTGCAAGAATCAACTGTAGTGGTTCAAGAATATGCAGACACGGTCTGTGAAATTCTCGAGTACATTTGAAGGACTAGCGAAACTTGCCTTGGTACTTGCAAATTAATAGCGTCTACGAATAGTCTGGTACGTAGACTTCCGCGGTCGTGGTCCATACTATCTTCTTCTGGGCTGGAACCGCGTCACTGGTATAACTGCCGACGTTTCGTACCCACTCGTATGGGACATCTTCAAGGATCAACTACTGCTACTGTCTGTCGCACTGCTTCACTTGCTTCACACTATTCAAGTGTCGTTCAGTTACTTTTCCTCCAGTACACTAAAGATATGTCGTAAATTAAATACGGTAAGTCTTATAAACATATTCACTGCGTCTGACAATGGCTATTTTCTCTAGCTACTTAAGTGCGACATTATTACATACAAAGTATAACAGTCCATACAGAAGTCTGCATATCCACACCTGATAGGTTCATTCTAATCGATGAGCAAACTATAATTAAGAATCAAGAACGTTATCTATAATATAAAAATAACGCAATTTATTAAATTACTTAATCATATTTTGAAACATATATATTGAAAAAGCAGACTGTTAACGTAGAAGGGAAACATTGATATCAGACCGAAGTTTGAATTTTGTGGTACTTAAAGTCTAAATAAAATATCTATGAGTAAAACTCTTTTTATTATATGATTCGCATCGTTCCATGTATATTTCAGATTCTTAGAACTGATCCTGATCCCAACGATGTTTCAATGAGACCCCGTTAATCCTCTTTTCTTGGCCGTCGTTCATCTTGAAACATGCGAATGAAGCTGGCTCTCGGCATTTTTATTCTTATACATTCCGTCAATGTTGCCTGGTCATATATATATATATACTTGTTCATTCTAGAATTAGATATGCGCTGTCCACAAGTGGAAAGAGTGCAGTTAGGTTAAAGCGCGCGAGAAAGGAGGATAGAATATCTCTCACTGGCAGTTTCGTTTTCTCCCACTTTTGTATTGCAAACAACTTCCCCTACTTTCTCGCGTTTATTTCAAGAATATTTTATTAGTTTCACGCCAAACGGCAAAACATTTCAAGAAAATAGCCATGTTTGAAAATCTTTTTAATTTTTCGAATTTTCTATTTCATTTATTTCAAGAATATTTTATTAGTTTCACGCCAAACGGCAAAACATTTCAAGAAAATAGCCATGTTTGAAAATCTTTTTAATTTTTAGAATTTTCTATTTCATTTATTTCAAGAATATTTTATTAGTTCACGCCAAACGGCAAAACATTTCAAGAAAATAGCCATGTTTGAAAATCTTTTTAATTTTTAGAATTTTCTATTTCATTTATTTCAAGAATATTTTATTAGTTTCACGCCAAACGGCAAAACATTTCAAGAAAATAGCCATGTTGCATTTTATTAAAAGATTCAAATAAAATGCATCAAATAATTTATACAATTCAAAAATGTAGGTACGTATTGTCAATGCACGCGAGAAAGTAGGGGAAGTTGTTTGCAATACAAAAGTGGGAGAAAACGAAACTGCCAGTGAGAGATATTTTATCCTCCTTTCTCGCGCGCTTTAACCTAAAAACTTGTGGACAGCGCATATCTAATTCTAGAATGAACAAGTCTGTATATATATGTATACTACTGTGGGCAAAAAATAGTAAGACTTTTTAATTTAAATTTCGTGCGAAAACCCATTCGTTGAAATATTTGTTTTCTAGGTTGGTATGACTGTCAGTGACATCTGTGCCAAATGTCACATCAAAATAATCATTAATGTTTAGTATACGCTTGTCTTTCTGAAGTACAAAAGTGCATTCGGCGATTTTTACAATGAGTGAAATTATTGAACAAAGAAGTTCCATTAAATTTTGTGTACGGAATCAAATTTCTGGTGCCGAAACGTTCAGAATGTTGCAAAAGGCCTTCGGTGATAATTGTTTGTCGCGAGCAAGTGTTTTTGATTGGTACAAATAATTCAAAGAGAGTCGAGAACGCGTTGATGACGAATCACGTCCAGGACGGCCATCAACATCAACTGATGATCAACACGTCAATAGAATCAAGGAATTAATGCTTGAGAATCGACGATTAACAGTCAGAGACCTTAGTGGCATCGTTGGAATATCGGAAGGATCAGTGAAAACCATTTTGAAAGATCATTTGGGCCTAAGAAAAGTGAAAGCACGATTTATTCCAAAATCACTCAATTTTTTCGAAAAACAGCGTCGCGTTGACGTCTGTGAAACAATGCTTTCCGACTATCAAGACAGAATGAAAGGCATCATAACTGGAGATGAGACTTGGATCTACGCTTATGACCCGGAAACAGACGACCAATCGGGAGAATATCGTATCAAAGGTGAGCCGAAGAGCAAAAAACCACGTCAAAGCAAGTCAAAAATCAAGGTTATGTTGACAGTTTTCTTCGATTATCGAGGTGCGGTGCACTCCGAATTCCTTCCGACCGGCCAAACTGTCAACAAAGAATACTATTTGAGTGTTATGCGTCGTTTGCGCAATGCTATTCGTAAAAAGAGGCGAGAATTATGGGCCGACAACTCTTGGTTTTTGCACCACGATAATGCACCCGTCGCATACTGCATTAATTCTTCGTGAGTTTTTCGCCAAATTTTCAACCAATATCGTGCCGTAACCACCGTATTCGCCTGATTTAGCTCCGTGTGACTTCTGGCTATTCAGCAAACGCAAACGACTGCTCCGGGGAAACCGTTTTGAGTCAATTGAAGACATTAAACGTGAATCGCTACGCGCATTGAAGGCTGTTCCTGAAATTGACTTTAACAACTGTTTCGAGAATTGAAAGAAACGTTGGCACAAGTGTATTGTGGCCAGGGGGGATTACTTTGAGGGGAACGAAATAGATTTGGAAGAATAAATTAAGAATTTAAAAATTATGAACAAAGTCTTACAGTAGTATATATATATATTTATATTGCATATATATATATATATATATACCATATATATATATATATATACAGATACATATATATATATATATATATATGTATATATATATATATATATATATATATATATATATATATATATATATATAGCCCATCTTAGTGACCTCCACCCTAAATGATAAACTTATCAATGTGTATTCTGTTTCAAAATTACAAATAATACTTCCCTGACAGAAGCGTCGAAAAAGAGGTAACAAATTTAAATTCTACAAAAAAAGATTACATAAAATATGAACTAAGCACCGCCTAAAATCATTTAAGTGGCCACCTTATATATTGAGCGACAAATACATTCTCCGCATCTGCTTCCAGCAGTTCCCTTAATGTGCGAAGATATTTATGCAACGGAAGCAAACAGAAATGAAATCACATCACACAACAACTACAATTTATCTTTTTTTAATATTCATAGGTCATAAGTAATAAGCAAAATATAAAATTTTAGTTAGAATATATATTCATCTTTCTTTCTTTAACAATTAAATTTCAAATTACTATGACAGAACAACAAATGCCTTCAGAATATTCGAATTTAGGGTTTTATTATGTGATTTATTTTTTTTAACAAAATAGATAAAACTTATTAGAACAATTATTCTGACATTAACCTGATATACACAAATTTATTAGAATAAAGATGTTAACATGCATTTTCTTCAGGTTCCAGTTAGAATTAAATATTTCTATATAAATAAACTTATTAATTAATAAATTTATAATGCTAAATACGATATTGTTGGTACAAAAATCAAGACACACGTACATACATCCAGAGTTACATTGCCGTACATAAAAAGAACTACAAACGAGATAGGATATAGAAAAATTATTGAATAGACACAATATACGCATTATTTATAAAAGACAAAAATGTAATAGGAAATCCCAAGGGTAAAATCGTGTGCCACGTGTAACAAAACATAAGAGCCGACAGACACGTCAATGTAAGGAAAGAACGCGATCCAACCATAAACATCAAAACTGGCCTAACACGTACTACATACAGGACATGTTATTATCGGTTTTTTAGAAACAAATGTAATAGCGAAAGAGCGATACATCTTGCACATAATTAGAAAAACATCTTTTCCATAAACACACTCCTCAAGTATGAAAATCGAAAAACCAATATCACGCGGTTGTCATGCATATAACAGCCAAACATCGGAGAACCTGATGAATTCTTTCTGCAATAGAGCAGAGCAACATATTACTAAAATGACGACACTATCAAAAACTTGGACAGTAAAAACAGTCCTTTAGAGGATGTTTGAGAAAGCAGAAAATTATCATTGATAATAATAATTTTATAAACGCCAAGTAAATTTAAATATATATTTATCAAAGAAAGTTAAAAATTAATAGAAAAACTCGTGAATCTCGAGCATGTTTTCAGAGGGTTGCTATTAATTTAGAAGATAGTAACGTAATTAAATAAACACTTATGCAAATTTAAATTATTCGTATAGCGTTAATTTGTATTTGTCTATTAATGCTTATCTTTGTAGAATTATTCGTACTGTACTTTTAAATGGCATGCATTAAAAATGTCCAACTTATCTTTCCCCTACAACTTGATTATGTTATTCGGAATCTTTTTCTCAAAACAATGCGCTTTATCGGCATGTATGGGAGTTACTTCTTTTCGGGTAACTTGCACCTTACTTTAGATCATGATTACTTCTCTTACGACATATAATTAGTGTAGGTATACAAATTCCGTAACTAATTAAATTTCATTATTGTGGACTTGGAATTCAGTACTTTGTCTTGTTAAGCCTAAACCCTTATTGTGAAGTTTCTTGATAAAGTTAAACACAGTTGTTATTGATCTTGTCGCCTGTATTAAGATTTGAATCTCAAGTTATTTAAGAAATATTTGAGCTTAAATCTTTAGTTCACCCAATACACATAAAAATAGGATATGAAAAATTAATGTTCTCGGACCGAACAAGTCTGTTGGGTTCGGTTCGTTTAAAAAGACTTGTCCGACCAATTAAGAAATATCAGATTGCAATTATGTGCAGTATTTTCTTTTAGATACAATTCAAACATAATATAATAGCAACTTTACTTTATCGAATTAAATATACATAAAAAATAATGTCCATATGTATACTATTTTACTAGACACTTCTAGAAATTTTTATGTAGCGACTGTATAAATAAATTCCCAGAAAGTATTGAACACTTATAAAAGCACTATAAAACAAAGCTTTAGTTTAAGACAGAGTAGGAAAAAAATTCTGCTCGCAAGCACAATTTTATTTAATTCGTTTGTTTTAAAATTTGTGCTCGCCAGTTTTATTATTTAACTCGCGAGCACAAACTCAACTTGTAAGAATAGTATAATATAGAAAATATAACTCGCTCGAATTGAATTCGTTCGCGAGTTTAATTCGAGCACTCTCCGTACTCTGGTTTAGAAGTTATCTTGCTTATGGTTTTGTTAGAATACATTATCTGTTTAACTCCCTTAAATTGTTGGCAACAATGTTAGACTTCATATATTTACAGTTTTATATTATACACATTAAGGCTTTGGAAGAAATGGTTTATATGCTGACATTAATAATTTGCAAAATGTATACTGAACAAAGGAAATACCCTCGCGAGTTACTAAAAAATTTGTACTTATTTCAGACATCTGTCTATATTAAATAAAACAGATCAAACTACTCAAATTTTCGAATTTGAGTTACATATATATATCTCGTACTTATCTAGCTCAAATTTGAGGTATATATTGTCAACCAAAACTATTCACTGGATGATTTGGCTTTCGACTTTTATATTAAAATAATATATATGAAACAAAGACAATTTAATTAAAGAAACATTTAATGTTTACAAAACTTAAGAAAAATACATCAAATAACTTCCTAAGACAGCATTCTTACACAAAAAATTATTAATTTACTCTCCTTTTGTCTTCGGTGTATCATCCTTATAATGTAGAAAAACAAAAGAAAACAAAAATACACCAACCATCATCGAGAACGCACTAACATAGTATGGGTACGCGCTGGGTATGAATCTTTCATATTGTGTGTGCTGCAGAGGTCTCACAGAAACTTGTGTTGTGCTATACAAATGTGTGTATCCAATTTTATTGTAATCTACTTTGAATTGGTAAACACCGTAAACATCCGGTATTTTGAAGCGAGCTTCGTACTTTCCATTTGATATATGTTTTAGAGTGATGCGCACGAACGGATCTATACGTACGAATTCTAATTGGATATCGTCGGCTACATAGGGCACCCAATTGATGAAATCAAAAACGTCAACTTCGATTGTGTAAACCTGGTGAAAAAAAAATAAACTGACTAAAATTTGCATTACTATGAAAATTGAAGCAGTATCTTAAGTTTTTACATTCCTTTCTTTATTTTCCAGTTAGTCAAACAATGACTGACAGACATAAAGAATAAAAACAACAAAAAGCATATATGAAATCACTAGTCAGTCCTCATCAATTTAGATGCATTCAATGAAAATATTTCTCTAGTTGATGACGTAACTTGTTTACATAAATTAAAAGAAAATCTAGATGAATGAGAATGACTGTGTTGGAAAAAAGTTGGGTGTAACAATATATCAACAAAAGAATAGAAATATTACAGTATATAGGGGACATTAAAAAAGAATAGTTTTCTAAGATTTAATTATATAATTGGATTAACCAACATACCACATCATCCATAACAGTATATGCCGCAGGAGGAGTCTTTTCCCCAACTCTATGATGTTTAATCGACTTAACTCTTAATTCTCCAGTTTCCTTAAATACCCATTGACTAATTGAATAGGCAGCTCGCCTATTTCCAGAAGTATTGAATTTGTCAGAACCCTACAGAAACGAAACATAACAATTACAGAAATTGAAATCTACTCATGATTAAATAAAATACAAAAAAAACTCACGTGAACATTCTCAACTGGTGAAGTGAAATATTCATCAGAAAAAAATGTTAAAGAACCGCTAAAAACAACTCTAGCATTATTTCTAGCTTGTAATCCAGCTATTAGAACAGCACTTCTACCTATTGCATGAGGATACTAAAAACATTTGTTAAAAAAAAGATGTTTATCATATTTTAAGCTTACCTCTTTAATTGTTTGGTGTGGGTTATAACTATAAGCGGTACTTTCAGCTGTTAATAAGGGCAATACAAGAGGATTGTCTGGATCAGCTAATAATCCAGTTCCTTGGTAAAGTAATGGAGTTAGTTCCAGTTTATCACCTACTATAATTGAAGAATCAATTAAATTATCAACTGGTACAACAATTTTAGTATGTTGCCCTTCATCACTGACATCGTAGTTTAAATGATCAATCATGTATGCTCCTTCTTCATCGACCTATATGTTATTGCTTTAAATATAACTGTTTAATTGTATTTTATAAAATATACCTCAAAACCACACTCTGATGCAAGTTCTCTTAATATATCTCCAGTTTCACTGCTTCCAGCAATTAAAACATTACCACCTTCATCAATGAATTGTGTTATTGTATCTACTCCTAATGTGCCTCCAAATTCTTCCACCGATGGCGCAAAAATTATTAAATTGTCGTACAAATATTCTCCATACTTAGATAATACTAACGATGAATCGTCAGCAACTTTAAACGTCAATGTGTAGCCCCTTTCTGTAAAGTCCAAACAAAATAGTAATACATTCCAATTCTAACCTTTGTGAATATATTGTATACCTTGTAAGTGCTTGAAAAATATAGAATGTGTTTCTTTTATTACTTGATTATCCAGTAAAACAAGTGTGTCTCTAAATGCATTTACATTAGCTATTACTAGAAATGTTAATAATATTGAAAAGTTCATTTTTAAGTTGTTAAACACACGTCAGCACCCGGCAAAATCACACACGCACACGAGCCACTCTAACATTGATTTACAATTATCAAAAAATAGCGCGACAACCTAATATACAACGGTTAACTTGATACAATTTTATGTACATTTTTAAAACAAATCTCTGTGTAGTAATTGAAATTATCTTAAATATATAAAGAAAAAAATATATTACCGAAATAAAATGTATGTATAAAACAATATCATTAATAGATTTTCCTAATTAACTTATAGATTTAAGTAATTTTCAACCTTAATTGTTTAAAATGTATGTATAAAGTTTGAATAAAATTTTAAGAATTAAAAATACACATAATTATATTCTAAACACCATCTGTACGAGTGCCTGTCCATTAGTAAAAAATTATTAATAAAGTTCAATATTTCGAGTTCTTCATAAGGACGACTAATTTCTTATACTAAACTAGCTTTTTAAGCTTTTTAATTAAAATGTAAGGATAACACAAATTGAATGCCTGATTTAAATTGGAAATAAAGAAATCTTTATCGAATTAACAGTTGAACTTTTATTGAATATTGAAACAAGCACTCTGTCATTAAATATGGTAATTGTGTGATAATTTTTCGTCTTGATTTTGGCTATGAATCTTGTAACATCTTCTGTTAGTTGCTCTCGTTACCCTTAGTGCCCACGCGATGGGTACCGATATTTTAGTGTTTGTACGTAGTCACTATTTTTATTCCATTAAAATTACACTGAAGTGCTCCTAGCTATAAAGCTGCACTTTGCAGTGCCGTCTAAACAAGGGAAACAAAATGCCAAAAAAAACGTAAATTAAAAATACCAATAGAACATAAAAACTATTATTGCATCAGAGTGCAATCAGCAGTAAACGCTATTAGTTCTTTCTACAACATTTTCGACTATAATGTCATCGATAACACTTCGCATATCGTTTTTAAAATCGTCAACTCTTTGTGGATTATTGACATACCCTTTGGATTTTAGACAATTCCACAAAAAGAAATCTGGCGATGTTTAATTGCAAAATTGATTATGTTATAGTTGACACCATATAGTGACTCCTTTCAAGTTCATTTGAGCCTCGTAAATTACACGAAGATTTTCCGAACTACAAATATGACAATTTTCATTATGTTCTAAAAACTAACTGAAGAGTTATCAACGATAATGATTAGCAAATTTAAACTTATACCTCATTTGAATTTTGTATCCATGAAGGTGCAGGTTTTTAGTGAATATTTGCTAAAAGAACCTTCTCAAATGTCGAATTTCCGGATTTTGACTAAGTATAACGATATTCTTGTAATATCTTGTCTCACATTGATATTAGATCTCGCATTAATTACCAATACAGTTTCATGAAACTTTATAATCAATTTTAAGACAGTCAACTCATTTGGTGCACTTTCTTCACCAAAATTCTGTAACTTCGAAGTTTCTGAATTAACGACCATTAAAAAAATGGTACAAAATTTAAATACAGCCGTCGATTTGGGCCACCAGTATTTATATTAGAAAAATGCATTATATACATTCTCATTGCCTCATTAATGTTCAATTAATCTAATGTTAAATTGTATGTTCCTTATAATTTATTTTCAAACATGAATAATATTTAATAAACAAAGTGATAATAATTACATTTTTAAATTAAAATAAATAGATATTCAGCAAATTAAACTTAATAGAGAGAAAATTACCACTATTTTTTTGAGAAATACTTCACAGTAAGTATTCAAAATATTTATTGACATCTAAATATAAGTTGATTTTCTCTGTCATTAACAAATATTCTGTCGAGTCTCGGCTGATTTATGTTGCTTATGTACTGTTTGCAATTTTAAGATATGTAATCAGTTTTGAAACATTTTCTTTACAAGTTGCTAAACAAATGGAAATCCAACAGAGTTAAATCTGGCGACTGTAGCGGTCAATGTTTCTATTGATTAACTTCTTGCGAAAGACTCCTTGCAGATATTCCAAGGTTTTATTAATAACATAACACTGTGCTTTATCTTGTTGGAAATATCCTGTTTGGAATTCGACATTATATAGTTCGTTAATGAAAGTTTCCAATATTTGTGTAAGATACCCTTCTGGCTTAATAGTATTACTAAAAATACTAGACCAAGTATTCAATGTTTTGCCATTGCTAACTAGACTCCCAATTTTATTAGTTATGGACTAGATTCTATGATAACTAAAGATGTCCAGTTCTGTAGTTTTAACTGTATATGTATATACACTCGACCGCTCACGAAAGTTTGGCTAACCAGAGATAAATAGAAAAATAAAGAAAATATAATAGAAATTAAACACAAATTTAATATTTAAATAATACTGTATATCTAAAACTAATAATAAAATACAATACTATTGAATCTTTTGAGTACCTCCGTCTTATAAATGAGAACACCCCTATTCACCAGAAATGTCTGATTAAGTAATTGTTCCGAAAATGTATCTCTTTATTGAATAGAACCATAAAATCTCCAAAACAAATAACAACTTCACACAGAATAATATTTAATAGTACTGTTCCTACCACGGCGCGATTAGTTTGCAAGTATTTTTTACGTAGCAGTGGGTTGTCTTAAAGTTTTATTAATAATAATAATTTAATTTTTAATATTTATGTTGTAATATCGTGTGAAAAATCAATAAGTGTTGAAACATGACGTGCTATTGTACTGTACGCGGAAGGCTATGCAAGTCGGCAAATTAGTGAAAGACTAAATATTTCAAAATTTATAGTCAATAACACTATTCGTCGACATCAAGATACAGGGGTGTTAAACACCGTGCACAGCCAGGTCCGCCTCTGACTACCATGGAAGCTGATGATAGGCCAATACATCCAATTAACAAAAGAAATCGTAGAAACAGCAGCAGATTATAGTGGTAGAATTCAATCGCGAAGTACAACACGGAGTTTCAGTAAGTACGGTAAAACGTCGATTACAAAAGGATAATCGGTACGGACGTGTAGTTGTACGTAAATCATTATTGCGACGAGAAAATCGACAAAAAAGATAGAAATGGGTACAGCAGCATAGTGACTGGACAAAAAACAGGGGAGAAATTGTCTTCTGGACTGACGAATCGAAATTTGATCTATTCGGTCAAGTTTTCGTCAGAAGATCCCAAATCGAATGAATGCTCTGCAATTGCATTGTACCGACTATAAAGCGCAGCAGTGGTTTCATTTTAGTCTGGGACTATTTTTCATCGGGGTTATTTTTCATCCCAGAGAACTGGAAATTTGACGAAAATTGATGGAATAATGCGCAATCGATTTTAAAAAAATTCAATCTTGTTTGCTCTTAATTGGAAATTTTATATTTACGCATGATAATGGCACAAAACATACTGCTAAAATATGCAAGAATTATTTGGCACAAAAGCAGACAGAAAAGATTTTGCAAATAACGACGTTGCTGCCTCAAAGTCTGAATTCCATCGAGTTGTTGTGGGATGAACTCGATGGGAGGGTCAGAAAAATTTGTTGTACTTCAAAGTAACGGCTTTGGAAAACATTCCAAAACGAATAGAATAATTTATCGAACGAAACAATTTGAAAACTAATCAGAAGAATGTTACGTGTTGTTTAGGCAGTACTGATTTCAAAGGTAAAATTTTTCGACGAAAGACGTGTATAATTAATAAAAGGTTATTAATTATTTCATTAATAATTTGGAGTTATTTTTCTTTTTCTATTATATTTTTATATACATTTGGAATAATACAAAGGGTACTAGGAAAGTTTTGCAATATGACACAACAATGAATTGTAGGAAGCTGCTTGTTGCTGCATGTTGAGACATGTTCATACGTGCACAGTAACCGCCGCGCCATGTCGATGGGCTCAGTTATTCATTAGCAGTGAGAGTGTAAAGTGCTTGCGATGGCATCGTGGTCACGAAATGAGATAAGGGCAGTTTTGCGTTATAATTTCGTGCGTGGTTTAAACATAGACCAGAAGCTTCGAAGAAATGACTCTTGCACTAGGTGATGTTTGTCCACATCGCACAACGATATTCAGGTGGTGTAGAGAATTTCAAAGAGGAAATTTAACTATGGAGGATGCTGAGAGGCCGGGAAAGCCACGAACTTCAGTTGCGGGGGAAAACGTTACTACTGTGAGGAAAATGCTTGGCGAGGACAGGCGAGTGACCTACCAACAAATAAGGGGTATTTCAGGCCTAAATGCACCAGTAATTCGTTCGATTCTGCAAGATCATTGGCACGTGAAGAAACTTTGTTCTCTCTGGGCGCTGCATCGACTGACTGAAGAGCAAATGACGCGACGTGTGACTTGGTGCCGGGAGATGCTAAAAAAGTTTAATAAGGGACAATCTCGGTATGTGAACAACATCGTGACAGGTGACAAGACTTGGCTGTACTATTACGATGTGCCGACCAAAGATCAAAACAAAGTTTGGGTCTTTGATGATGAGGACACACCCGTAGTTGTCGGAAAATCCCGATCTGTAAAGAGGAAAAGCTGTATTTTTCAAATCTGGAAACACAGAAGACAGTCACAGCTAAATGGTATATTGAACAGTACCGGCCTAAAGTGATTGTCCATTACGATAATACTCCAGCTCACCGCGCCAAAGCCTGCACCGAATATTTGACCACGACAGGATTGAACCTTCTCGAGCACGCTCCCAACAGTCCAGATCTTGCTCCCTGCGACTTTGCACTCTTCCCGCATGTGAAAATGAATCTAAAAGGGAGGCGGTTTTCCAGTGATGAGGACCTTCTGCAGGCTTGAGACAACGAGTGTGCTTTACTCCCTAGTGAAACTTGGCAGAACTGGTTCAAAAATTGGTTTCGGAGGATGGAGAGGTGTATTGATTGTAGAAGAAATTACTTTGAAAAAATTAAATAAACAAAGATGTATTGCAAAACTTTCCTAGTACTCTTTGTATATATTACTTTGTAATTTCATTTCATGTGTATTTTTTAATTCTTCCTAATTTTTCCCTTTGGCCACTTGACCTTTATCATTTCGGTACGTTTTTAAAATAAAGCCGTCTTGCGCAGCGATAAAAGGCATATTACTATAAAATTTACATTTTATTGTAATTTAAAGTGCTTGTTAAACTTGGCTTATCAATACCAACTAAAAACATAAAAATAACGAAGAAACCACTTAAACGTGCGAAAATCAAATAATCTGTAAAGAAAATCTTAACGAGTTGACACTGACATTTTACAATGAAAATTAAGTATTTGGCTATCATACCCATTCTAAAAATAAGAAATACATTGGAAATTGTGGCGGCAAATTCAAACTATCCCGAATCATTTGAAATTACGCTGCATTTTTTATATGACAATCTCTTTGTCAGAAAATAGGAAAATAATTCGACACAAATGGCCATTCAAACGACATTTCATTTTGACATGAGCTTCGAAATTCACGTATAATCATTTTACCCTCAAAAATAACTAAACAACATAAAAAAGTTATGAACGCAAATTCTAAAGAACAAATACAGAATAGTGAAAGTAACACGAGCAGTCAACAAAAAGATATAGTAATTTCTATAATTCTATCCGAATCAACTGCCAGCATTTTGGAGTTAAATGCGCCCAATTTACAAGATTTGATAAGCCAAAAAAGTAGTACCTCTTTATTTTCTTTGAGAGCACTGAGTTTTTTTAAAAACGATACTTTGACTAAACCATCCGGACAGAGATTGCAGCAATTATACCGTGGAAACAAATACAATGATTTTGACTGTATCAGCACCGAAGAAGTTTATTTCGCTAAAAACTTCAATTCCACATCTTCGATAGAAAGCTTCGACGGTAAGCGAGTTAAAATTATTAAACATAAAACAGTAAGAAACTATAATACAATGTTTAATTTCAATTTATGCAAAAATTAATCGTTAATTATTTAGGAAACGTCACATATAATTACTTTATTACAACACTAATGCGATTGTCAGATACTTTCGCCTACAAAATAAAAGATTCGAGCAAATTTATATTATGTTTTAATCACAATTCCTAGAATTAATAATTTCAAAACTTTGGCAAATGTCAAAAATTTAATTAAATGTTTTAACCATAAACCCAAGAAGCCTCTATTATTCATGTCAGTCTACTATAATATTTTAGGCAAAGCAGTTCTGAATTTTTAAAAACAATGTCTCTTTTTTACCAAATATTATTTTATTTTCAGTATGTTTCACATTCAGACCAGACTATTAGTGTAATAAAAACACAAAAATATCTATCTTGAAAGATTCTTATCTTCTAATGTATCGAATGATCATTTTAACCGTTCAATATTAAATAGATTTCTGATAAGGTTGGTTAATGAACATTCAAAATAAATAACAGAGCCAATCTAAGTTTCCCGCTGTAATTGCAGGCAGATTTAGTAATATAAATTGGTAATATGTAATTTTGAAATTACCAATTTTTATAAATGATAAATTGAAATTTAGAAAATTTATTTGAAGTATATAAATAGATTTAATTTTAAGCCCACACCTCTACATAAGAATGATTTGACGAGGAGTGAAACAAACGTGTTTAAGGCATTAGTTTTCTATTTTTCAGGATATTCCCTTTAAACGCACTTGGACCAACTTTGCTGAAATACTATTATGCGATTTTTGTTTTGTAATCTTTCTCAAGATCTGTTCTTAATTCGACCGAATCTTTTTTCTAGCAAGGACAAGTGTAAGTTTCGTGAAAAATCGTCACTTTGCGCTAAATATGCGAATAAAGTGGGTGTACCCTACTGTTGTGATTGCTACTCAAAATTTTCGATTCCTTTTCTCGATTACAATTTCTACTGATTACTAGTTATCGATTCTAACAAATATAAAAATTTGTTCTTGATTAACGTTACGTTCTCGATTCTCTAGTTCGCACATTAAATGTCTTCTCGATCACTCGAATCACTAGTTCCATTAATCATAACAAATACAAAAAAACAGAGTGATTCTTGTAAAACAGTTTCAAATTATCGCATTCTTTCACGTTTTTGATCATAATTTAATCTTAGTACGTTTAAATTACGGTACTCAAAGACAAATTCTGGCTTTTAAAGGATTATTATTATGCATTTAGTTCTTTAAAAAATAAATATTGAATTGCACTACAAATTGCGAGTTTATACATTTTAGTATTTTGTATTTGGATACTTTATTCGCGCTTCTGTAACTTTCAAATTAAAAATCAGAATTTAACCAAATTTCATCTGTTACTATCAGAAAGGTTGCAGAATTAAAATGGAATGTTAAGTTTTACCTAAAATGGTGCCAATAGCTGGGTTTCACTTCCCACCAAATCATCTGCCTAAAGTAATAAAATAAATAAAAATAAAATAAACACTTATACGGGGATATTTCAAATTCGACATGGGTTTTATTTTATGATCGATATAAACTACAAATTAATATTATATATAATCATTGCTCTAAGTAACAATCCCAAATGTCGCTCTGGTAGCTTCTGTATTTCCATCGAAAAAATTGGTTGATTTTCGAACCAAATTTAGCCAATGTATTGTTCTTTAGATGGACTGTATGTGGGTGAGCGTTATCGTTTAGGAAAATAATGCACTTGCAAGATCGTGTCTTGTTGTTCATATGACCAACTTAATCTTTCCAAGATGCTGAATTAATCGTTTCTCTTTCTTCGAGAAAATCTATGCAAATTGGTTCACTAACGTCCCAGAATACAGTTGCCAAAAATTCAATACATAACTGTATTGAATTTTTTGGGTGCAGGTGAACTTGAATAACGCCATGCTAACATTCTCTGCAAACCTGAAGTCATTTCTGCTGTTATTCCGCGATAGTTGTTTTGGAACCCGTCTGACGCTAACTTTATTACATTTAAGTTTATCGTGGACAATAGTATGAAAACTACCAACACTAGCGTTTACAATCTTAGCAATTTCCTTCACATATATTCGCCTATTGCTCCAGATTAGCTGATCAATTTTTTTAATGTTCCCAAGATTCACAGCAGATGCTGGCAAGTTCGACACGCACCACTTAAAAACTGTTCTGAGTGATAAACTCTTTTTTATCCAAACTGTTTGACACATTTTTACGGGACATTGATAATACAACTGACAATATTGACACAATTAAGTTGCAGTTATTTATGGTTACTTCGATGTATATAAAGCTGCTTGGCAGTATTTATCCAATTGTATTCAGGAAAAAAATGCAGGTCAAATATGAATTGTCCTAGTATAAAAATCAATAAACTGCTCTGAAAGTAAAACATACTCTAGTATATTATCTGGAGGAATCATATTTATGCCAGAAGAGTTAGATTCGTATATCACATACCTTTACATCTAACATTAAAAAATTTTTTCTCGTTAATTGTTATTTATTAATAAATTCGAAATACATAATTTGTTAATAAAATTTATTAACATTAGGAAACTATGAGTCTGAAGAGGATTGTGTATTTGATGATGAATGTTTAGAGCAACCTTTGCTGATGGACAGATACAAAGTCTATACTAGACCGTTACTATCAGCCAAAACCACAGCCCACGAAAATAAAATCAAATTCGAATCTAACAATATTTATGTATCGGTTTTGGAAAGCGAACTAACCATTACAAGTTCCGGTTGGGTTAACTTTTGTCGTATATGCCACGGAGGCGAAAGTGTCGCAAATTTGGTCACTCCCTGCCGTTGCAGAGGGTCTATAGCTTTAGCACACATAGGGTGTTTGGAAGAATGGTTAAAACAATCCGCTAATAGTAGATGTGAATTATGTCAGCATCGATATGAAATAATTAGAGAACCCAAGTACGTTAATATGCTTATTGCAAAATTTTTATAAAAAATAAAAAACGCACTTTCTTTATTTTCAGATATAATATTATATGGTCTATTCTTGTATTCTTAACACGTCCTGGTGACCGTTTTAAAGAACTGCTACTTGATGTATTAGGTTTTTTACTCTATACACCCACCGCAATAGCTTCTACATATTTGTTAATGGTTTTATGCGATAATATTGCCATAAAACATAATTTGCACTATAGTAGAAATTTTACAAGTCATTTTCTGGCATTTACAGCAGTTTTCGGTAAGTTTTACAATTTTATCAAATACATTAATTATAAATATTAGTAAGAATCAAAATTACAAGTTCAAATTTTGTTATATACACTAACGTCCATATTAGTTCGGACAGCTAGTGAAAATTAGTTAAACTGGCGCTTAAATATATTTACATTAAGCCCTTTACGAGATTTACACCCAATTGCAGGCAAATACATCTATTAGAGGACCTACAAATAACTATTACATTTTATAACTTACTGTGGCAATTCCTGGAATAATCCGTACAGCCGTAAATACGATTATTTTTGAAATAATATTGCAAGCAAAAAACCTGCGAAACTTATCTGCCCTCCCCCAAAGAGTCTTGTCTATCGAAATATGCATTAGTTTTCAAATAAACTTGCTAGCGCGCGCATCACTGATAATCGTATTTCTTATGTGAATTCTTTAAAATGCCGAGGGGAAAACCATCAAGTTTGGAAAAACGTTCTGTAATTATTGCTTTTCATCAAGATTTTTTCAGTTCGTCAAATTTCCGAAAAGACACGTGTTAACATCATTCGGCAACATCAACACCCGGCAGTTTAAGAGATCCGGTACGTTCAAGTTGTAAGCGAATAATATCTCACGCCAACGATGATCGTATAAAATTACTGAGTAAATGAAATAGGAGACTGGCAGCACCCGAAATCGCCGCAGTAATGAATCGCGTCCGTGCAAGAAAAATTTCTGCTACTACGGTGAAAAGAAGATTAAAAGCTGCAAATCTTCACGACCACATTGCTGTAAGGAAACTCTTACTTCGACGGGCAAACATGCACAAACGACAACAATGGGCAGAAACACAGAGATTGGACACTGGATGACTGAAAAAGGGTATTATGGACTGATAAATCAAAGTTTGAAGTGTTTGGACAATCAAGGTGTGTTTTTGTAAGAAGAGCGATAGGTCAAAAAATGCTGCGGGGTTGTATAGTGCCAACCGTCAAACATGAAAGAAGTTCTGTACTTGTTTGACTTGAAGCGAATTGTGGGTATTTTGCGAAAGGATTATTTAGAAATATTGCAGGAAAATGCAATGCCATCGGGGTTACGTGTAATCGGCAAAAATTTTATGTTTATGCAGGATAACGACCCCAAACTCTCAGCAGTAATATGTAAAAATCTCTTAAGTAGCGAACAAAACAATAATACCTGAAAAATAATAACATATCCACCGCAAAGCCCCGACCTAAACCCCATAGAATTGTTATGGGATGAATTGGACAGGTGGGTCTGAAAAGTGTGTCCTACCTCAATAAATCACTCGTGGAACATATTGCAAGAAGAATAGAATAGTATACCGAATAGAGTTCTTGAAAAACTCGTGAAACGGATGCCTTGAATTGTACGGACTGTTCTTCGCTCAAAGGGGCTTCGATAAGCGGAATATTTAAGATATCTCTGTTTATTTAACGTTAGAGTTTCTTTCATTATTATTATACTTTATAAACATCTATAAACAACAATGCAATAAAAATTTTGAGTTTTGACATAAATTAGTTTAACTGTTTTCCCTTTTTTAAATTTATTTGCGTGTCCGAATTAATATGGACGGTAGTGTATGTATAAGTTGAGATGATTATTTGGTGAAAGTAAAACTAATCGTTGAAATAACAATCATTTTTCTAGTAATTTATTTAATCATTAACTATGTAAATACAACTGTCAATAATCGACATAATTACAAAATACAAATTCTCCTAATTTATACTGATTACTAATATCGATCTTCACGTATCAATACCAGTATCACTAAATATGTTTTTGTTATAAAACGCACGCTTTCTGGATCGTGCCTCGTTTCGTTCTCGGAGTTTCTCGAAGTTAAAACTACCCTTTCTTAAGACTGACTATCCCGGTCAGACTGCGATTCAGCTCCATTGTAGGGCGAGCGACATGTACCACTTTCAACTTGCTCTGAACACTTCGTATCCGATACACTGTAACATTAATTCAGTTGATGACGGTATAAAGTCCCTCCAAGACTTTATATAACTTATAACTAAACGTCCGGTTGTACAATCCAAGCCGACGAAAGAGACGCATTTCGTCGGCTTGGATTGTACAACAGGACTTTTTCATCCGTTTAAAAACCCAAAGTATTGGTTCGCTGATCGTGCTAGTTTTCATTCCGCCGCAAATTCATCCATGTCCTCAGCTGGGTCTGTATTTATTCCAGGCGCAATAGATAGTTTGTATAACTAATTGTTCAATAACGACTTCAGGAGCGGAAGAGTAAGCGAATCTTACCAAGCGCGTAATGTTTATTTAAAATTACTGTAGCCTGTTATTAATTTTCTGGACCTATCCCATGCTTGATAAATTTGCTGTGTAGGTGTTTGTCTCCGTAGCAAGCTTCCAGGTGCGAAATTAAAGTCTCATAGTTCTCCGAAATAATAACGCCATAATGAAGACAGTTGCCATATCCATCTCAAATCATTCATTAAATTGACATACGTAGACCAAGAGATTTTTAATTAAAGTAAATCTTTATCCAAATTTATTTAAATGCAACCCGTTCTTTGTTTACATTTTCGTTTACCAATCGTCTACTGAATTAGTTTTGATAAAAAAAAGAGTTTAATAGGTTTTTTTGTATAAAAACTCTATAAAAACATCAATTCGTATTTTGTTTACAAATTTCGACAACTAAGTTTTCATAATCAGCAGATAATTAAATGGTGTCGCACCTGGAGAGGTACGGTAAAAACCCGCACGAACCAAATTCAGTACACGATCTGTACCGTCGAAAGCCAAAACGCTTTCATTCTTTCTTCATTTATAGTGGACTTATTCATGAGTAATTTTGAAGTTGAATTTACAGATAAGGCTAAATATTTCCCAAGAATTTTGATCAGGTATGTAGATGACATTTTCGCGATTTTTAATACACATAAATGTAACTTAGACTATTTCGTCAAGCAATTAAATTCAAAATTCCCGACGATTAAATTTACGGTAGAAAAAGAAAACAATGACACTTTAAAACTAATGTCAATAGATTCATCATAGCGGGCTCAAATCATAGGATGCAACAAAGGAAGGCTTCTATCAATTTTCTTATCAATCGTTTGCTTAGTTTCCCACTAACAAAAGTAAGATACGAAAAAGAATTAAACTTTATTAAGAATATCGCTAGATACAATAGTTTTGATTCGGAAATAATCAATGGGTTAATTAGGAAGGCTAACAAAAGAAAGATAATTCGGGATATCACATGACTGTCACCTCAATGCAATCGACACAAGCAATTTAGATGTTTACCTTTTCACCCTTTGACGAAAAAAATTTGAATAGTGTTTTTAAAGAGCGCGGTTTTCATGTTACGTTTCGGTCCACTAACTCCATCAAATCTCTTTTATGAAATGCAAAAGACAAAGTCGAGGACAACAAAAAATCGGGCGTCTGACGTCTTATACGATAGTTCTCTATTTCAGCCACCTCTGATTGTGTTTCTTGTGTTCGTATTTAACGACTCAAAGAAAACAATAAATTCTTTGATCTAAAATTTTAAATCTATATAAACAAACGACATTCTTCTAGAAAGTTCTATGATTTTACAAATCTTCTACGTTATTGTTTTTCATACTTTGACACTATTTGAATGCTACTATTAAAAACTTGTTTCTTTCAGTTCTCGAAATTTCCAGAAAACCATATGATTTTCTAAATCGTTCTCCATATTTTGCCTGACTTTCGATTCATCGCACTCCCGACATCAATTCTTTGGCTACATCAAAGCAAAACATCGAAATAACAGAAACAACTTTCCAATAATTTACTGTAACTTTGGTAATGAATTATCTCAAAACACTAGTAATTAGTAATTTTCAAATTATTTTCGTACGAAAGCCAGTACTACTAATAATATTTACGCACGAATTCAGTGTTAAAAATCTACATATGTTTAATTGTCTATCAAAAAATATACTTTCTCAAAAAACGGTGAAGTTTTTCTTGTTGACATCTGAAAATTTTACAACTTCAATGTAAATACTTTTTTAAATTTAGAATTGACTTCTTTTTCAAACTTAATTAACTCTTAAATATGATCAGTTTTACAAATTATACGCCTGTTTCAGGTATGGCGACGATAGATTTTACGTATTCTTCCTGGTTAGTGATGATGTTTCAGAGGCATATGGATGCATGGAAAGAGTGGTATCAAAATAATTGTACATTACGGGTCGTATTGCCACCTAGGAAGTTACGAAAACTTAACAGAAAAATTAAAAAGAACCACACATCTGCCTCTGTTCAGCTTGATTAATAATAAAATGTATAAAAATTGCAAAACTTCATATCACAGGAAAAGAAACTTTATTAAGTGATTGTTTTTTATTTGATTTTTACATATTTTATTTTATCATGAAGAAAAGAAGTCATTTGTATATGATACTACCCATGTTGTCAGGAAATACAAGCAATTGGTAGTAAATAGTTGTACGAAGAGATTACAAACTATAATGTTGTAAGCTCATGCGGTACACTCGAGTTATAGGAATTCTAATATAATAACCAAAACCTCGCGCAAAACACAACATCGCTTAAATGAGCGAATCATTGTCCTAGCATCCAGTTTTGACATTCATGTTAAATTTTATTTATTATTAGTATCTTGATTTCTCTGTACGTGATTTTTAGTTTTATTCGATACCTGTGTATTATCTATTTGTTTCATTTTCTTGTTATCTACAACTATATTTATTGGTATATCAGCTTATCGTTTCTGTGTTTATATTTAATCCGCTTCGTTCCATACTTCTAGATTGTATTGTCATATAGCTTCTGTATCTGCCATTATTGCTATATCGCCTGAGAATATTTATATTTCTACATTCAATATTCACTGCTTTCATTTTATTTCATCCTAATATATTTTCTTCATATTTTGGCTTTACATTCGCTAATTATTTCACCCATCGCGTTTATAAACAATTTCAGGCTTAAGATTTTACCCTACGTACTCCTTCCACGTTTCTCGTAAAGTTGCTGTTTTATAAGAGCTCAAACATTTTCAATTAGGTTGGCCTCTGAGAGCTGCAAAGGCCAATCCATTGATCCAATACCATTTTGCATCCTTCCACTCCCTATACAGTTTGCTTCTATGTTTTGGATAGTTGTCTTCTTATAGAATCCAATCTATGTACACTGTTATCTTTAAACCGCACTTCTATCGATCTTAGAAGTCCATTTGATACAATTTGATCATTCGTTGTGTCTGAAATACCGGTCAACACGCATAAAGTACCGAAACTCCGCGCATTATTGCGTCCGTTGATCATGTCTTCCTTCCAAGAGACTAGGTCCAACACAGCATCGGACTAATATCTGCTGGAGTTTTCTTATACCGAGATCACGCGCTCTTGTTGACGTTTATCGGATAGCAACGATTTAATTGCGCTTTAAATGATCTAATCCATTTTCGTACAATTCCTCTCTCCGGGTTCTCGCCTAGTTATAGCATTACAATAATGAAAGAAATAATAATAAATGAACTCATGATGGCCATCGAAGTCTAAGTGATGTGGAAAGTTAAAAGAACATATTAGTAAAGACAAAAACAACAAGGTTATCTTTAAAATTTTATTTAACTAAATTAAACAAAAAATGTTAAATCTTTGAATAAAAATTAATGTTTCATTTTCAGGTGTGCCTTTAGACTTTTTTCATTCCAAATTCACAGGCCATGCAATCATAACCGTGTTCTTTACTATGTTTTCTTATTTTTCTTTTACAAACTTTTTACGTGTGCTTCTAAGCTTGATTTATAATTTGTTTTGTGTTCACACTCCATGCAATTATAATTGCGTTCTTGTAGATACATTTCTAAGTGTTTTCATATATATTGTATTCACATAACATGCAACTAAACATAATCTATAATTTGTATTCACACTTCTTGCAGTTATCATATTAAGATGTTTAGTTTTTGCGTGTTTTAATCTTAACTTGGTGTGTGTCGTGCATTTATACTTTATACAACTGTAATCGTGTTGTTTAAGTTGTTTCGTTTTAAGTTGCGTTTCTATGTGTATTTTAAGATATTTTGTTTTTATGTTGTTTTCTCAAGCGTTTATATTCTCATTCTATACAATTATAACTGTTCTCTGCGCTCTTTACGTGTTTTTCAAAATTCGACTTGTCGTTTATATTTTATTTACACTCAATACATTTATAAACGTGTTCTTTAAAATGTTTCGTTTTTACGTATGCTTCTAAATTTAGTTCACAGCTTGTCTTTATATTCACAGACCATGCACTTATAATCGTCTAGGATGTTTCGTTTTTATGTGTACCTTCAATTTTGATTTATAATTTGTCTTGTATCCACATTTCGTACAATTATAATCGTACTCTTTAAGATGTTTAGCCTTCACGTGTTTTAATAAATTTGATTTATGGTTTGTCTTGTATTCACAGTCCATGCAATTAAAATCATATTCTTTAAGATGTTTCGTTTTTACATGTGTTTCTAAGTATGGTTTATAGTTTGTCTTGTATTCACATTCCACGCATTTATAATCGTGTTCCTTAAGATGTTTCGTTTTTACGTGCATCTCTAACCTTGATTTACAGTTTGTCTTGTATTCACACTCCATACATTTACAATGACGTTCTTCAAAATGTTTCACTTTTACGTGATTTTTTAGACAGTATTTGTTGTTTGTTTGGTACTTGCACTTCAGGCATTGAAACTGCCTTTCTCTATGATGCAAGTTCGAAGTTTTCTCTTTTATATGTTTATTACAGCCATTCACTGAATATTTCTGTTTAACAGTCACATGAATACTTCGGTTTTGTTTGCTCGTTATAGGCAAAAGGTTCTTTTCCTCCAAAGTATGGTCATATTCTTTAAGATGTTTCGTTTTTGCATGTGTTTCTAAGTATTGTTTATGGCTTGTCTTATATTCACATTTCATACAATTATAATCGTGTTCTTTAGGATGCTTGGCCTTTACGTGTTTTTCAAGATTTGATTTATCGTTTGTCTTGTATTCACAGCCCGTGCAATTAAAATCATATTCTTTAAGATGTTTCGTTTTTACATGTGTTTCTAAGTATGGTTTATAGTTGGTCTTGTATTCACATTCCGCGCATTTATAATCGTGTTCTTTAAGATGTTTCGTTTTTACGTGTATCTCTAACGTTGATTTATAGTTTGTCTTGTATCCACATTTCATGCAATTATAATCGTGTTCTTTAAGACGCTTGGCCTTTACGTGTTTTTCCAGATTTGATTTATCGTTCGTCTTGTATTCACAGTCCATGCAATTAAAATCATATTTTTAAGATGTTTCGTTTTTACATGTGTTTCTAAGTATGGTTTATAGTTTGTCTTGTATTCACATTCCGCGCATTTATAATCGTGTTCTTTAAGATGTTTCGTTTTTACGTGCATCTTTAACCTTGATTTACAGTGTCTTGTATTCACACTCCATACATTTACACTTTTTTTTCACTTTTACGTGATTTTTTAGACAGTATTTGTTGTTTGTTTTGTACTTGCACTTCAGGCATTGAAACTGCCTTCCTCTATGATGCAAGTTCGAAGTGTTCTCTTTTATATGTTTATTACAGCCATTCACTGAATATTTCTGTTTAACAGCGATATGAATACTTCGTTATAGGCAAAAGGTTCTTTTCCTCCAAAGTATAGTCATCCAGTGCAGGAAGTACACAGTGTCTGAAAATAAATGAATATCTGTAAGGAATAAATTTTCATATAAAATAGCAAGATTAAATGTCAGTTATTTACGATTTCCACAATCAACTTGTTATTTGTCAATTCATATCAGATATTCGGAAAATGACTGAACATAAAACAATTATCAAATAAATATAAGTTACCTGTTAAATTAAGACAAAATTTGAACAAGTCTGGGAATAAAGTATATATAAGATGGTGTAACAGCTACAATTTTTTAAATGCAGTTGAAACCATAAAGAGCATAGCATTCATGCGCTTTATGAAATAATTAATGCATTTCGTATACTGATAACATTGTTACGTTTTGTAGAGATATTTCTTTGACAGTAAAAAAAACCGTTGAAATAGAAACAATTTTTTAATAGCAATTAACTGCCGATACAACTGTTAATAAATATTCTCGAAACACTAATTAACAATATCTCTTAATTAACACTAATTAATATCGTTCTTCACGTATAAAGGTCTATATTACTAATGATTCTTTACACACACAAAGGAGGTTAATGATGATTCACTGAAAAACTGTAAAAACAATTCTTTTTTTATGTGAAAGTTTAAACTTTAGATTTTGATGAAAGGTGGGTTGCAAATCATGGTTGCAAATCATGGATGCCAATACCATGATATATATATGCATTATTCTTCTAGAACAATAGGCTGTTGTATGTAACCTGATTTATTGAATAAGGAATCTTTTCACAATGATCTTGGAGTTTATAGCCGTCATTTTGATTGACAAGCATTATGTAAATGATCTAAGTAATTGCTCGCAATGTGCTGCGTCTACTCTATACTAATGTCACTGGTTGTTCATTCACTTCTTACAAAAAATATAATTTGCAAGAGAATTAGAGACAAGGGGCTGTGGTGGTCTAGTGGATTAGTAACTAATCTACTAACCTTAAGGTACTAAATTCAAACCTCAGACCTACCTATAAAATCGATGACGTTTTTTAGGTCCCAGCTTGACTCAAGCTGTTGAAAACAAATATCTATAGTTAAACTCTAGAATAATATTCAGCGGTCGGTTCGTTGTGTTTGCCCCGTTACAACCCTACTATACCAAAAAAAAAGGACTGCTCGTCATGACAAAACATATCTGTCATGAAATGTAGAAAACTACAGTTCTTACCCATCAGCCTACATTTCCATCTAATGAAAATATTCAATACAATTTCCATCAAGGTTATTTTCCTGAATTACATGATCTTCCACAAACGGGTTGGTCTTTATGGAACCTTTTATTGATGTTGATTGTAGAATGGATAATTGTTACTTTTACCTATATACCTCTCCTACGTCAGTTAAATCTAGATATTGAACAGGTTCACAGTTAATATAATTTCCAATTTCAAGTTCAAGGAACACTGTAGACGCAAATAGAAACGTACTCAAAACCGTTTCAACATTCTGTATAGATAATATCGCTGTTGCTTATTCTGTATATCTCAGGAGAGGTGAAGAAACTATCAAATCTAATCCAAGAGGGATTTTTCAATATATTCGTGTCAGACAAGGTAGAATGCCCACACCTAAAAATTTTATTCTATAATGAAACCTGTAGTCGATATGGATGGAATAGGTAAAGAAGAAGCCAAACAAAGAATAAAGAATGCTTGGAAGGTAATATAAATACTGAATGGTATCTGGTTGGATAAATATATACATGCAAAGAATAGAAAAAAGATAGGACAGATCATGGTGGAAACGGTGCTCTGTTGTGCTAGTGAAGTTTTGGTCATACTTATATTGAAAATTAAATAAAAACAATTGTTGACTACTGACAACAATAGAGATTCTTTACATATTGTCTGGACAATAACCGAATAAAATAATTCGAAGTTAAATGTTTGAATTTAAGATAAAAATTTTAAACATTTTCTAGAAAGAGCAGGGCATAACATAAATGTCTGAATAGAGTAATACTCTACTCATATTTACAATATTTGATAATTGGATGCCACGAACCCCTTTAAATACACGTAACTAATAACAGCAATTAGTAATCCTAAATGTCAAAGAAACCTTTCTCAGTTATGAATGTTCGAACGCGTTGTTGTCTAATTTAAGGGATTCTTCGCGTAATTTGAATACCGTGGTTAATATGCAAATCAACAGCAGCGCACCCTAGAGCGAATTTAAACGAACCATAATGTATAATATTGTATTATATAGAAGGAAGATCAGAAATTTATTTTTAAATAGAGGGCACCATTATCTTGTATCAAGACAATTTTTAGAGTCAACTTATCGTGGATGTTATCTTAACTATAAAATTTATACAACGGTATGTCATTATCTGCAGTAAACATATGTATATATATATATATATATATATATATATATATATATATATATATATATATATATATATATATATATAGTCAATTTATCATGCAAATGTATGCTGTTGAACAATAAAGATTATTATTATTACTGTAACGTACTTTTTCGCGATTTTTCTTTTTGTTTAAGTCAAATATCGACAGGCCAAAGAATCGAAGTTGAATAAGAGCCTAATAATTGCTGGTGTTCTGCAAATGTTTTTTCTAATTAATAGGCGTGAAGAAATAGATTATTATATTAAAATAGTTTTGAAGGCATAAACACGAAATGGCACATTCATCAAAATATACTGAACGACCTTGGCACACTCTGAATAACTAGAGTAGGTGTTTGGAAAGCAGCTTTTGTTTACATAAATGATTCTACAAAACAGTCAGATAGAATGGTTCTCTATCTACGTCAACAGATTTACGCCCTCCTTCTCTTACAAAAGAGAAACAAAAGTAGTTTTTAACAAAAAGAAAACGACATCTGCACGACATAAACGCTCTAAGGATTATTCGCAATGGATTGTGGAATAATAGGAGAAATTTAATTTACACAGATCAAATGACATTCGAAATTCATTCACTGAAAAGCAAGACAAGCACATGACAACTAATCTATAGCTTTCATTTATGGTATTTTCTGGTGGTTGCACTTAGATGCACTTCAAATGCAACTTCATTTTAATTAAAGGCACTAAAAAGTGGCACATTAACGATATTATTATATTATAATTATAAATAAATAATATTATATTAAATTCGATTCACATTTGTTTTACTTAATGTTATATATAAAGAAAAATTAAGAAGAAACCAATTGTATTGCAAATTCATATTCAAATTCATTCTAAACATAAATCTTAAATTATTGAATCTATTTTACAATAGAAATGCTAGTCTCACCTTTCGCTTACTTTACAACACTAAATCTTGTGGTACTGTAAATATTCTTTTTTCTCCAGGAAAATTTGACAAAATGGGCATTGCGCAAGTTCTAAAATTGTATAAAATGATTCTCATTAAACTCAATCAATATAACTAAAAATTAAATTACCAAAAAAATATAACCAATAGTACAAATATAAGAATAAGAAGCACTTATCAGAAAGAAGAATACAAAGCTACAATACTTGAGCTTATAAAATGGTTTGGATACATAGTTTGAAATAAATAGGAAAAAAAGTAAATGTGAAGGAAGGAAATGCAAGAGAAAAGAAAAATTCAGAAAAAAAAAAGAGTTAAAATCTAGAAAAAGCAACAAGAGTCAAAAAATAATTGCAAGAGAAGGAAAAGAACATGAACGAATAGAAAAAATAAACTTGACAATGCACTTGCTGAGATTAAATCCTAAATGTCTATATCTGTAATGGTGCAAATATAAGCAAAAGAATCAGAATAATATACACATTAACTTTAAAAGTAAATAGAAAATTGTTGATACCAAATTAAAAAATTAATTAGAAAGTTTAATACAAACTTTGTTTAATCATTTACAAGGGCTCAATCTAGAAGTTCGCAATAGCAATTCAGACCACTCTTCTTTAATGAGAAAAGTTTAAGAGAAAATTTGTTGTTTTTTTACCTTCACAGTTTCTTTTGATCGAATTAGAGCAGATAGTTTTGTGTTCAACCAAATGTATTTTCAAACTAAATCCAAGGCAACAATAGGTGCAGGCAAATACATTTTTGAGATTATTTTCTATGTTAGCTACAAAATCAATTTCTTTATCACTACTCAGGCTTTCCTCATATTCTTTACCAAAATACACCAATAATTCTCCGCCTTCCTGGATTTCACAAATACTATGATAATATAATTTATCTTCATATTGAAATGCACATAGGTTTTGATCAAAAACACTATTGGCACAATTGATGTAATGCATCCAATTTAAAAACTTTGATTTATCATTGTTCTCTGCAAATTTTCCTTGCTTAAACTTTAAAGGAAATGGTAAAGTACCAAATCCAGTGAAAGGTCCAAACTTTACACCTTTAGGTATAGCCTTTAAAGCAAATATGCCAGTATTTCCAGACAAACCTTCTCTAATTTCTAGAATATCTGTTGGAATCTCTTTTGTTGCAATGTTGTTCAGGCCATTTCCATTTAAAATACATATAAGCATTTCACATTTTGTACAATATTTTTCATGATATTCATTACAATCGTTACAAACTGTTAAAAAAAAAATATTTATATGAAAAATTTTCAAAGTTGCATTATAAATTGTGAATGATTATTGTACTATGAAAATACACAATAAGTATCTTCAAGTCCTAAAATTTATAACTAATATCTGTCCAATTTATAGCATTTGTATCCTATATATTTTACAAATAAGCCACCAATTTTAAAGTGAATAAAACAATGAAATTTTTAAAAACAAATTTTCCAAAAAATATATAAAAGGAATTAGAATGAAGAGTCATTTCAGAAAATTTTTAGCAATACCGGGATGAGAAATTGTGTAGTATCACATTTACATATGTATTCTATTTATTCATTTAAATGCATATAAAAATATACGTAATAAATTACACATATGTATATAATCATATTTAAAAAAGGATGAGAAGTATTATGGGCACTCTCAAAATATATTTAAATTTTGGGTGTGCAGAAACTGTCATCGATGCAATCATACTTACATAATAATTTATTAAGTTCGGTTTTTATATTATCAGCAACATCGTGTTGTATTTTAATAATATTGTCTATTATGTTGTGATTTACATTAGATGGTGATAATTTCAGTTTGATATCAGCGGATATTAGACTCAGCTTTATTTGTTCATCTCTTCCACATTCATTTAATTCTGTAGAATCTACATTAACAGCAGTTTTGTTAACCAACACTTTATCATCCTTATAAACGTCGCTTTCGAATTCTTTTACATACGGTGAAATTCCCAAAACTATTGTTTCATCTGCAGCGAACATTTTAATCACAGAATAAATAAAATTGCCACAAGCAAACTTACAACACTATAAAAAAAAAATCTGATGCATTGATAACTTCTCAAATACCTCCAATATTCACCCTATAATTATTTTTGTCGTTATCTAAAGTGACATCTGATGTCATATATCTGCGTATATACAATGCAAAACCGGAACATGAGTTATTGTAAACATATTAAAACAAAACATATAAAATTATATTCAAACCACCTTTTAATTATTAGATTCAAACCTGTTATACTCTTTTTCAAAAAGAGAGACCTACAAAATTTCTGAAATTAATTTTACTCCATAAAATTAAATTTTAAAACATGTAAAATATGAAATCGGTAACTACTACTGACAACAGTATTACAAATGCGGTAGTACAATACGTAAAAAAAGTAAAGTGAAATATAGAAGTAAATCAGCAGTATTGTTACATAATCCATGCATTAAAATGTCTGTTTTTATATGTATAGATTGTTTTAAGGGATTCCGGTTTTGGCTTGTCAAGTGATCGGACGTGTGTCTCTTGGCAAAATTTTAAGTGATTGTTTTTTGGTGTGCTTAGGTGAGTGGTTACTTAATCATAGTTACTCATCAGCTTATTTAGTTAATAAATTTGCTTACTTCTACGTTAATTTTAGTATATTTAGTTGTTCATAACCCAAATTGGACCTCTTCTCTAGTGTGAGATATTATAAGTCATGTTTAATCAATCTCCAGGGGAATACTCCCCTAGTAGTAATAGGTTAATGCACATAATTATAGAGGTTTGCCCAAACACCGCCAATAAAATCATGAATTTATTAGAAAATTCACAATCAGGTGAACCAAACATGGAAACAGATGAAAACTATTTTATTCCAGAAGATATAGTTCTTCAAAGAACGGCAGAATCAAACAAAAAATATCTCCGATCCCTAGAGAATACAATAGCAACGCTTTAAGCCTATTCGAAGTTTATATACAATATAAAGTTACAGAAGCGAATTCCAATACAAAATCAATTCATCCCATGTTAATAGGAAAAATTTTAAAAAACTCTAATATCTCAGGTATTAAAGCAATTATTCAAAAAGGTAGAAATAGGTTAGGTATTTCTTTCAATTGCTCATAAAATGCTAATAACTTCCTTAAACATGCCGAACTTGAAAAACAAAACTTAAACGCATTTATCCCAGCTCATTTAGTATCGTGTCAAGGAGTATTAAGAAAAATACATCATTCCTTAAGCGAGGAAGAAATTTTAGCTAACTTGCAATTGTCAGCAAAAGTATTCAAAGTAGGAAGAATTAATAGGAAAACTGTTGGAGAGATGGAAACCACCTACGTTCCTACTAACACAGTAGTAGTCACCTTTGAAGGAATACTGTTGCCAAGAAAAGTGTTTCTCTTCTTTAACCCTATAGAGGTTGAAGTATACAAATACCCTGTCACACGATGTTATAATTGTCGTCATTACGGACACACCACCAAATTAAGCAAAGGTAAAGAAGCTTGCAGTAAATGTTCAGGTGATCATTTAAAAAAAGATTGTAAAAGTGTTGAGACAATTTGTTTACATTGCAAGGGCTCCCATGAAGCTTTCCATAGAAAATGTCCAGAGTATAATTGTCAATTGAGAATCAAGGAAATTATGGCTTTTCAAAATTTATCGTTTTTAGAAGCAGCTAAGTTAGTAAAACCCCATATATCTAACAAACCCCAAGAATTTCCTCTTCTGAATCTGTCACAACCTATTCAACCGATTGTTTTTAATAATAGTAATTCTCCTCCGCAAAGGTCTTTTAGCCAAGTTACTTCACCAGCTAAAAGACCGAGAATCCCATTTGTTAACAACTTTGATAGAGATATGCATAATAGCAATCTGGAGTATCTTAATGGCAATGTGCCAGACCCTAGATCTTCACCTGTTTACCTCATGTCTGGTAACTCAAGTTCTCAAACCCCATCCCAATCTTCTAATACTAATAAGACCTAGCTTGAAAAAAATAACAACGAAAAAATAGACATTATGTCACATCTGCAACAAATCAAATCGTCAATACAGTTTGCCCTAAAGGATAATCCAATTCTGCAACCGATCCTTCAATTATTAGAATCAGCAATATCCCTCTGCGACCAAGCTTTAAAATTAAGTTCCGCATAAAATTCAATTCTAACAATGAAAGAAACCACAAAATTTTACAATGGAATATACGTTCGGTTCACAGTAATAAAAGTGACCTATTATGGTTGTTAAATGACCAGAAAATCACTTTAGTCTGTTTCTCAGAAACATGGTTACAACATACACAACCTTTCCATGTATCAAATTTTATATCCATAAGAGATGATAGATATGACGGTCATGAAGGTAGTATGATTCTCATTAGTAAAGACATTCCCTTCCAAGTACTTAACATAAAATCATCTGATCCAGACCTTCAGGTGGTAGCGGTGAAACTTCAAGAATTCAGTATTGCCAATATGTATATAAAATCGGGGAGTAATGTTGAAAGAAATAAAATTAATGATGTCTTTAGAGAACTTCACACCCCCTGTTTGTTCTGTGGCGATTTTAATGCAATCCATTGCTCTTGGGATTCTGGAAACAGCAATAGAATAGGAAACATCTTATATGAAATTATATCAGCCTTGGAACTCAATATCTTAAATGATAATCGTCCCACAAGGATAGTTAGCCCAAACCAAACAGCAAATAAACTCGACCTAAGTTTATGCTCTCCAGAGCTGGCCATCAAATTAGATTGGAATAGACTGGAAGACACTCACCACAGCGATCACTTTCCTATCGTTATGGAATCTCTTTTGACAACACATCGATTTTACGCAACAACATCTAGAAAATTGAACTTCTCTCATGGCAGTTGGAATAAATATTCTTCTGAAGTCTATAATAAAGTACTAAACTTCCCACAAAAGCTAAATTATCCTGAAGAATTTCAAAAAATTGTTTCAGTAGCAGCTAAACGTCACCTAATGAAAGAAAGAAATCATTTCTTCTCCACCGTGGTGGGATGAAGACTGTACTCAGGCGATTAATTCGAGAAAAATGACTTTAAAAGTGTTTAAAAGAGATCCTTCCTTGGAACATTACATTCAGGTTAAACGAAAAATTGCAGAAA
The DNA here is from genome assembly GCA_031893035.1 of Dermolepida albohirtum. Classification (NCBI taxonomy): domain Eukaryota; kingdom Metazoa; phylum Arthropoda; class Insecta; order Coleoptera; family Scarabaeidae; genus Dermolepida; species Dermolepida albohirtum. Next base: position 74,990 of record JAVIWB010002739.1, read on the forward strand.
CTAAGCGGTTCTTAAAAAAGAAAAAGAAAGAATCATTTCAGAATTTCTGTGAGTCTTTGAACAGGGAATCTTCCATTAAGGAGATTTGGAATAAGATTCGGAAATTCAGAAGGGCTTTTGTTCCAAATAAAGAACGGCCTTTAGATACATCTTGGTTACCTTCATTTTTGCAATCATTAACCCCTGATTCTACTTCAAATTATTTGCTGCTTCCTCAGACAGAGGATAATACTTCTTCCTTTCTATTATCACGATTCCGATGGGATGAACTGGAGAGCAGTTGCAGTAGTTTCAAGGACTCATCTCCTGGTCCAGACGGTATTCACTATAAAATGATTTTGAGCCTCCCGGCCAACGCTAAAGAACTATTATTGTACATCTTCAACTCCTTTTTAAGTGGAACACAAATTCCTATCCTGGAAAGAATGCCTTTATATTCCTATTTTAAAACTAGCAAAATCAATAAATGATATGTACTCATACCGTCCAATTTGTTTATCTTCTTGTTTGATAAAAAGTTTGGAGCATTTAATAAAGGTTAGATTAGAATGGTGGCTTGAATACAATAATAAATTTCCCAATAGTCAAAATGGATTTCGTAAGGGAAGGGGGACAAGAAATGGAATATCTTCTTTACTGTCAAAGATTTATCAGTCTTTTGCAAAAAAGAGTACTTGTGGCGTGCTTTGTTAATATAAAGGGTGCCTATGACAATGTAAACTGGAAAATCTTATTGGAACGTCTACAAAAATTTAATTTGCCAAATGAATTTATCAACCTCCTAATGGGTATTGTTACAAACAGAAAATGTTGTGTGAAATTGGGCTCATCTTGTTCTGGTCCAAGATTCACAACTAAAGGCCTTCCGCAGGGATGCATTTTAAGTCCTATACTGTACACTATAGATACCTCTTCTATAGATGACATCATCCCAAATGACTGTTCTGTCTTGCAATATGATTTGGTGATTTTTTCAAGAAACTCAAATTTAAATACAACAATTGACAACTTAAATCAGAGATTACAGGCATTGGACTTATGACATCATTAAAGCTCTCAGGAGAACCTGGTGGGGGCAGATCCAGTAATTTTACTTACAGTATTTAAATCCGTAGTATTATCCCATATTGAGTATGTAGGTCCACTCATTTTCCCTTTAAACAAAACTAACACCGAAATTTTGGAGAGAATTCAATATCAAGCCATTCGACTTTGCATTGGAGCCATGAAGTCTACTCCAACAGGGGCATTACTGGTAGAAGCAGCACTACCTCCTCTACATTTGAGATATAAGTTCACGTCTATGAAATTTGTATTGAAGGTAATGGGATTGAAAAGAAATATCATAGGGGATTTAGAGTAGCTTTTTAACATCACTAGGGTAAAAAAATATAATATATGGAAAAAGTTTCCTCCACTTTTTATGATTCAGGCACATAGGGAACTTTCTCTCCTTAAAAGAACTATTATATATAAACCTCGATCTCCTTGCTTTCGATATAATTTTTTCGACCAACTCCTCCGCCTTCCAGTATATCTCAATTTTTCAAAGATCAATAAACTCCAAAGTACACCTATATCCCAAATCAACGGGTTATTCAATGGATTGGTGAATTCCAAGTGGCCAGATTACTCATTCATGTTCACAGATGCGTCCAAGTCTGCGGATGGGATTCAACAAGGTAATGTACCATTTAAAAAAAATTAAATAGGAAAACGAATATCTTCTCCGTTGAAACAATCGCCATCCTCGAAGCCATAAAAATAATACAAACGACCCACCTGGAGGGAGTAATAATTTTCTCAGACTTACAGAGTGCCTTACAGGCATTACTTCACTCGGGAATTTCAGTACTGTCAAATAACTATACTTTAGAAATCAAAAAAAATACTTTGAATTATGTAATCAAGGATACGAAATTAAGTTCGTATGGATACCAGGCCACAAGGGCCTTTTAGGAAATGAGAAGGCCGACGAACTTGCGAAAGAAGCTTCAGCCTCTCCTTCTCCAGAAGCAAGTCTTAAGAGTTCCGTGCTTGGACATTCTTCCTATTATGAGGACAGAAATGTAACAGAGTTGGCAAAGAGAATGGGAGATATTTACAAGGACAAAAGCAAAACAATACTATAAATTCAACAAGGAGGTCCGCAAGTATCCTTGGTTTAAAAATATTTCTATGCCGAGATCTCATATTGTAACCATTTGTAGAATAAGAATTAATCATACTTTAGCCCCTGAATATTTATTTAGAATTAATGTTGTAGAATCTCCCAACTGTAATTGCGGTGCAATTGGTAGTGTATTCCATTTACTTTTTGAATGCGAACTTACAGCTGTCTATTCTAATATATTATATAGAGATTTGGTCAAATTAAAGGTTGAATCCTCTATTTCTTGATACTCATTATTGAGTGATTTAAGTAAAGATATAATACAGGTAATAATGAATTATTTGAAAATAACAAAATTAAAACTGTGATTAAAACAATTTCCTTTTCCACTTCTCTTCTCTATGGTAACCTTATGTTCTATGTTTTCCGAGGCCCATTTCTGTGGTGCTACAAAGGGCCCTGTAGCGAGAAGCGACTTAGAGCTGTGCATGTGTATGTCGTTCCCTATATGTAGTGTCCTTTTTAGATCACCTATTATAATTAAATAAGCTGATGATGTCATAAGTAACCACAAAACAAATCTTAAATTAGCGAAATAAAGTAGCACTCTCGTGACTGGCAGTGATGGTTAAAACCGTAAGCCAATAAAATTTAAAGAAGAAGAAGATTGTTTTAGAAAACATATATAATTTTATTTTCTTAAAAAAGTTCAAATAGTAGTTCATTATAGATACATAATAATTCTTTGTTAATTGTACTAGTTAAAAGTAATGACATTTCACGGACTGTTTCTATATTTCATCTGATATTTATAACAGTTTATTTAATCTTGAAGTTTTTTATAGTTAAACAACTACAATTTTTCAAATTAACCACTAAGGAATTGAAGTCAATGAAACAAATTACTTTATGTATCATTTTATTTTATCTAATATTTGCAATACAAGAAAAAGGAATGAATACAGTAGGAAATAGCTTAAATTTTACAACTGTAGCAATTTATAATCGTTAATCCAAGTTAATGATAGAAATATCTGATCTTATAAACTATTTCATGATTTTCAAATTCGTTCTGATGCTGGTGAGGAAACTGAATCATCACTATACCTATCGCCTTCTGCAATAGAAATATATATATATATATATATATATATATATATATATATATATATATATATACACACGTTCATAAGTATTTGGGCACCCATAAATTTAGAAGAAATGATTAAAAGCACTAGTGAAAAAATGAAAATATATTTATTACATGTACATACATAACTAATTACAGTATCTGGCAGTAGAATTACATATTATATTTAAATTTTCGATTCATCTATGTGACCTCCTTTGTTTTTTTATAATGGCAGCACATAATCGAAATCAAAATACAAAAACAGAATTCTTGCAATTAGTTTTATATGTATCCGGTGTTATGCGGACCCAAGTTTCCTGCAGTTTCCTCCACAAATCAGCCTCCGATGTTGGTACTGCTTTCCGGACCTCCCGATCAAGTTCCTCCCACAATATCTCTATTGGATTTAGATCGGGGCTTTGGGGAGGCCACATAACTTCGAGGGATCCTTCCGCTTCCAAGAGTTGCAAATAGTCTTTGCATATTTTGGATGTGTGCTTTGGGTCATTATCCTGCTGGAATACAAAATTCCTACCCAAAAGTCTTAATCCTGAAGCAATAGCGTTGGTCTCCAAAATGTTTCGATACTGCTCTTTCCTTAGTATTCCCTCAATTTTCACAATATCACCCACGACCGTACCACCAAAACAACCCCAGATCATCACGGAACCACCGCCATGTTTAACCGCAGGCACAATACATTGCTCTGCCGCACGCTCACCTGTAGATATCCGAACGAAAACACGTCTTCTGGACCCGAAAATTTCGAACTTTGACTCATCGGTCCACAAGACTTTACTCCACTGTTCAACTGTCCAATGATGGTGTTCACGAGCCCAGTTTAAGCGTTTCCGCTTATTCTGTTTGCGCAATAACGGTTTTTTCATTGCAATTCGTCCGTACAAACCTGCTTTGTACAAGCGACGTTTGACCGTTGTTACGCTTATTGACTTTGGACGGTCTGCATTGATTTCTGCAGCGATTTCTGGGGCTGTTTTCCGTCGATCTCTTTTGCTTGTGATCACTATTGCATGATCCTCAGCAGAAATTGTTGTTACACAGTCTCCCACTCCGTGATTTATTGAGAACACTGCCACTTTCTCGGTATTTTTTGATCATAGTCTACGGAAGTATTATTTAATTTTAATTGTTTCGCAATTTGCCGGTTGCTTTTGCCATCTTGATGGTGCACAATTATAAGAGAACGCGTTTCAATGTCCATCTCTTTTCTTTTTGGCATATTTAACGATCTTAACAACACTACTAGCACAGGAGTATCTCACAACGAATACAGAAACGTAACTGAGGGCAATTTCAAAAATATAACATGAAACTCGCCCGAGGTCATTAAAACATCATTACTAAACTTATCCTTCAGTATCCTTCACAGAAAGACAATTACAAGAATTTGGAGAAACTTTTATTGCGCTAATCCCCAGGTAGTCCCAATAACAAATTTTGGTTTATTGCAGGTAATAAAAGTAATACATAATGTTACTTATGCAGCGTTTCTGTAGATTTAATACTTTCCTTATACCTATCCAATATTACAAGAATGAATTTCCTAGAAGCTATGCCCAAATACTTATGAACGGTAGTGTATATATATATATATATATATATATATTATATTCTATACCTTCATCAGCATTGTATTGCTTAATTTGAAAGTTTTATTTTTCACAGCAACCTCATTTTTATTTGTGTCTATATTATTTCAATCAGATTCGGCTCAAAGTGGTATGGAGATAAACGAAGAACAGTCTTGTTTTCTGATTTTGCCGTTTCATCAATTACATATGAATTGTATTTACTTTTGACCACTTTTACCAAATCCGATAATTCTGCTCTGACCATATCATTCACTTACTTTACAACCTTATTTCGTAACCAATTTTGTATGTCCACTTTTTCCATGGTGTCGACAGTGTCTTTTCAACCTTGTGGCTCTGTATGTTATATCTTAGTGAACAAGTCCTCAAACACTGTGATATTCAATTCTTCATGATAATAAGATGTTTTCTTCCTTTCAAACATGAATAAATCATTTTCTATGTAGTCATCTAAACTGCCAATATGTAATAGCCGATATCCTTTTCTGGATTATTTAATCCTGTGGTAAGTCCTTCCACAAGGGCCTGTCCACGACTTAAAACATTTATGTCAGTCCATACTTTCTGCCTTATATAAATAGAAAAACGATTTATTCTGGGGTCTATATAATAAAATATTTTTTAGATATTGGCATCTCCATCTTATATCTTTTTCAGTAAGAACCCTGTTTTTGCTTCGTTTGAGGTATCTGCAATATATAACAGAATTATATTTATAAATATTAACATACTGCAAATATTCTTACTTAAAATTCAGTTGCTGCATTAATCGCCATAATATTGAGTGACTCATATTTGGTAGTTCACTACTGTTTTTTATGTAAGTCAAGACTTTATTGAACGTTGAAGATCCATTGTCACAAAACATGTTGTGTACTATTTAATGAGCAATAGTTTTAACAGCCTCATCAAAAGACTCCAGTACAGAAAGTCTACCAGTTTCATATTTCGGCTTTAAAACATTCTGTCTTTTTATATTCACCAACAACCCAATATACGGTCAGTCTGGAAATTTCTAGAATTATATTTCAAACTGTGGAGATACATTTCACATATCACACTCAATAAAGTTACCTATTAGTTGAGAGTTCATTACAATTGTTTTATAAGTATTAATAACTGTCTACTTTTCAGCAGTATTCAAACGGCTTGGTCTGTCTCGTTTCTTCGGAGGAGAATACATACCTGTATTTGCAGCAGTACTGGTGCTGGGTTCTACATCCATTCTTGAAATCAACAGCTACAGAATCATACAGTTTTAGTACAAATAAAGTTCTTGTATTCACAGATTACTTACATAATCTGGTAATTTGCAAGTCAACGCTCTAAAACGATCTAATGTATACCGTAAGATAGCTAAAGTAATATGATAATTATAAACAAATCTCTGAAAGAATGAACGTAGTATAAACACTTAAAGATGTCAAAATATTCGCCGGTTGATAGCGTACGACTATAGAATTTTTATTTGTTCTCAACCAATAAGAATTAATTATTAATTGAGTCTTGAGGCGAAGTATACGAAAAACGATTGCGCAAAGAGGTAATATTAAAGTACCTAGTTGACTACAACAAGTTTAATGATAACGTTAATATACGGTGGTTAAAAATGCACAGATAATCGTCAGATAGGACGATTTTATGATTAATTCTGAGTCGATAATCCTAAAACAGAAATGTTGTACTATCAGTTGTTAAGATGTACAAAATCATTAATGTTGAAAATACGCGACAAAAAATATTTTGAATTTTTTTAAATTTTCAGTGGAAAATCATGTTTTTTACTTTCAGATAAAATTATGCAACACACAACGTTTTATACCAATATTTTGACGTATTAAGCATTTCTTTAAATGTTTTTTTTACATTAAAGTACATATGGCAACTTTGGCCCAGAATAATATCTGTAATTTAAAAACAATTATTTGTCAAATTTTGATGTTTGTCAGTTCAATGTTCATTATTTTCGCTCTCATACTTCATTTTTGTGATATCATAAGCAATTTATAATCTACACTACCAAGGAATACGCTGAAATATATACATATTTGGATTTTACAATGGAAATGCGCATTTGCCAAAAAAACGAATATGCAACACCCATCTATCAACATATTTCTAAGATTAGACCGGAGACTTCGTGAAACTGGCACATTTGTTCCTAGTCAACGGGATGCAAATGGATCAAGTATCGTCGACCAATACAAGTTGAAGAAAGAATTTTGTATATTGTTCACCAGCATCCTACTTGCAGCACGAGACAAATAGTCCAAAAAATAAACATTCCAGGCATTCCGTGCTTACGGAAAGCCTTTTAAGAATGTTTCATGTTACAAAAGTACAACCCTTATACGAAAATAACAATTTGCAAAGAATAATATTTTGTAATTATTCAATGTTTCCTCCGAATAGACTAAATGCAAACAAATACGTAAATGTGTTGGAGAAAGTATTGGATTATATGCGCGATGGTGTACCAACTCATAATGCAAGAATTACAAAAGCAATGAACATTTTTCAGATAGGTGGATCGGATGAAATGGACCAATATCTAGCTTGCAAGGTGGCAAAATATGAATCCTTTTAACTTCTTTGTTAGGGGTTTTTTAAAGAAAAAAATTCATGCGACAGTTCCGGCCAATAAACAAGAAGTAATAAATAAAGTGAACGCCACTATACGCCAGATATGTATGTGGCAACACGTTCTAAATTAAATTCCACAAAGCCTACAGCTTTGTCTTCAAAACTCGAAATTTGTCACATCATACTAATTTAATGATTGTTTTATCCCATGTTGTCAAATCTACACTTTTTTTAAACAATTCATATAGCTTAACTATGATAATACAACATTTCTGTATTAGGATTGTTGACACAAAATTAATCACAAAATCGCCCTGGCTGACCACTTTGTACAAAGTTCATACTTAGAGCATGACAAATGGTTGACTATTGTAGAAAATGTAAACACGAATGCATGTTTACAGTATAAAAAAATAGTGCAAAATGTTTAGTTTCGCGTAGATATTGAAGTTTTAGATAATATTTAAATTGTGTAGAACTATGTACATATATGTGAACTAATTTCCTATTCTACTCAATATATTCTTAATTTAAAAATGTGAATAAAACGATCTTGGCAAAATAAGGCCCTTACTTTGCTACTGCCGTTTCATTGGCTTGTTTGGCTACTTCAAATTTGAATAAGATTCTAGAAAACTAAATGTTTTCTATAATCTTTAATGTTTATTAAATCATATATCTAAATAGCTTATATACAGTAAAACTAGTATTTTCGTGAAAATAAATTTATAACTTTTGGTAATTGTATAAAAATATAACGTCGTTCATCACTCGGTTATTATATTCAATACAGTGCAAATATTGCAATTAATTACACATCTATACATAGACATATACATATACATATATATATATATATATATATATATATATATATATATTTCTATGAATTTCACTATAAGGTAATAAGGTATGATTATTTATAGTTTTCAAAAAACTTATAAAGCTCAAAAATCTTATAAAGCTTATATTTATACAGGACAGGTTCTTCTATAACAATGTCTAAAATCTAATGAACTAAATAATTCTCAAATAAGTAATACAATCCTTTAATAAATAGAACACACAATTTATTCATATGCGTAACATATTCTTTTATACATTTAAGTGGCGAATCATATATACATGACCTAATAAAATAATTATTCCTTTATATTAAATTTAAATATTTTTCCTTGTAATTAAAGCAATACATTGTCCATTGATAGTGCATGAAATTGTTCAAATATTTAAGATTAAATAATTAATAAACAGTAAATTAATATTATAAGTTCAATTACACCAATTTTGCAAAAAATATATGACTACTATTATATGAGGGAATAACAGATTTCCTCAAGTATACATCAATAGTCCCACGTAATAGCTTTTTACTTTGAAATATAAATCTTTCTAAGATTTATTAACTATGAGCTTAGCTAGACTCTTATGAACACACAAATGTAGGGTATATAATGACCTTTCGTCGTTGACTGCTCAACATGTACATCAGTACTGTTCAAAATATCTCCGAACATTATTTAACTTAAAACTTTTAAATTAAAACTAAATACAAGTCAAGTTGAAAACACAAAACGCTGGGGATATAATTACCCTTCGTAGTTTATACGCATCACCTTGTATAACTTAAAGTTCTAAATTAATTTTATAAACTTTAATTTAAATAAAGAAAAATTTAAAACTCCGATTATGTTGATAAATATCTTTCATTTTAATAAAGTATTTAAAATTCATTTTCGTATAAACTACATTCCTACATTTTATGAAGGTTAAAATTCAATTACGAAATTAACTATGAGTAAACATGTTTGTCTGTTTTCGATCGTAAGACCGAATTCTTCATTTTCATTGCGCGTCCGTCCTTTACGCCTTTCATCTCGTGTTTCCCCAAGTTTTTCCAAAATCCAAAATGTCTATAAATTTCATTTTTTTTAACTTCAGATATTCCAATTATATTTATAAATATCTTTCATTTTAATAAAGTTATAAACTACATTCCGATGTTTTGTTGACCTTAAGATTCAAATACGAAATTAATTAATGGGAAAAACATGTTTCTTTCTCGTGTTTCTCTGCGGTGTATTATCGAACTAGCCATATATTGTTAATTTGAATACAAATACTGGTTTTTTATTTGATGTTAAAGTTTTAATTAATTATTGATATTTTCATGGTTTCACATAAAAAAGTTGTTATACCACACTTAATTTATAGTTTGTCTTGCATTCGCATTCCAAGCAATTATAATCGTGTTCTTTAAGATGTTTCGCTTGTATGTGTACTTCTAAACCTGATCTATCTTGTAATCGTCCCAAATTCACAATCCGTGCAACTTTAATCGTGTTCTTTTCAATGTTTTGTTTTTACGTGTGCTTCTAAACTTGATTTCTAGTTTGTGTTGTATTCATACACCATGCAATTGCAATTGCGTTGTTTATGATGTTTCGTTTGTAGGTGCGTCTTTAGGCTTATTTTACAGTTTGTCTTAAATTCACAATACGTACAATTACAGTCCTGTTCTTTTCGATATTTTGTTTTAACGTATGCGTCTTAGTTTATAATTTGCCTTGTATTCACACAACATACACTTATAATTGTGTTCTTTAGGATGTTTCGTTTTCAAGTGTGCCTCTAAACTTTTTTTATAGTTCGTCCAAATCAGTGCAATTATACTTTTCGATGTTTTTAGGTGTGTTTCTAACTATTGTTTATAATCTGTCTTGCATTCACAATCCGCGCAATTATAAATTCATAAATAAAACATCGTTTTATCATAATCATTTATTCACTTCTTCTAATTATCGTTGCCAACCTTACGTCTCTAACATTACAATGTTACATGCCTTTTTCTAAGACATACAATAATTTAAATTATATAACGTAATTTTTATATTCTATTGTTTACAGATGCTCTTCTTGATAACTTTCCTTGGGTGGGTAGAGTCTTAACTGGAATTGTCTTCACTACAAAGCTTTCTTCGCTTAGGTAACTTTCTGGCTCTGGTGTTTTGGATGCAGACTCATTGGAAGTTAATACTCCATATAAGAACATTTCTGTCTTTTACAGAACTTCGTTTTACTATCATTCCAATATTCATCCTGGCGCATTTGGTTTTATGCTAATACTTTCGTTAAAAAGATATCTAATGAAATGATGCTTCATATCAATATGTTTAACTAGTGGATTAAAACCATTGATGGAAGCAAAACTGATAGCGCTTTGGTTGTCAATTAATCCTAACTTCATTTACTGTGGTAGGGATAGTTCCTTCGCCAATATTTTCAACCGTAGCCCTTCCTGTGCAGTTAAAGACATATACTCTGTTTCTGTGCTGAAAAGGGCTACTGTTATCTGTTTCTTAGCTGACTGAAATTGTTCCTAATTGGCAGACATGTATATGACTTGAGAATGATTTTTTCATCGTTTACATCTATACCCGATCTGAGTCACAAAAATCAGTAATTTCAAAGCTGCTTTCCTTATTTATTACATATATGTACATCATAAATTATTTATTTTAAAAAGGGTGAGAAATATCTTGGGCATTGTCAAAATACATTTAGATATTTCGAGTGCGCAGAAACCATAATCGATACAATAACATGTACATAAACAGCAATATTTTATTAAATTCGATTTTTATCCCAGCAACATCATGTTCTAATTCATGATTATCATTTATTATAAGGTTGTATAGATCTACATTAGATGGTGCTAATTTCGATTTCATGTCTGTGGATATTAGACTCATTTTCAATATATCATGTATTCCACATTCGTTTAATTTTGTAAAATCTACATTAACAGTAGCTTCACTAACCAACACTTTATCATCTATATTAACATGGCCTTTAAATTTAAATTCTCTTTGATTGAATTCTCCTTAACATTATGCGAAATTCCTAAAACACTGTGTTATCCACACTAAACATTTTAGATTTTAGCCACAAATTAAATAAGATGGCTATACATAGCCTGTTGCAGAGAAAACCGAACTTTTTTACAATAATAATTCTTAGTGGCGCCATCTATTAAAAACATATGCGTCGGGAAGGTAGATCGTTCATCAGCGTCTTTTAGCGATATTTGGAAATATTGTGAAAATAGTAGCTGGCGTTTGTTACATAATAATGCACCGTCTCATCGCTCGACGCTTATCACTGATTTTCTAACTACAAATGGCATTTTAACCATCAACCATTCACCATATTCACCGGATTTGGTCCCCTGTGATTTTTATCTATTCTCCAAACTACATTTGCCGATGAAAGAATAGCGTTATACCGACGTCGAAGCCATTAAAAAGGCGTCGACAGCGATCTTGAAGGACATCTCTAAAGATGAACTTAAAAATTTATTCGACATGTTAATTGACTGTGCAAAACATTGTATTGAAGCCGAAGGCAATTGCTTTGAGTAAAATAAACGAATATTACCAAAATAGTACGCTTTTGTTTTTATTTTAAAAAAGTTTTCTCTGCGACAAAGATGTAGATAACGATTACACCATAGAAAATGTAATAGAGTGTGCTCAAACATATGTCATTGGCATACCTGAAAAATTGTTTTTATACTAATTTTTTTTCAAATGTTATCTACTTGTGATTAGTTAGTGGCATTGCTTCTGGATATCATCAGATTGCAGTGTATTATAGATAAAATAATTCAAATTTGTGTAAATTTATTTACTACTTAAAATTGATATTATTTATATTTAGCATAATGTGAAATATTTAGATAAAATGAAGTTAACAACTAATTACATGCATATATACTTTTCTGATGAAATAATTGTTAATAACTATAAATTGTATTCGAAGTAATGTCCATAAACAGATATGTACTCTTCTTTTCAAATTTCAAAAACATTTTGTAGCGTTTCAAGACTGAAGTTCTCAATTTCATTTTTAATTACTGATTGAAGTTCTTCAATGTTATGAAGTCAACTATAATAAAGTTTATTTTTTAAAAATTGAAATAAATACAAAGAGATTGAGCATTTGCTCGATATATATTACTGTCTACAAGTCCAATTATTTAGGACGAACCTATTATAGAGTACAACATGATAATAATGTATTCAAAGTTCTTTTAATTCGTAAATGACATGTACTTCAATTTTTTAAGAAATAATTTTAAAAGTTGAATCAATGTCAAAAGTTTATAATAAAAACAGTTGATTCTATACAATTGTTGTATTTATACATTTTTACATTTAAAACAATTTAGCTCTGACCATTCAATCTCTTCCAATCTTATGTGTATCAATGGGTCTATCAATTCGATGGATGGTTTCAGCAACATTAAAATAGCCTAAGTACTCTACAGTATCAGGAGTAGTGTCTATATGATAATGGCCGGCTTCGTTGTGATGGCTAAAACTATGGAAATGTTGAACGCGCAGGTCTAAATCCTAAAAAAGGGATATTAAGTATTCCCATGAAATAAAAGAAGCAAAATCATAATCATTATCCTAAACTAAAAATTGTAGAACATTTAAAATGGTATGGTAATGATAATCAAAAATCATTTTAAGGAGTTTACATAATTGAATTGAAAAAAGTCTAATGTAAATTAGTGCAATGTAATTTTTTTTTATTTACGTACATATTCACCGGTTACAAGAGTACCAACTGCAATTAAAGGCGCCGACATATCATAAAAACGCAACCAATTATTAAGATCTTCATCCGAAATTAACGGCTCTTTAGAGAAGTCGGGCATAACATGTTGCTTCGCTTTACCCTCTTTTAAAAGGAATGTACCACCTAGACCCACTATTTTATCTCCGTAATATTCCGCTAAAGTTTTTCTTATACTTGAAATGAAATCATCAGTTCCTGTACGCTTTTTAACATTGACTTTAACTACCTAAAAATAATGGACTTTCATTTCACCTTAATGTATTGCAATCATAATGACATGTTTATTTTAGAGTTTGCTAATTCCAATAACAAAAATAGTAATAACAGTAATAATAAATTAGAATCGATGACTCACTTTTCCGGGTTTCCCTTCGCAGAAAAACAAGTTAGCTAACAAGGCACATCTGGTTTCGTTATTTGGCAACTTAATTTGTACCGGTAAACCAGTATCAGTATTTACTTTTGATATCCTAGTTTGTTGATCAACTGTTCCATTTTTAATGACTAAATTTAATATGCCCTGGAATATAGGAAAGTTATTTTTGTTTATTTCGTGCTAAAGTTAGTTATTTATCATCTGTCTTTAAATTACAAGTTATATTTTATGAAAAAGAGGAGTATTATACAAAAAAAAACACGTATTAATATAAATATCAGTGATTGAAGTATTAGATTTTTTCCTTTCATTTTTATTTATTTTGTCATTTCATTCTATAATTATTTATTAATCTTATGGAACGTTTTTCGTTTTTCATTTTTTGTTTGTATGTATGCACATTATACATTATATCAAATATCTTAATAGACAAAATGTTAAAATATGCCAACTGTCAAAAACAAAACTTTCATATAAAGAACACGTTAATCTGAACCTGGTATTAAAGTAAATTTCATTTTAAACACTTAACCTTTGTTTTACCTCACAATTACAACCAGTATAAGGGAAAGGTCCGGCTCCAGCTCCAACAATAAACGCCGAGTTCATTTTTACTATTTTGATTATATCATTCATGTCATACAATTTATTTCTTTGTACAAGAGGCAAAAGATATGGTGGACCACCAATTTCAACCAATGATGGATTTCCATTTAAACCTAAAAAATGAATTTTAACCGATCGTGGTAAAAAATCAATAAATTGAATACCTTGGGACGCTAGAGTAAATGGTTCTTTCGTTAGATCGGGACAGTCAACAACTTCCGCATGAACATTTTCGAAATTATTTTTCAAGCCATTGTTAAGCACTAAAACACGTTTTCATATTCTCTATTTGTTGCTGTTAAGTTTCACTTACCTGTAGCTATTTCAATTAAATTTGGTGTATGAAGTTGTTTTGATTCAATAGGTAAATTCATGTTTTCAGTATTAATACTTCTTATGATTAATATAATTAATAACAAACCGTACAAGTCTGGAAACATATGTTTTACTTAGTAAAGATAAAGAAGAAATATGTATAGTATATACTTAACAGTACTATATTATTAAAAACCAAATTAATGGTAAATGCATGTACCTATTTTTATAATTGAAAATGAAGAGTTATCTTCGTTATTTATTCTAAACAGTGAAGATGTACGAAAATGTTTCTGTTAAAAGTAATTAGAGGGCAATTAGAGATGAACTAAAGTGTTTTAATGAGGCAATAATATGAGATAACCTTATCGTATTATTTGTGATATATTTTTTACAATTCAATGGTTTTATAATTTAGAGGTCAACAGTTTATCTGAGCATACTTTCTAATTTGAGACGGGAAAGAGATAAAACATAAAATTGTAGTTACTTTATAGTCCATGTGATATCAAATAAGTGTTATTGTTTGGTATTTAAGTTTATGTGTCTTATGTGGAACAATTTATTGAAATTGCATAAGACCCATCTTGTCTAATTTATCTATTAAAGTTGATATTTCAAGTAAACCGCCAGTGTAGAACATAACTAAATAAGGAATTCTCATTGGTTAAAAATTTTACTTTATCATTGGCCGGTATTCAAAACAAATTCCTTTATTATCCGCCATATTGACGCATAGTTGCTTGCATTTGGTTGTGTTGTAGCTGGGTTTTTTTTCAAACATTAATATTAAATCTACATGAAAATTTAGACCTAAAACACAGTTTTTGTGCATGACGTAATACAGTGAGTATATTTATATCTTTGCAAAATCTCTAAAATCACTTATTAATTCGTATAGTTGGTTGTGATAAAATTCGATCGATAAATGTGTTCTATTGTGGCTTCTAGGTATAGAGTTCTAAAATGTCCCGATATAATTCAGACTGTAAGGTTTATGTGGGTGATTTGGGTAATAATGCTTCTAAACAAGAATTGGAAGACGCTTTTGGTTATTACGGGCCTTTGAGAAATGTTTGGGTAGCCAGAAATCCACCGGGTTTTGCATTTGTTGAATTTGAAGATCCAAGGGACGCAGAGGATGCAATTAGAGGTTTAGGTTTGTGTTTTACGTAATAAATAATTATTTATTCCATTTAATTGCTCGAATAGTCTAATTTTAATTAATTTATTGTTAGATGGACGTACGATATGCGGACGCCGTGCACGAGTAGAAATGTCGAATGGTAAAAATGGTGGTGGCCGATACAGAGGCCCACCACCTAGATCCCGTGGACGCCCATTTCACCCTGATGATAGGTGTTATGAATGTGGTGACAGAGGACATTACGCAAGGGATTGTAATAGATATAGACGAGGCAGACGCAGGTATGTGTTTTATTGTTTACTATGAAAAATAAGCTTCTTTAAACTTTTTTGTTTGTTAATATTTTTTTTTAATTTCCATCCATTGAATATATATAATGACAACTGGACAATATTTTGTATCAATTTTGTTTTATTATTATGGAAAACAGAAAAACCATAAATATAATAGAGTAACAAATTTTAAAATAAATTTAGGTTATGTCGGGGGCTTTATTAAAATTAAAACACCCGCGTTCCTTTAAGATTATTTTATTTAGTATCTTTCATGAACCTTTCCAAACGTCCACCTTCTTACCTCCTTCTTACCAACCTCTTCTATCTAAAGTTACTATTCATTTACCCGCCAATTTCAAATTTGAAAAATACCCTACAGTTCGGCCATCTTGACAACTAAAGGTGACCTCACCGTTACATTATAAATTTTTACATCCTAGATTACATAGATTTTTAAAATTAAACTACTTAATATATAACAAACAAGATTAATTTATAAGGTAGGGACGGATCCGGGATGCTTCATACACGCTTCGGAATGGTATTTGCGACACCTGATGTCCCTCTATATCCTCTATCACGTATCGATCGTGCTCCAAAACTTTTGTAATTACATAAGGTCCTCTGTATCGCGGTATTAACTTTTTACTACCTGGTGTGGTATCGACATTTACAATCATCACCCAATCGCCCTCTTGGTATTTCCTTGGTGTCTTGTGTTTTGCATCGAACTTTTCTCGCTCATATTCTTGCTCTCTATTCATTCTACGCTCTACTTCCTCACGGATGTCTTCTAAAGTTGTAACAGTTCGTTCTTCTTGAATTAGAATTTCGCTTAACCAGTCAGCAATATTTCCTCGTTGATTGGTACCGAATAATAATCTACTTGGTGTTTCCTTAGTAACTCTTGAACTGGTATTGTTTAACGCGAACTCCACACGTACTAGATGTTCATCCCATTTGTCTACTTCGGTCATTTTTGCTAGCATAGGCACTAAGGTGCGGTTAACTCTTTCTACTTGTCCGTTAGCACGCGGCACTCCCGCAGCCACCATAATATGTTCTATCATGTTCTCTTCCATAAATTGTTTAAAAGCATTAGCTCTGAAACTTGAACCTCTATCAGAGATTACTCGTTTTGGTCTACTATAATGACTAAAATAGTGCCTCAAGTATTTAATAACTTCTTCTGTTCCGGTCGTCTTACAAGGATATAACTTGACATACTTGGTGAATCCGTCCACTACAACCAATATATGTTTGGATTTGCGTGATGTCGTCTCAAAAGGTCCACAATGGTCTACGTGCACTGTTTCAAACGGTAAATTCCCTTTAGGAATCGGATATAATTTGCCTTCTTTTTTCCCAGAATTCGGAGTATACACGATGCATTTCAAACACTTCGAAATATAATCCGAGACTTTAGACTTCATCTTCGGAAACCAATAAGTCCTCTGCAGAACTTCCAATACTTTGTCGATTCCCGCATGACCTATCATTTCATGATTCTGTCTGATTATTGTTTCTTCCATGTCCAACGGTACATAGAACAAAATCTTATCGTTCTTGTCTATCTTCCGATATACTAAACCGTCTCTTAGTTCAAAGTGTGACAACTCTGTTACTTCTAATTGTCTCCTTATTTCAGTTATCTTTTCGTCTTTTTCTTGGTGCAATGCAAGCGTTGCCTCTATAGTACTCTCTTGTATTACTAGAATATTGTGGTGTCTGCTTAGCGCATCAACGTGCTTCATTTTCTCACAGCTTCTGTGTGTTATCTGGTAGTTATAATTTTGAAGATACAACGCCCAACGCATAATTCTTGGTACTATATCCTTCTTATCTAATGTCTTCCGAAAGCTGTCGCAGTCAGTTACAATAGTAAAAGTAATACCATATAAATAAGTGTGAAACCTCTTCAAAGCGTATATTATAGCTAAACACTCGAGCTCATACGAGTGGTACCTTGATTCAGTATCCGAAGTTCTCTTTGAAAAATAGGAAATTGGATGCATCTTCTTATCATCTCCCTCTTGCAAAAGTATTGCTCCATATCCATCTTTACTAGCATCACAATGTAACTCGGTTTTCGCATTTGGAGAATAAATATTCAATACAGGTCCTGACGCCAAGATCGTTTTTAATTGGTTGAAAGCTTCTAAAGCCGATATCCCAAATTCCCATTTTGCGTCCCGTGCAGTTAGTTTATATAATGGTGCGGCTATTCTTGAAAAATTTTGTACAAACTTTCGAAAGTAGCTGACAAGACCAATAAATCTTTGCAACTCCTTACAAGTTTTAGGAACTGGAAAATTCATTATAGCATTTATGTGGTCATTACTTGGAAGTATCCCCGTTTCGTTAATCTTGTAACCCAAATAGCATATTTCTGTTTCCAGAAAGTTACACTTGTCTAATCTCAACTCTAATCTATTTTCGACACATTTTGTTAACACCTTTTTCAATATATCTAAATTCTCTTCGATGTCAGTTGTTGCGATTAATATATCATCAATATATAGGACGATCTTGTTATTTCTAATCAAATCATCAAAGATTAGATGCATGTATCGCATAAAAACACCGGGCGCATTGCATAATCCGTATGGCATCTTTGTGTATTCAAATTGTCCAAATGTAGTCACAAACGATGTATATTGCTTCGATTCTTCATCTAAATTGATATGATTAAACGCACTCTTCAAATCAATTCTAGAAAACCATTTCTTATTCTTGAGATACTCAAGCTGATCTTCAATGACTGGAAGTGGAAATCTGTCTTTTACAGTTACCTTGTTTAATTGACGAAAATCAACGCACATACGGTATTCTTCTCTACCTTTCTTTTTAACTAAAACTACTTGCGAGCTATATGGAGAATTACTTCTTGTAATAATTCCTCTTGTTTCCAAATCTTGCACTATTTCTCTTGTAATTTCCCTTTCTTTGTAGGACGTTCGCTTGGGCTTGGAATAGAAAGGATTGTGATTCGGGTACAATCTTATTTTCATTTGGAAATCAACCAAAGGCGTATCAGGTTTAGGACAAGTCACATATTCAGAAATTAAATCATTTACCTTACAAGCTACATGATAGGGAACATTCGATCCAATATTTAAATTTAAAGCATTTACATCTGTATCATCAAGTTGAATCAAAAGTAAATCATTGCAAAATCCATTCGCTCGATTTTCATTAATAGTTACTGTATTTTCATTGAATGTAATTATTCTATTTGGCCAACAAATAAAATCTCTCCCCAACAAGCAATCATATTTCATGGTCATATTAGGAACAATATTAAACTCTATATCATATGTCAAATCAGTAATAACTACACTAACTTTACATTTACCTATAACACTCAATTTTGAACCATTAATTCCTTCATAATCTACTTCATTATGGGATATATTATCAAAATTATTAATAATTCCTACCTTTAATAGTGATATAGGGCTTCCTGAGTCAATGACAGCATTAACAGTTTTACCTGTATTCATAAAATTTACATGTACAAAATAAGGATTCTTATAATCTACTAAACTAATGATACGATCCCCTGTTCTTCGATTCTGATTAACACCTTCTCGCTTCTCGGGACAGTTATTTCTTTGGTGATCCAGCGAGCCACATTGGTAACATGCACCCTTTGGACGCTTTGGCACTATACAGTCAGTTGCTTTGTGTCCACTTTTACCACAATTGAAACACACAACACTATCACTTTTTGTAACTGGTTTCCTTGATTTTTCCTCTTTTCCTCTTCTGTCATCTTGAAATTTAGCCCTTCGTTCTTCAATAACTCGTTCATAACTTAAAATCTCATGATATACATCATCTATATCTGTATGTACACTACTTAAAATTACATTGCTTAATTCTTTCGATCTTAAACCTATGGCTACCTGCTCTTTTATCTCACTGAATGCCATGTTCAAACTTTTACATAGTTTTACTTTGTCATGAAAGTAACCGCTTACAGTTTCCTTTGGTCCCTGAATCCTACTTTGAACACGTTTCCATTTATCAAATGTACTTGCTTCAGGAAGAAATGTACGTCGAAATGCTTTTTTAAATTCCGCAAAACTATGTATCTCCGGTTTACTGTCAAGCCAATGTCTAGCAGCTCCCTTTAAATGTGTTTTAGTTTTCTCAATTATAAAAGCATCTGGCCACTCATGTAATTGAGCAGTATTCTCCAGTTGTTCAAGCCATATTTCTGCGTCATTTTGGTTGCCTTCTCCGTCGAAATCTCTCAAACTTTTGCTAAGATCTGGCATTACATTAAATGTTCTTGTGGTTACACTTTGTCGCTCCATTTGATTCTGCATCATTTGCATCATTGTCATATTTTGCTGTATCATCGAACACATAGTCTTCAACATTTCGTCCATGTTAAACCGGCTTGCAGCTGTACCTTCTGCTGTTTCATTCATTCGGTCTCCCGTCTGTTCTGTATTCGTTTTAGATACGAATTCTTCAAAACTCCGTTCATTTACTTCGAAAATATGTTCTACTTCTTCACCTTTCGAGTCCACCATTTTGTAGTCAACATCCAACGCGTTACACTTAAGGATTTCTTTCTCCTGTTCGGTAACTAATCGTAGTCTTTGATAACCTCTCTGGTAACCCCACACCTGATAATTGTCGGGGGCTTTATTAAAATTAAAACACCCGCGTTCCTTTAAGATTATTTTATTTAGTATCTTTCATGAACCTTTCCAAACGTCCACCTTCTTACCTCCTTCTTACCAACCTCTTCTATCTAAAGTTACTATTCATTTACCCGCCAATTTCAAATTTGAAAAATACCCTACAGTTAAATATATTTCTTTTATTTAACACAAAACTAACTTATTTAATAAATTTTCATATTTCTGTTTAATTTTCTTTAATTCTTTTGATAGTTTATAAATTTTAAATTGCGAATTAGATAAATATTTTGATTTAACCTATTACAAGGTGCAGTTGCATTTTAGCTATTGTTTCATCAAATTATTAAAAAAAAAGTAAATTGTTACAATATACAGTAGAATATTAATATATCGATAATTTCAGTGACTATGTAATCAAAAAATAATTTTATTAAAATTCAAAATTTCATTTATATTATTAATAATCATAAAAATTAGAGTCAATTATATGAAAATTTTGAAATTGTATGTTAACAAATTCCAATTTGAGTACTTCTTGTTGTTATTTCAACTTCAAATTCTACAATCATGTTAAGTGTAATAATTTGTTATAAAAACATACAAAAATATATTAAAGTAGTTTTTCTGGTTTCTTTCTGTATTCCTGTACATTTATTTATAATTTCAATTTGCAAATATGTGTTGTGTATTTTTTATAATCATTATTAGGCTAAGTATATATGTTTCTTATTTTTGTATGATTCTTTTTGATTAAATGTGTAGCATTTTGTCCAGTTGTCGAATGTATATTTTATTGTTTCTATATCCCGGGTATTGCATAAACACAAATTATTAAAAAGCTGTACATTAGTCTAGTACAGTAAAAAAAAAACAGCAAAAAAACTGTGTAGGGTGTTAATTGTGTGTGGCTCTGACAATGATGCCATGTTATAGGTATAGTCTGTGGCCGATAGTCAGGTAACGCATTGAGTCTCATACACGTCTCGTTTGAGTTTGCATCCCACTGAACTGCGTAGAGCCCGCCGTAGTAGTGTACTTCTTCGCTCACTATGTCTTCACACGACTGCTTTATACATACGAGACTACCGTGAGCCAGTGAGTTACCAGCAATGTGTCTCGATCTCTCTCGATCGCTGAACAATCAATCGGGTGTACGCACACTATGTGAAAATCTGTGTAGCGCTTGTAAGACACACGCTCTACCGACACTGAATGAAAACTGTGTGTAAATCTACCTACTCGTCTGTCTCTCACGAGCTCACAACTCCATAATGGTAAAAAAGTATTTCTAAATAATAATAATCGTAATATATATTTTTCACTTTTAACGTACAAGTATATATGTATATAGAATGAAATTGATAATTTTTAAGAAAAAGAATGACAAACATTGTTTTAGAACCTGTTGCTATATTTTTCTTCAATTTATACAGTTATTTATGGTAAACTTATGCAAAACAACATATAAAAAACAATAGATTAAACGAAATAATTATTTAAAAAATATCTTCGTCAGAATGAATTTTTATTAAAAAACTACAAAGGAAGTTAGGTAATTTTTATCTTTGGGTTTTCAGTTTACTTCAAGGTTGGATTTTTCATTCTTTATTTTTTCTGTAAGTGTTACTACTCTTTTTAACTATTGATACAAAAAAATCTATTAGGATGTGTAAGTAAGGCCTTGGTGTTAAAAGCTTGAGACTTATGTTAAAAGTGTACTTTTTAAGTTGTATGTTCTTTCACTTCAACAATACACTATATATATATATATATATATAGTGTATTGTTGAAATATATATATATATATATATATATATATATATATAATTAATAATATAGTTATTCAATTTGAATTAAATTACTTTACATTAAAATAATAATAGAACTTCATCAATTCTTACAATTTATATTTGATCTGGTATTAGTTTTGGCTATTATTATCAATCAGAATTGTCGACAAAAGAATAATATAAAATTCATAGAAGCAAATTATAGTTTAAAATGCAGACAGCTACTGAGATTTAAAATTGAAGGAAAAAGGACTTTTTCATTATTATTAAAAATTAATGAATGTGGTATTCTAAATAGATTTAAATTTTAAAGCTGTAAAAAATTCCAGTAAAACCACACCTTTATATGTACAATGTTTTCTTTTGATCCTATAGATATTTTTGAAATTGAATGATAGATCATTGCTATAGGTAGTATTTTTTATATTACAAACTATGTGCAAATAGACTTAACCTCAAATTGATACTGAAATGAATTAAAGTTATAATGATTAAAGAAAAAAAAAATCCATTATACATTAATATGTGTATGACAGTAAGATGACAGGCATTTTCATAACTCGACTTTTATTTTTATCTCGTGTTTTAGGATTTCTCTAAATTTGCAAGCTCGTCTATTAATTTTGCTCCCTGCAATGTCGTCTATACCATTCCTTGATTCAAAAGTCGTAGGAAATATTGTTTACTTTTTAATTTCTTACTAATTCTTTTTTACGAAAATAGAATCGATAAATTGTATGGAGGTAAGACAGTAAGTTAAGGTATAAATCTAAAACATCCAAAGTCGTGTCACCTTAAATATGTTTTACCATGAGTAACTGTATTAATTTTAAGGAAAAGTGTTACCAATAATAATTGTGTAATATTCAATATTTGAATAAAAAACTGATTAACTACAACTACATCTATATCATCTTTTCAGTCACGAACATTTGTCTAATTTGTTTCAGTAATTATTGTTTATTCTATTTAATTTTTTAATTATTTATGTCGAGTTAGCTGCTTTAATATTTACAATGCTAAGTGACTGAAAAGATTTTGCAGTCGTGAAGGGAAGTGAATATACTGGGACCATTTATAAAACATACATTACTTCTATTATTTTTTTAAGTTCATTATGGGTCCTTCCATCACATTTTATTACATATTTTTATAAGTGCTAATTCTGTTATAGTTTATTTTTATTCTTTGAAAATTTATTTGCCTTCGAAACATTCTTCAACATAACTTAATCTATTTTAAATTTATTTTTCATGGATATATCGCATATCCAAAACTAATTATTTGAAAAAGAATGATTTATCAAGTTTAATGCCTTTGATTATATGATGATTTTTATTAATAACTTCAAAGATTTTCAAAAACATTAGTACCAGTAAATCTTTTGTTTTCATTAATTTATTCTGAATTCACAATTTAATTTGCTCAAAATATATATCTATTTCGTACTATCACTTTGAAAGTCCCAAATCAAAAGTTTTAAACTAATGCTGAAAGAAGCCCTCATAATGAATCGTCTAATCTTAATGTATCATGTACCTATGCATGAAAATATAATGAGGGACTTGTTTCAGCATCGTCAGCAACGATATGGCACGGAAAAGGTTTGTAAAATGCATGGTGTGGGATCTTCTTTTAAATTTCGACGTGCAGTCATATTATTTTTAGTCATAAGATAAATTTGTTTGTTGACGTCAGAATTTTAATGAAGATTCTACAGCAGACTTAATAGATCTTGAAAATCAACATTTAAATTTTTATTTTTCGATTTATAGTTCTCAATATAAT
The DNA here is from genome assembly GCA_031893035.1 of Dermolepida albohirtum. Lineage (NCBI taxonomy): Eukaryota > Metazoa > Arthropoda > Insecta > Coleoptera > Scarabaeidae > Dermolepida > Dermolepida albohirtum. The sequence goes on from JAVIWB010002739.1 coordinate 99,032, forward strand.
TTATTCATAATACAAGTAGGGTTTGATTTTTTAAATCGACCTTAATATCCAAGTCATTTTTTGTTTACATTTTTTTCTCAGGTCAAGAAGCCGTTCTAGGAGTCGTTCTCGCGACCGTCGCAGCCGATCAAGGAGTGCTTCGAGGTCTAGAAGTCGCTCTCGCAATCGTTCACGATCTCGATCTGCTTCAGGTAAGAGGAGTAGATCGCGCAGTGCAGATCGTAATTCTCGATCAAGATCTAGAAGTAGGTCGGCGCCCAAAGAAAATGGAGGTTCCAATGATCATTCGTAATGCTTTTGTTTGGCTTTAACTTCCGTTTACCTTTTGAACGGTCATGAAAAATTTTTAACGAGACTATTCTTTTCTTACTTGGTCATAAAAAATATTTTTTTGAGTCGATCTGAAGTTTTTAACTGAACAGATCGTGTTAATTTTTCTTTATCATGTTTTTTTCTATTTTTCTGCGTCACAGTCGTAAGTTTTATGTGACATAAATAATTCATAAGCCATTAGATCTCTTGCAAGTGTGCAATGTGTGGAAATCGTCATTTATTCAGTGTAAAACATACATAAATAACAGAATATGTATCTTAAATGTAGCTCTATAATAATGTTTGTTTAGATAGTAATTCAATTATTTGTAATTTAAATAAATAATAAATATGCACCAACTTGAGAACCGGTTTATGTTTTGATTCCCACTTGTCTATTTTAATTATTATAGCTCGTTGACTCTTTAAGAAAGTAAATAAATGGCAATGTAATACGCATTTTTTCAAACATTACTTGGCATTCTTCGAAGACCTTGTTGATTTATCTTCTCAGAACAGAATCCCTATTTCGGCTGATATGCACATTTATTAAAAAGTAATAATTGTGCAATAATTCAAGTAAAATTCAGGAAGATTATTCCAAAAAATTCTAATTTTAATCTCTTTTTACACAATGAAGAAATTTTTTGAAAATATTCCTGTTCCCATGTGGGACCCGACCCCGCGATCTCATTTTCACCGGGAAGACAGTGGAGACAGTGAAATCGTGTCCATCAATGTGCCATATATTGCATCATGGAAACGGTTACTAAAGGAAACGTTATTAATGGCACATAGTTATGCGTTTTTACGACGCAAAACTGATAAATTCTAATTTTAACCACTTTTTATGTCGTGTATATATATATATAAAATGCAGAATTTTATAGCATATTAGAACTCGAATTCACCGTAACAGCGCATAATTATGTACAATTAGTAGCTTACCGTGGGTTTTAATTTCATTATTTCCATAATGTAGTTTATTTTCTAAAGGTGAAGGCGCAGTAAGAATGAAATCGTGGGTTCGAGTTCCACGCGAAGAACAGAATTTTCTTAAAAAAATTTCTGCATTATATATACAATAATAATATACCAAAAACTAGAATTTTTCAGCAAATTCGTAATTTTAATATTTTGTAGGAGGGAAATTCCTCATGAAAATTGAATCCTGTTGCACGTAATTTATATTAGTAATATTCTGATTTGACATTTTGCAAAACCGTTGCCTATTGAGGTTGTTACTATAAGTTTAGATCTGTGGAATGGTATAGATTCGCCTTGAAAAGTATTATTTTTCGGGGATCATTAATTATCTGTAGTAAATCATTGAGAATGTCCCTTTGTTATAGAAACGTCATACTATCATTGCGGGAAACATATATTTACTTTTTAATGTTAATTAAGGCGACATTTTACTCTTTTGGAGGCAATTCTTGATTAAAATTATGTCTCATTTTATACAATAAAAAGAAACTATAATAAATTTAGTTCATTCCTTAAAAAAGCGAGTAGAGTTTCAAAGTTAAATTATTAATAGCTTTTCTTATAATCAGATTCGTAAATTTCAAAAATACTATTTTACAAGAACATGAAGTTCAAATTTTAAGTTTCTTTTTTATATTTATGTTTGGATTTGAACACATCATCAATTATTCAATACTTGGTCAAATTATGTACTGTAATATAATATTATTAAGTATAATGATTTTAAATTACTTATGTAAAATTAATAACACCAAAAGAAACATATATAAATATAAGCAAAATAAATTAACCAACAAAGATCACTTCAGTCAGAGTTTAACTAACGCACTAAATAAGCAGTAGATAATCAAAATTGTTCCAGTATTTTCTCTCTTTTTCCAGCTTGTGTGTGTGCGTGGGTGCGTGCGTGTGCGTGTGTCGTACTTATGTTTGGTTTGCTATTAAACTAAAATTATATGAGATGGATTGATTATTATTGTTACAGTATATAATAACGTGTTGAAAGATCCACAGGACAAACTGTAGAATGCTTTCTACTTCTACAAACAACTCATTCATAGTTTGTGATTCAATAAGGGCCGACATGGGGCAATCTTCAATCATTCAGCTTCTTTGTAATCAATTTTTTATTGCCAATTGCCTTTAGTTTTAGTAGCGATGAATATCTTTTATTGATGTGTGTTTGATCATGTTGTAAAAAACAGCAATTTCAATAATTTTTCAAGTTGCTTGGTCGGTAATTTAAAAATTTTAGAACGTTCTTCTTTAGAATTAAATTCTACAATGCCATCAAGACAAATTATTGATAACTTAGATATCAGCGCAACAACCATTCAAAATATTCTACGCAAACGTAATGTTGTTTCGTGAAAATTAGTACGTCACATGGATTTTTTGCTCATGATTATTATCGTCGCATGGAATTTTGTTAAACGATGACGGCATATCACCGCTATTTGTCGGTAAAGGATGCGTAAAAATCTGCATTTTAATATTCTAATATTAATCCTGTATCCATAATGTGGTCAAGTATCATTCAGGATTAATGGGACCATTTTTTTAATTAAAAGTAATTTAACCAAAAGTAAATATCACTCACTACATCAAAACGATATTATTAATGTTGTTCAAGAGCGGCCAGCTTAATGTTAATAAAATTTGGTTCCAACTTGACGGCAGAGCGGATTCTCATAATACTCGTGAATGTTAACCGTTTTGTCAAATGGTATTTTTGAAAAATAAATGAGCAATTCAGGACCTAAGATGATTTTTTATTGCCTCTTATTTTATTAAATAAATTTTCAAGGATTGTAGAAAAAAGTTTTAGAAATCAGCAATGGAACTATACGCCAAATGTTAAATGAACGCCAAAACATTTTACAACCTATTGGGTTACTGCTCTGCTCTATATTTATTTGTATATTTAATAAATAACTACAGTTCATACGTTTTTTTATAGCAAGTCATTAATTTGTAATAGTATGTATCTAATTTATGCATTCCTGTCGGTAGAGGTTTAAACATTTTTAAACATGAAATTATATTTTTTTTTTATTATTTCCGGTTACAATTTTTAATTTATTTTGAATGATATAAATTTAGTGAGTGAGATACTACGATATAACATAGAACAATCTTACGATCTGAAGTAAAATTATTCCGTTTTACGGATAGTAATAATAATAATTTCGTAATTTTAGATTTTAGAAATTGCATAATAAGCGTTACTTCGATTTTTAGTAAACGAATTTTTTGCTTAGTTAAAAGAAATATGTTGTATGAGCTTGTCAATTTTATTAACCCTCCGTTACTATCGTCTGGGTGGATTCCACCCAAAAGGCTGAACTTTTAAGTAAACTATATAATTTTCTATGAAAATCGTCCCTTTATTATAATGTTATCCACCTTTGAATGGTTTTTTATGTTTAGAAGTACATTCTAGTACATTAATCCGAGATTATATTTATATAAAATTTATTTTAAAAAGAGCTTGGGTGGTTTACACCCGCGATAGTAATAGCGTTTCATTTTTTTGGGTGTTTTATACCCATTGATAGTAACCTTGTACATAGTTTTAGCGATTACTTTGAGTGATCGCTAATATAAATAAAAGCACTTGTGTTTCTTTCTTTTTTTTTGCGAATAAGCCCAACTGTTGTTATGACGAATAGATGTACCGTTATTCCATGGGCATTATATACATAGATACAGGTGTGAACAGTTTCTTTTTGTTTTTTTTGTACGTATAAAACGACAATATAATTTTTATTATCAGTATAAAAGTGTATCATGTAGTGTTAACAAGTAAAAAAATGAGTTCTTACGAAAGAGAGCAGGAGCGACTGATGTCACTTTTATCAGATATTAACTTGAGAGAGGAAGATGATATTGGAGGTGAAAGTAGTGATGAAAGTGACCAAGAAATAGTGAGCAGTCATGACTCAGATTCTGAGCAGGAACTTGAAGAAGACGAAGGAAATGATGGAACTACATGGCGAAAAGATCCATTTCCAACAACGCGAACACCGGCTGAAAATATATTTGTAAATGTTTCAAAGGTAACATCAGCTTCAGAAAAAATTACAACGCCATTTGAAAGTTGGGAACTTTTTTTCAACTTCTTGGATATCGTTGTGGAATATACAGACATATATATTTTAAAGATGCAAGTAAAATACAAAGATTTGAGAAATGCACGTATTACAGACAAAGATGAAATAAGTGCTTTACTTGGTTTATTGTATATCGCTGGTTTGCACAAGTCGTCACATGTTAACGTACGAGATATATGGGCTTCAGATGGCACTGGACTGGAAATATTTGCAGCAACAATGTCCTATAATCGGTTCCAGTTTTTATTGAGATGTATTCGTTTTGACAATGTGCATACCCGTCAAGAGCGTCAAAAATTCGATAAACTTTCGCCAATACGTGAACTTTTTGAAACTTTCAATCAAAATTGTGAAAAAAACTTGTGGCTGTTACATCACGGTTGACGAAAAGTTGGAAAGTTTTCGCGGACGATGCAGTTTTAGGCAATATATTCCCAACAAGCCAGCAAAGTATGGTATCAAAATCTTTTCTGCCGTAGATTCTATTACATATTACACTTCTAAGCTGGAAGTTTATTGTGGTCAACAACCGCTTGGACCATATAATTTATCAAATAAGCCAGAGGAAGTTGTTAAAAGAATAACCGAACACCTTCAAGGTGCTGGTCGGCATATAACCACTGACAACTGGTTTACGTCTTACGGTCTAGGTGAATACTAATTAGAAAAAAAGACGACATTAGTGGGAACCATAAGAAAGAACAAAAGAGTCTTACCACCCTCGTTTTCGCAAGCCAAAAATCGTGCAACTTATTCGACGATTTTTGGGTTTAGAAAGAAAAGTACGATTTTATAGTACATTCCAAAAAAAATAAGTGTGTTTTATTGCTCTCTACCATGCATAGAGATGGTAAACTGCTAGATGTTCCAAAGTGTTTGCCCGAAATAATTGAGTTTTATAACAAAACCAAAGGAGGAGTCGATACGACTGACCAGTTATGTTCTACATATAACGTAGCCAGAAATTGTAATCGCTGGCCTCTGGTAATATTCTACTCTTTGCTGAATGTGGCTGCCATAAATGCACGTATTGTTTTGTTTTGCACTCAAAATCCACCACTAAAATACAAAAAGCGTTCACCTTTCATCAAGGATTTGGCGTTTAGGCTTATTACGCCACATATGGAAAAACGTAGCACAATTAAGACATTGCCAACTAATATCAAAATAAGCTGCCAAAAATTTACCAAACAACTTTCTGGAAAGCAGAATGAACCCGAAGACATATCACCATCAGCCAAAAAAACTTAAACAGAGTCGTTGTCAGGTATGCGGTAATAAAAAGGACCGTAAAACAAAAACAACATGCTGCAAGTGCAACATTTTTATATGTAAAAGTCACAGTTACCCACTGTGTACTAATTGTTATCAATCAACACATTCAGAATTGACAAACAACTGCGAAAACCATGATGATATGTTTGATGGATTTGATGAGTGACTACAATTTTGTTGGTACTTAGTTCAATTTTTACGCAAAATTTTACTTTATTTACAAAAATATTATTAAATAACTTTATTTTTTTTATCTTTTTAGCTTTCGAATTCAGTAATCCGCAGAGGATTTGCTTAAAAAGTTTTTTAATTATCACTAGAATTACATAATCCATTTAATATATTTTTTTTGTTTCCTTTTTTTAATGAAATGTTAATAAAAAACATATAAGTTGAAATAAAATAATAGATTTATGACTAAAACTAAATTTGTTCGGTATTTTAGTGCTCCTTACTTCAAAAAATTACATTATATGTATATTTGAATTTGGCAGTTAAGAAACGCAGACACTTTAAACGCATGGGTGGGTTACACCCAATTATAGTAACGCAGTAAGTGAAATATACTATAGTGATGGAAGGTTAAGAAATTATTTTTAAGGTGAGACATTCAAATTTACTTTTCGAATTACTTAAGAAACCCTACTGAAATTTACCACTCGATGCTTCGAAAATCTAAACGATAATAACATCAGTGATTATTTCATGAATTATTAATTAATTATAATTTTTGAAAATTCATCGTTACCTCGTGTTCCAATAACACATTTGAGACAACATGTTCGATGATTTTACCAAGTTGTACTAGCAGGTGCAGGAGTTACGATAACCACGCTTTACAATGAGAATCTTCCTCGCATAGCCTCACTTAGTTGTTGGTTAGTTTTTTCATTTTTTTTATATTCACAACTAGATCATAAGAACTTGATATGCGCCAGATATTACTGTTTATATTTTCTCTTTTATTTTAGGCTTTGAAATAATAATTATTTCCAGAGAAACAATTGCAAATGCCAAGAATAGTGCGTCAACAGTTTTTCAGTGTGAGAGAAATTACTACTACTAAAATTTATTAAGACGATCTAGAACGCGTTCTAGATCCTCATAATATCAGCAATTACTGAAAATAGGTTGAATTAACAAAGAAGAAGGAAACTCTCATTTTATAGTACAATGTTTGGTCTCATTCGGCAATGACGTAATAAAATAACAAAACCCGGATGTTAGTTTCACCCCATTCATTTTATTCTACCACAAGATGTATACATATATTCATATAACCATCTGGGGGATAAAAAGCTCAACATATGAAATATTACCTCCTTTATTTGCACGTGATAGTTAGTAAACTTATTACGAGCGCATGTCCGGCTAGCTGAAGCGCTGTAATAAATGCAAATAAAAAAGAAAGTAATGTAAGGATTTAATAATTAGTAATTGTGTACAATGAGCGTCAAAAGTTCAGAACGTGCGCCAAGCTGAAAGAAAGATATTAGTGGAAATAAAACAATAGGATTGCCCTTAAATTTTATTCACTAATTTAATTTAATTCTTTAAACTGGAGTATATTAAACAAAGATAATTAATAAGATCGAGAGCAACAAATAAAACAAGATAACCGTAATGGCAAAGCTGTAATAAAAGTAAATCTAGAGATATAAAGCTGTTTAAGAAAATATAAAAAGGGTTAGATTAAAATATGTATCGGACGATACGTAAAGTACTTGCGGTTTGTGTGTGTATATCCTGGGCTAGGATGTTAGGCATATTTTGCGGTCGCAAAATAACCACGTGGACACTGCGTTAAAAACTTAACTGTATAACCTCGCGCAAGTGATGCGTGTGGACTTGGTCATGGCTGGAGAAGAAGTCTGTGTCTTACACGCGGGGGCTTTTAAGAAACAACCCGTAGGCTAAGAGGTAGGATACTGGTCATGTTTGAATTAACCAATAGGGAAAGGGAACAGGCGCACTAAAAATATTGGCATAAATTAAAATTGCGATATCAATTTCAATATAAGTACCTAGCAGATAGATATCTAGACAGAATAATAGACATGTATTCTATGTGAAAAATAGAAGGATTAATATTTGAATCTCTAATTGCATTTAGAAATCAATACAATAGAATTAATATTAACTGTGTCAATGGAGAGTTACTGTTTCAAGAAAAGGTTCTAAAAGTTGTAGATATTTGCTCTCTAGAAAACGACGGTCTGTTTTATTACAGCCTGACCGTACGTGACGATAACAAAAGATTTCGCATCCGAATGTCTGTATAAAGGACAAATAATGTCAAGATAAGTAATAAATAATAATTTAATAATTCAAAATCGAATTATTTTTAAATTAATTTAAAAAACAAGATATAAAAAATTATTATATATACGGAGCGTAACAGAAAAAAGAAATCAAGATTTTTCTCAGCAACACGAAAGACTTACAAAAATGCTACTGATAAATTATTAAATCTTTAGAATGAGCCTTATATTTTGAGGATTTACACTAACCAAATTTTGAATTTTTTAAGTAAAAATTGGAAAAACCTATTACAACATCCCAACTTTTCTAAATTTAATTCGCTAATATAAGATCCTGTTATGACCTTGCCAATTTAAACCAAAATTATAATTTTCATATTTAGAATGTATAAAAGCCGCTATTTATAATTTTTTCATGCAGTTAAAGATGATTTTTACTTTACCGAATAATTTAAAATACAAAAACTTAATATTAATTCAATACGGCCTTTTCCTTTGTTTAGTCTATATTTCAACCTTACCGTGGCCTCTTGTTGCGTATTTTAGTAGTCATTGTGACAGTTTTTTTTTGTCCCTGTTACATATCTATAATTCAGCTAATTTTCTAAATTTTCAGCGTATACAGTCAAAAAAGAGTGCCATATTTCAGATTTGTCATAACAGCTGTTTTAAGCTCATCACACGATTTTCTCTAATTCTATTTTTTTGTAAGGCCACATATATTTTCAATTAGACTTGCATACGGAGATTAGGATAGTTGTCCATACTTTCTATGCTATTTTTGCGTCTCCATTCAGTGCAGAGCCGACTCCAATGTTTAGGGTCATTGCCTTCTTGTAAGACCCAATTATTATCACTTCTGAACATCTTTACAGACTTCAGTAAGCCACGCTTATGAATTTAGATCATTTCATTGGTCTTGAAATTTTGAATAAATGGTTTTAAGAATTCGAATCCGCGTTTGATGAAACGTACGCTAAGGGCAAATCAAATATGTCTTGCAAGAAGTAATGTCCAAAACAATGCTTCATTGGTGAATACGACAGTTAACCAATCGCGATTAATATTTTCCGCAACGTGTGCTTTGCATTTTCCCATACACACAATGATTTCCAATTCATCAATTAGGAAACTGTTTTGTTAAATAGTTTCCAACGGTCATCGAGTTATGAGCGAGCTTTTTGAAAATAATTATCAGGAAGCTGCCGGACAGTCGAACTCCACAAAATTCGGACTATATGGCGGATGATCTAGCTCAAAGAAGATAGGTTAGACTTTGGCTGCCTTATGAACTCACGCATTATCTTAAAGAACTTCTTCGTGAAGCAAACCTAGACGTTTTTGGTCAATAACCGTGGGTAATTTTGTTAACGTATTACCGTAGGTAACTCCTGTTATAGTTCCCTTTAGCATATATTTAACAAAAATAACTCCTGTTTTGTTTTAAAAGACGATTAATCAGGAAAGGCAAGAGACTTTTACCACATCAATGTTCGTACTCTATACGTATTTAAACTAAGTTATATTATCAGCAGATTATTAATCACAATGTCGCACCAAAACCAAACACACACCATGTGCACTTGATTTTGGCGTAATGAGCGCAATTTTTTGTTGTGTGAGCTTTACCTCGAGTGCAGATACGACACTGTTATCAATAATCTTGCTGATGTGTTTTTGATTAATACAATTAACCAGCCTCCGCGGTAGCTGTGAGATTCTTGCTGGTTAAACAAGCCGACTTTAGACCCAACCGCAGCTGTGAAGACCAAGTATTAGCCCTGACCACACACATTGAAAAGGGATATGACAGACGATTAAACACTGGAATAACATTTGCAGATCTCACAGCTGCATATGATACAATGTTGAGGGAGGCTATGGTGTATAAATTCCTGAAAGTTATAGAATGCAGACAGCTGAGCTAACTAGTCAATAGTACATTACCTAACAGCGCTATTCAAATTCATGGGAGCGACATTAAGTACTACTAAGCTTCTGACTAACAGACTTCCACAGGGCTCCATTTTTTAATATAAAAATAAAACAGAATACCAACATGGATGCCCTTGAAGCCACCTTTACTGAAGATCTGCAAAAACTGAGCGTTTACTTCCAACAATGGTCTCACGCCAAGCACTAGTAAAACTGAAACGTATTGCTTTCATTTGAATAATAAATTAGCCCACAAAACACTACAATTAACCTTTAATGGCAGGCACTATTCTGTCATTGTCCAGCACTTGTCCAATATTGCTACAAACGAGACATGGCATCTTTTACAAACTTGTCGAGGCATCATATGGGAGCACAGACAGCTACTCTTAGGATCTGTGCACTAATTATATATTCTATGGCTGAACGCAGAATACTAGACATCCATCTGGCTAAACAGCTCATATACAAATTGAATGAATTCTATCAACCATTGTTTCCGAGACAGTGAACTCTACCCCAAAATTCTTGCTCCTCTTTTTGAGCCGCAGCACATCCAGCGGCATAGGATCTGGAGATGTTGCTTATACCGCATTTGATCATCTTAAATCGAGAAGAGCTCTTTTGAAAATCGCTTAGCTCTCAGAAGAAGACTTTAATGCGGTGGACAGACGAACGGCGAGACTACACTTCGGAGGAGTGGCAACCCTTACTGAACATCAAACAGGTTCCGCAGGGATTTGATCTACCGCGCCAGTGCTAAATATCTCTAAATAGAATGCGAACGGATCATTGTAGATGCAGCCACATGCTACACAAATGGGACATAAGGCCGTGTCCTAGATGTGACTGTGGCGAAGAGAACCAAACAATCATAGTGCATGAATGTGGTCGCCGTCGAACATTCCCTGGCGCACACAAAAAGACTTCGTAAAAGCTATACCTACAGCCGTTCGGTGGCTCCAAAATCTTGATTTGAGCTGTGATTTTCGTAAAAGCCGTCTTGATATGCTTTTTCAAAAGCTAAATAAACAAACAATAACCAGTCTACAAAAGAGGATGTTGGGTAATTTTCAATGAATTTACGAGCTCACCGAAACTGTTTAAACTAGTATTTCACTTTACGGCCAATTTTTATTTTTACCTCATATTTTGTTGATTTTTGCATGGCACATCTCATGCATTCACATTGAAACTACCGCAATGCGATTACCTACAAAATCCACGCACAGCGTTCTATGGTGGAGACTATACAGTGCAAACAATATAAAATACTGTGTGTAATTTAAACTGTAATTTGTACACACTCAATCAAAAAATAAAACAGCTTATATTTAAAATGAATAAGAACTTTACTAATACAAAACATAAATACACAGCTGAATAATAATTTAAAAAAAAGCAGATAAGATAAAAAACTTAATGGATTATAAAAACTTTGGGTGCTTTAATCACAATATTTTGATCAAGTGCGTTTTTTTTTGCTGATCGTTAAAATATGCATCAAACAAAAAGCACGAACGCACACTCCTCGATTTGCATACAAAAATATTTTCTTATATGTAATAGACTATAAGATATAGAATAGTAATACATAATAGATAATAAAATTAAGACAGATTTTTTAACAGTATCATAAATTGTAGTTTTTTTTAAATTTATATTATAAGAAACAGTTTTGATCAAATTTATTTTTTACTTAAATATACAGATTGTAACATTTAAAACGCAACGCTATGGTAGATAACGTGATTTAATTAATAAAAATTACGTTGCCTACTTACGCAGTCACTGGAATGTAGGCGATATTATAATTTATCCAAATAATAGCAATGATTTCGCGCTTGCGTTTTCAATGGCACCATTTTGTTTACACTTAATAAGAACATTTTATTCTTTTTATTTCAAGTCTTTATTGTAATATTAGTGTCTCATGCCTTAAATGTCCTAACAACTCTCGTTACATATTGCCGACAGATTGGACATTCTGCTAATTGCTTTCCGCAATCCAAACATGTTGCCATATGTCCACATTCTAGCAATACACAATCTAAAGGTGCATCCATGCATATCTTACAACAATCGTCCATATTTCTATCGAAATCTGCAATGTTAATTTCCGATAAGGATTAAGTTACAAAATAGTTCATTATTAAATAACTTACTGTCATTTTTATGTAAATTGGTATCAATCCACAGCATGATAACTCTCTCTAATAGTTCACCTTTCTCGACACAACCTTTGTAATCTACTCTGTTTAAGGTTAGCAGTTCCTTTAACTGTTTCACCGATAAATCGTTTAATTGCTCCTCACAGGTAAAATCTGACAATTTTAACAATTTTCTTGGTGGATGATATTCTTCTACTGGAGGTGCCTGCGATAAGTAAATACTGAGATGCTTTTGTAATTAGTTCAACGTGTTTGATAAGAAATATACTAATTCTAATACAAATTCATCTAAACATTTTGTCTTTAAAAGCAGTAGAAGTCAATATTTATTTTCAGACAAGTTGATAGTATAAATCAGTTAGTTGACATCATTAGCAGATCGAGCTAAGTTGTTTGGACGAATAACTACAAACGAACACTTGGGTTGGAAAAATAAAAAGTTGAATCGTAAAAATGAGCTACAATAAACATTCTAAGTGAGCTACCTCATTTTTGATATTCATGTTATGAATGAATACAAATAAGGAAAGTTGTGAATTGTTTCAAATATTTTTAAAATGTCAACAACACAATACATACATAATGATGTGTTCGATCATATGGTATTACTATTGCATAGTGTATCTAGAGATTTTGACAGAATTACAAAATAAAATCACATTTGAAAACAATATGCAAAATCAGTACATTTAGATTTCCGTATAACTTAGTATCTTTCAACGCGGACCCCATATAATGTGGTACGTACATACGTAAAATGTTTCACATTAAGATTTCCAAATTTGCTAAAAAACTTCACCCATGAATTAATTATATTTATACTAGATGTTTTTCAAGCTGATTCAAAGTTTCCTTGTACTGGACTAATAAAGGCCGAATAATTAAAAACACAGCATAATTTGAAACGCAAGATTGTTTAACGTTTAATCGACTAAATGGCGATTGACGCTATCTATTTTAGTTTATTTTTGGTTATATATTTGCTTAATAATAATAATAATATTTATTGTTTCATGCAGTACATATTTAATACACGAAAATGCCAAAAAATTATTATTAAAGAAAACAATGTTTCATTAAAGTTTAAATAAGGTTCTAAATTGAACAAGAAACGAAAATTACTATATGTGTTGTAAATGCTTATAAAAAAAGAACGTCCTCTTTTCTGTCTGTGTTAATTGTTGTGTAGGATATTATAGGTATATACTTTGCATTTCTTAACTCTGTCCAATATATAAACCACGTCAACATAAATAGCGTGCACGTGGGATTTCTTTTAAATTTTGCAACTTTTGGGACATAGTGGGCGCTACTAATCAAATGTCAGTACTAAAATTAACCTAAATCCAAAGTTTCAGTGCGATACGTGTAGCTACAACGATCTGTCAAAGTTGACAAATTAGTTGAAAAGTGGAATTAAACCGAGAACATTTTCGCAGAATAGTTTTTTATAATTTTCGAAGACAATTATCTCAACAAGAATACCTCGCCGAGTTGGTTTCTGTTTTCGGCAATGAAGTATCACATCAGTCAACAATTTCTCGCCGGTAGGGGGAGTTAAAACGTGGATGGATTAGTCTTAGCAACGATCCAAGAGTAGGTCCACCAAAACCGACAGTCACTCAGAAAAACGTCGATGCTGTGCGCAAGATCATCAACGATGATCGCTATGTGACATATCGCCAGATTGAAGCATTATTGGGGATTTCAAAGACCTCAATTCCAAAAATTGTGCGTTAAAAATTGTGTGTAAAAAATTAGTTTCCCGTTGGACATCGCATCTGTTGACCGAAAAACAAAAAACTGCTAGAGTGAATTGGTGTCAAAAGATTCTAGATTGCTTCAACGCCGGAAACTCTAAAAACGTGTTCAACATTGTCAGTGGTGATGAATCTAGGATTTACTCATACAGGTCGGAAAATAGACGCTAGTCGTCTGTTTGGGTGTTTCGCGATGAAGAAAAGCCTACAAAAGTCATCCGTTCTCGAAGTGTCTCCAGAAAGATGGTCGCGACATTTGTCTCGAAAGCAGGTCATGTAGCAACAATTCCTCTACAAGATCAAGGACCCGTTACTGCTGATTAGTATACAAACATTTGACTGCCGCAAGTCATCGCAGTGCCTCGAAAAAACAACTCCGAAAGACGAATCATCTTCCACCAAGACACTGCAAGTTCGCACACAGCACGCAAGACGATTGAATTTTTAACGCAACAAAACGTCGAATTGTTAGAGCATGCTTTGTCAGTCCGACCGAAATCCTAACGATTTCTTTACCTTTCCGAAAATCAAAAACGGATTGCGTGGTCAAAGGTTCCTGTCGTCAGAAGGAGTGGTCGGTGCCTTGAAAAATGCAATTTTGACTGTATCAACAAATGAGTTGAACAACTGCTTCTAGAGTTGGCTTGAGTGCATGCAAAAGTGCACTAATCTTCGTGGAGAATACTTATTGTTTCTAAATATGAATCTGCAGCTTTAGTAACTGTTTAAATTAAAAGGTACCTTAAACATATAGAAAGAACTGCAAAAAATTTAAATCACACCACGGCCTTATTCCGAACAGTACGATGATTTTTGAAGTACGCGTGTAAATGATTGTCAAAATAATGATTGTATTTGAAAATATTAGAAAATAACAATAACCACGTGCATGATCAAGGGATTATTTTCTTATCGTTGAATTAAAAATGTAGCTTTTTGTTAAAAAAATGAGCCATTCATTTTCTAAAAAACGTATTGATAAATATTGGTAGTTTCTCTGTATTACTTCGAATAATACAAAGGAAGAAAATATTTCCAAATTTCTACTTATTTTACATATAGCTTAGCTATAATTTCTAGGTAATATATTACTAACGGCGAATGAAGTTTATCATTAAGGAACACATTAGTATTTGAGGTGTGCATTTCTGTGGCCAGTAATTCTATATTACCTTGTTTTTAAAGGGAAGATTTACAAGTGATGTTACCATGTGCGACATAAAAGTGGAGGATTCTTCAATTTGCTTTATTCCTAAAAATTTAACATTTTGTTTGATGGTATATGCAAAATATTACAGCGGTGTGTTGAAATATGTACGATATAGAATGTAAGAGAAATGGAACGTCTAAAATAATTATGAAAACATACTATTGAAGCTACAAATAAGTCAAGTAGGCATGAGGTATCTTCACGAATTGTTACTAAGCTTAACACTAACGTAAACTGTATCTATCGGTACTGTCAAACACCTGCATGAACCGTGGAGCTACATAATTATATTGCCGCGAGAAAATGTTTAGGCGAATTAATAAAGCAAAACTACTGGCATTAGTAAAAGAACACTAAAGTTGGTTCTGGGTGACTGAAAAAGTATGTTATAAACAGAAGAACGAAAAGACGAGATTTTTGAGACTTAGTTATGAACTTTTGTACGACGGTGAAACACAGTGGAGGAACATCGTCGCTTTGGGGAGTTTAGCGGTTTCAATTTATAAAACTGACATGGAGTCGACAAATTACAAGTTGTAGAGATTAAGTATACTGAAAAAAGGAAAAGTGAGTTTTAAAAAGTATGGTAAGATTTTACCAATTTACACATCATTTTTTTAAGTGTATTTAAACTTTTACACGCTAGTATATATTTATAATAACACAGAATAAAATTCTGTGAATGTTAAATAAATATCATTTCTCCTATTCTATTTGCATAAATTGTTAAAAAAAAATACTGACTGATGGAGTTGCTTCCTGTGGCTGTTGTCGTTGTGGTTGTTGCTGCTCTGTTTGTTCGTGCCGTTGATCGGAACTACTTTCATTACGATTCCTAGTAGCATCATTTATATTATTCCTATCAACAGAATATCTACTGTTTGTTACATTTGGGTGAGGTGTAGCATTACATTGATGCTCTCCAGGAGTTGAAAGATTCGGCCTCATGGGAGACGTTGTCGCGGAGTATGCTTGATTGTTGGGCCATATTCCCGAGTTCTGAAATGCAGCTTCTGCATTGGCTACAAACAGTATACATGTAGCTATAGTATCTATCTGTAACATCCAAAGGCTTAATTGTTCTTAATTTAAATTTATGGACTCCATAATAAGAGTCAGTAATTTTAACAATTTATATTAATACTTAAATTTCAGAAACACTAAACTGATTCCAAACTTATTTTATAAGTATTTAATGTTTACGTTTTCCTTTGAGTGAACATATTAAAATGAATTGCTCTCTATTAAACCCACCTAACTCGCAGAAAATTGATAATCTGGCAAAGTATAAATCACAATACATAGCTTTGTTATCAATTAATTATGCTAAATTCTTTATTACTAAAAACTGAACAACTGCAATTTCATTAGAAAAACAAATAATACTTGCTTCGTAAGTTATTTAGGTAGCTTTGTGATCGTGCTGCTAAGTCTGGAACAGAACCACCTATGTTAATAGGAAACTTTCTATTGGATTTCTTATATCTAACAGGAACAGATATTCGACAAAACAATTCAACTAATTCAGTTTTTTCTAAAACAGTAGAAAACAACATGCTAACATCTTTAAAAAAAACTTTTAAGTTACCAACTAATCCATGTGTTGAAATGCTGTTTTTATTTAAATATTGCTGTAAATCTTTTGATTTTAGTTGCATTAACTGTTCTCTGATTGGTGGTCGTCTTATTAATATCAAACAGACACAACAAAAATGGTGGCTGAAAGAATATTAGAGATAATAACGAGGATGGCTACAATAGAAAAAAAATTAAGGTCTTACCCTTCTTGTTTCCTTACACATTTTGAGCAGTAAGATTCTTCACATTCTGTACATTTAATTTTCCAATTTAATATGTTAAAATCCGCATTACATTTTGTACAAGGCATTCTATATGTATTTTATCAATTTTTCTGATATTAATTCATGCAAAATAATAAATCATTCCATTAATAGCCCCTAATTATCTATTGGTTTAGACATTTATCATTTATCTCGATCAAATTTATTACACTGTTTTGTACATAAATACGATTGTTATCAATATGATCATTACTGTCGAAAAAATATATTTTGAATCATTGTAGGTAAGCAGTCAGTATGTACCACAATTCCAATTTGGAATTTATAGGACACTAAGATTTTAAGATTCCAAGAAAAACTTGACAGCTGTCACGGCTTGAATGTTTAAGGCAGTTTCATAGCCATTTGTTCATACGTAACCGCAATTCAGGTCGGTATAAACGGTGTTACAATTGTTATAAATCTAACACTTTAAAACTTTCTAAAGTGTCCAGTATGTTATACATTTTCATCCAAATCTACTATCTTTTATGGTTTTATTGGAAAAATAAAATTTTTTATATTAAATTTAAGTATTTTTTATAATTATATATTTTTGATGTTTCTCTTTATTTAATACTTACGACCTTGATTAATGATATTTTATGAAACATCAGCATACTAGAGGGCGCTTTATTCCAACAATTTTGTATTGCTTAAGCATTATATTTTTTGATAAATGAAATGCATCACCCGTGTCCCATCTACTAGTAAGCTGTTACAATTAACAGAGAATGTTTACAGTTTTCTTTAAATCTATTACGATTTTGTTAGAAGTTCTAATATGTTGAGTATTTTTAAAATTTTTTAGGTATAGTACAGGGCGAGTTTTCTTTATAACTATATAAATATAAAGTAAACCTTTAGTTAATTACTAATCATTACTCAATTGAAAAAAAAAGGAATATGTGGTTTCCTTTCAGGCAATGAACGGAACCTTTCACAAATTAAACTGATTTTTATCAAGAAAATGTGAAGATTTTACTTTGTGAATTGTACTATTACATTTAATGAAATAGTTCATTTAAAACTATTTGATGCTACGTGATTGCTGTCCATTCGAAACGTTTCCAAATTGCATTTGTGGATTTAATATACATGAACTTATTTTTAGATTCGATTATCATTCTTATAATATTGGGTCTGGGAAAAAGTTCGTGGCGTTTTTCCAGATAGATGGCATTGGTTGCCGATAACTAAAGAACAACAAGTCACAGCGACACCACCGACGGCTCGTTTTTTAGATGACCTTCCGAAAGTTAGTTTGAGCGTAGAAACATTGTAATCGGTGCAGTGGTTGGAAAGTTATTCGCACTTGAAAATGGAGAAGAATAATGAGAAATTTCGCTATATTCTGCAATATTATTATGATAAGGGGAAGAACGCTGCGCAGGCTTGTGATAAAATTTGTGCTGTGTACGGTGAAGGTACTTTATCGAAATCTGTTGCGCGGAAATGGTTCGCTCGCTTTCGTTCTGGAAATTTCAATGTGAAAGATGAGTCACGCTCCGGTCGTCCAATCACTGAAAAATCTGATGAAATTCTTGAAAAAGTCCAACAAGATAAGCATATCAGCAGTGTCGATATTGGCATGGAGCTAGGCATTGACCACAAAACTGTTTTGAACCATTTACACAAAGCTGGTTACAAAAAAAAGCTTGACGTATGGGTTCCTCATGAGTTGAGCGTGAAAAACATGATGGACCGAATTAACATCTGCGATGCGCTGCTGAAACGGAATGAAATCGAGCCGTTTCTGAAACGTTTAATAACCGGAGATGAAAAATGGATTACGTACGATAATCGGAAGCGTAAAAGATCGTGGATAAAGGATGGTGAGCCGTCACAAGCGTTCGCTAAGCCAACATTGACGCCAAAAAAAGTGATACTGTGTGTATGGTGGGACTGGAGGGGAATCGTCCACTACGAGCTACTTCCAACTGGTCAGACGATTGATTCTCAACTCTACTGTGCACAACTAGAGAGATTACGCCAGGCGATTGAAAGAAAACGGCCCGAATTGATTAATAGGAAAGGTGTTGTCTTCCATCATGACAACGCCCGACCACACACTTCTTTGATGACCCGTCAAAAATTGAGAGAGTTTGGTTGGGAAGTTTTGATGCACCCACCTTACAGTCCGGATATAGCACCCTCTGACTATCATCTGTTTCGATCTCTGCAGAACTCTCTCAATGGAATTAAGTTGGTTTCAAAAGAAGCCTGTGAAAACTACTTGATTCAGTTTTTCGACCAGAAACCACAGAAGTTTTTCACCGATGGGATCATGGATCTACCAAAAAAATGGCGAAACATTGTCGATAATAATGGAGCATATTCGGTTTAAATGAATTCGTCCACGCGCCATGCGGGGACCAGTTGAATTTTACTGAAAAAACGCCACGAACTTTTTCCCAGACCCAATATATGAACAGTTTAGAAAGAGAGATAGCGCTGATTTGCATTGAATCACGTGACAATTTCATAATACATCTCACTTTCTTGTATAATACTTTCTAATCACAGAGTCTTAAATTCCAAGTATGACAACATTACAAAAGAGAAAGCCTTTTATATGTTTCTTAACAAGTTAGGAAAGGATATATAGTGGAATTATCACTTGACTAAAGGTATTATCAACTATGCCTATAAATTGAAATAAATGGGTGAAGAGATTGGAAGTTGCATTCAATAATATTTTTAATAATGTATTTTGTATTATTTTAATAATGTATTCAATATCTCAGAAGACATGAAGGTTTATTTATTACATCTTTCATGGCGGAGAAAAGTATGACCCATTATGTGACAAATTAGCTCTGAATGTGCCAGAGGAGAAGACATTCGAGGGTAGCCGTTTATATTTCGGGAACTGGCAACACTATTAGTGTTGTCTCCGATCTGATGATTGCTTCGTGAAGTTTGTAATTTTTGGCAAAATATTTACCTTCACAGTTTTATTATCCGGTCGCTATTTCTATTGTTGACAATAACTTGAAAATTTTATGTCAGCGAAAATTTGGAATTAACTCGCGAACATTTTCGTGCAATTACTTTTCATAACTTTCGGCGTGGATTATCTCAACAAGAATGCATCGACGAACTGAATTCATTATATGGTAATGAAGCACCATCGAAAAATATAGTATATCGTTGGTATAGTGAATTCAAACTTGGACGGCGTGAAAGTCGTCCCACAAATGTTGTGTCGGAAAACATTAATGCAGTGTCTGAATTGATAATGCAAGACCGTCATGTGAGATACCGTGAGATCGAGGCATCTCTAAGTATTAGTAACACCAGCGTGCATAAGATCCTGCATGAACATTTAGCCGTTGAGAAGTACGTTAGGTACCACATAATTTGACAACCGCTCAAAAAAGGACTCGCGTCGATTGGTGCCAAGAAATGCACGAAAAATACAATGGCGATGCTCCAATGAACATTTATAAAGTCGTCACAGGTGATGAATCTTGGATCTATACGCATGAGCCCGATAGTAAACAGCAGTCGACTGTGTGGGTATTCCAAAATGATCCAAAACCACCAAAAGTTGTTTGCGCTCGAAGGACATCAAAACAAATGGTCGCCTGTTTTTTCGGAAAAACCGGTTACGTTGCAACCGTGCATTTAGAGAGTTGTAGAACGGTCACTTCCGAATGGTACACAACTATTTGTTTGCCAAAAGTTTTTGAAAAAATAAGGAAAACAAACCGAGAACGACAGATCATTCTCCACCATAACAATGCGAGCTCTCATAGGTCGGTTCAAACAATTGAATATTTGACCGGGCCAAACATTGAATTGATGAGCCATCCGTCGTACAGCCCTGATCTAGCACCCTGTGATTTTTTTTGTTCCCACATGTGAAGAATTAACTTCGTGGTCAATGTTTTTCTACGCCGGGAGAGGCAGTTGAGGCATTCAAAACTCATATTTTGAAAATACTGCCTTCATAGTGGCAGCAATGCTTTTCGGAGTTGTAAGTGCATTGATTTTCAAGCAGAATATTTTGAAAAGCAATAAAACTATTTTCGATAATAAAATTTTTTTTGTTTGCTGTTCCCGAAATATAAACGGCTACCCTCGTATAAAGAAGTAGTGGCCATAATAGACATCTTTTACAATTCTGCACTGCTAGAAATAGCAGAAACTTTCAGATTAAAATGTACCACTAATTAAAATACCATTATAATAAAGAATGTGATTAAATTAACAATTTCAAAGTTATTACATATTAGGAACCAATCTAAATTTTTTTGGAGTTTTCCAAGCCATTCCAACCCAAATTCAAAAACAATTGGCACAAGCGTTAAATGTAGTCCAAGAAATGAACAGCGACCGGATTACGAGCAATGGGAAAAATCCAAAAGATGGGAAAGTGGATGACACATCAATTGAATGACAGGCAAATGGAAAATCGAAAAAGCTTCTGCAAAATGCTGCCTCAAAGGTATGACCGGCACTCATTTCTGCATCGAATAGTGACGGGTGATGAAAAATGGATTTATTTCGAAAACCCTAAGCGCAAAAATCATGGTTATCACCTGACGAATTCGACCCATCGACTCCAACGCCAAATCATTTTGGTCGCAAGGCAATGTGTTTGGTGGGACGAGAGTGGCGTAGTGTTTTACGAACTGTTGAAACCGGGTGAAACAGTTAATGTTGATTGCTACCGACAACAAATTATCAACTTGAACCATGCATTTATAGAAAAACGTCCAGAATTGGCCCGAAGACACGGTAAAGTGATTTTACAGCACGATTACGCGCCGTCTCATACAGCAAAACCGGTCAAGGAAGCGTTGAAAGCACTCGGATGGAACATAATATCGCACTTGCCATACTCACCAGACCTTGCAGAGCAACACTTCGCCAATTTCGAAGAAGTTATAAAATGGCTGGATGAATGATTTTGCTCAAAGGACATGCTAGGATGGGGATGACATCCATAAATTGCCTGGAAGATGCGCAAGATATGTAGAATCAAATAGCCAATATTTTGAATAAATAAATTTTTCCATTTAATGATTTTCCGGTACACTACGTATATTTCGCGATCTTGCAAAATGGAGTTCTCACACACACACACACACACACGCACGCACGCACGCACACACGCACGCACACACGCACGCACACACGCACGCACACACACACGCACACACACACACACACACACACACACACGAACATATTCACCTGTTAAAGATAAATACCAATCGATAGTTCTCTATCATTTCGGGATCCTGAATTAAAGTATACTAGGTCGACAGGCTGTCGTTTCAATAGACTTACACTACCAGAGTTTAGAAGTTTAGTTGGTCCGGTATATTTGGATTATTTTCAGCCTGTTATTATGTTTCTTTATTTTTCCTGGCGTTTTCTAATGTTTCAACCTGTATCTGGCATATAGTTTAAGGTGGTTGTTAGATTGCAAGTTTTGTGACGCTGACTATGGATAATCCGAGAAACGATAAGTGCCGTATCATTTACGATATCACAACAATGATGGATCTCGTTGTAGACAAGTCTGCCATGTATAATGGACATACTTATTAGGCCAAAAGCACTTCTTTGAGGTAATGTCGAATTTATATCAAGTAAATTTGCTTATTATGGAAGTATCTATTATCTATATAGTCGAGGTCAAAAGATTGATAACAATAATAGACTCCATACACTTTATTTCAGAACATCAATTTAATTTCTGCAATAAACACTTAGCTATTGAGCAAATGTATAGATTAGTGAATAAAATCAATAAAGTCTTAAATATTAAAAAATATTGCTCTGCCACCATTTTCGAGCAAGTGTAGCATTAACCTCTTAGGCGTTCAGAGCTAATGTGTGAGTACGTGAATTAGCACTCCCGAAAAATTCTCTTTCGATCAAATGGGTCTCTGATCGGGCGGTATGGTAAAAGTACAAAGCGAAACCGAAAAATAAAAACTAGAGAACATGTGAGAGGTTTAAAGCCGCAAAGCAAAATCCTTCCATGATCAAAACAAGCTAGGTAGATGAATGAACCAGGGTCAAATTTGTAGTGTTAACGTGTGGATCCGGTGTCAGGTCGATAGACCTCATCAGCTAAATGATCTAGAATTTCTAAGGCTATAGTGCAAAAGCTGATTCACAGAGACAGGATAAGATAATAAAAAGTCTGAAAGAGGCGTAATTAAAACCAACTTCAATGAGTATATGCAAGAAAGCCAACAGATTTCGGAGACACATGAAATACACAATCAATCTGAGAAAGTTATAGCGGAATAGTTCTTAATGATCACAAAAATAATCTAATCTAATTTAAGCGCGGCATGAAGAAGTAAATTTAAAAAAACTAGAATCAGAAATTAATTTATTAAACACATTACGTGATTGCAGTAGTGCAAACAAATAGCTGATGAGTTAAAAATTGGTCAAGAGTATGAAACTCAATATTTTAGGATGATTGCAACTAAATTTGGCAATACAGTTGTTACTTTAAATGATTTATTTAATGTATTTTTTGGTTTTAAGGAAGTTATTAAAAAAGATGAACTAAAAGATTTTAATTGTTTTTAGTTATTCGCTCTATTACCTCCTTCTTGGGTAATAAATAATAATATATCAAATAAATATTAATGGCTATTATTATTTAATAGAAGATGTTTATTTACACGTGATGGTTAGTAAATTTATTACGAGCGCGTGTCTGGCTAGCTGAAGCGCTATAATAAATACAAATAAAAAAGAAAATAATGTAAGGAGTTAATAATTAGTAAGTTTGTACAATGAGCATCAAAGTCCAGGACGTGTGCCAAGCTGAAAGAAAGATAGTGGAAATGAAACAATAGGATTGCCCTTAAAGTTTTATTCACTAATTTAATTTAATTCTTTAAACTTGAGTATATTAAACAACGACAATTAATAAGATCGAGAGCAACAAATAAAACAAGATAAGCGTAATGGCAAAGCTGTAATAAAAGTAAATCTATTGATATAAAGCTGTTCAATAAAATATAAAAAGAGTTTGATTAAAATATGTATCGGACGATACGTAAAGTACTTGCGGTTTGTGTGTATATCCTGGGTCAGGAAGTTAGGTATATTTTGCGGTCGCAAATTAAACACGTGGACACTAGTTGCGCGGGAAAACTTAACATCACGAACGCGTCGAAGGGATGCGTGTGCACTTGGTGATGGCCATGGTGGAAGTCTTTCTGTCTTACACGTGGGGGCTTTTTAGAAAAAAGCCCGTAGCTCAAGAGTAGGATACTGATCATGTTTGAATCAACCAATAGCGAAAGAGAATAGGCATGCTAGAAATTGGCGCGCTGAAGATATTAGCGTAAATTAAAATTGTGATATTAATTTCAATATAAGCACCTAGCAGATAAATATCTAAACAGAATAATAGTCATGTATTCTGCGTGCAAAATGGAAGAATTAATATTTGAATCTCTAATTGCATTTAGAAATCAATACAATAGAATTAATAATAACTGTGCCAATGGAAAGTTACTATTCGAAGAAAAGGTTAGGAAGCCGTATACCGCTTCCTAGAAAACGACGGTTTGTTTTATTACAGCCTGACCGTAGGTGACGAAAACAAAAGATCTCGCATATGAATGTCTGTATAAAGGACAAATAATGTCAAGATAATAAGTAATAAGTAATAATTTAATAATTCAAAATCGAATTATTATATATGCGGAGCGTAACAGCTTACTTACGAAGGAAAAAAAATAATTAATTTCGAATTCTTTTTTGTAACTTCATAGCTTCCAAATTTCGCATTAATATCGCACTCTTTAGCCGATCTATGTCAGAGGAGAACAAAGTTCCCAGGATCGCCTGGCTAAACGGTGTTTAGCCAGGCTATTTTCAAACGAAAAATCAAGCTCCGCATCAGCATCGTACACTTTAAGCGGTCTGACTATCTATATCAAATTTATCGATCAAAATTTTTCATAAAATTAAACGTTTGTTATTTTGTAATTTGTTTGACTAAATACAGTGATTGTTATTGTTGTTTTTCAAAATTTTTTGAAAAATAATATGGGATAATATGAATTATTTCTATTATGATGCGTAAATACTGTTTTGTTATTATTCTTTTTCTAAAAAAAACTTCTTGTGAATTAATTGTAACTATTGAAAACTAGTAATAACTTTAAAATTAATCGAGAGATAAGCAATTTATGAGAAAAAAAGTGTTTTTAAGACTATGTGAAATGTCTTTACCAAAGACTTACCTGGAATTTCGTACTCGTGTTTTATTAAATGATATTTGAATAATGAACTAATGTATGTAAATATAATATTAATTCTAAAAATTGACGAAAGGAACAACATGATAAAAAAATAGTTCAGAAAAAAATTTTTGATTTTTTAAAAAAATACGCATTCATATACGAACAAATCAAAAGTAAAACTTTACCCATTTCAACGTAGAAACGGTCTGTAATTAAAGAAATAATTTTTATTGGTGCATTTTGTTATACGGGCCCGTAAATTCCGTAATATGCGAGCAGCCTTATCGAGTAACAGTAAACACATTTTGGGAACCTTTATTTTATACGAAACGGTTATTTGCTTAATACGTTAACCATAATTAAAGGTAAATAAAATTTAAACATTATTTAAGTCGGAATATTATGTTATATTTCCACTAAAATTTTTGTTATGAAAGTATATTACAAATATCCAAGTTTTAACAAACGAATTATAACAGCGGTCTTCTACAAAAAATATTTTGTTAGAATTATGTTGGTAATTAATTGATATTTTTTTAAATCTCCAAAATAGGAACAATAAATTAACAAAATATATAAGTGCAAACAAAATGAATTAATTACTTAAAAATCAATAATTTTCAAGAATATTCTTTTTCATTCAAATCTGTTAGCGGCGTAGTTTATCCAATTTCCCCACTTTCGAAAAGTACTTCTATCTCTATTTATCATTTGGAAAATATTTGTAATGTCACATAACCTAAGTTTGAATGTATAATTTGACGTTTTGCCTTTGAATTACTAAAAATGGTTTATTTGAATTGCTTTGACGATTTTTCTCTGAATATGTAAGAATTGTTTCTGTCACCATATGAATTTCAAATAGTCTTGAGTCCAAGTAATTGGCGTAAATATGGCCGTGGCCAGTTGGATGTTAGGGAAACGCAGTCTGCGGCCAAATAGATATAATCGCAGTAAGTTTCTGAAACGCATTAAATAAGTTTTGCATGAATAAGGATATAGATAAAACACAAAATATTACACGTTTCAGGTCAACAAATCAACATTGAAGATCAAGTTAAATTAGATCTAGAAAGAGGTTAGTTTCTTATATAGGTAAATAACTAATTGACTATATCTGCTGTTATCTTTGTCAGATCCTTGCCAAAATGCTCACGAAATATTATCGGAGCTCGTCAAAACCAGTGGTTTAACTGAAGGAAAACGTTTGAATTATTTGAATGCTTTTGTAAAGTTAATATTACATGTAAATGGTAACTTATTGCAATTAGGATATAATATAGAAGAAATATTATTATGGTATTTCAACAAATTTCAATTTAATAGTTTAAGTTTGTAGTAGTAATACTTTTAGTTTGAGAGTAAGTGTTATCCACGAAATGTCCCAAGTGAGATCAGGTGGCTTTCGAGCAATTAGACATATTATAACAACTGAGGAGGACGTTCTGTGTTTTAATAAATTATTGTTTCCGTTTCTAATAGCAAGGTAATTATTACAGTTTTGTTTGCTTTTTTTTATTTATTACAAGTAAGAGCTTATTGTTTTGTAGATCTTTTGACTTGTTATTAAAGAATGAAGTAGAACGAATTGAGGCAATGAAATTAATAAGGAAAGTACTATTTCTTTCACCAACAAACATTGATATTACAATGTCCCGTGGTTTAGTTTCTTTAGCCAATGGTGGTATTGAAGAAAAAGACAGAATGCTTCGTGCTACGTTAGCAACTTTATCTGAACTATGTAATATTTGCTTTAAAATAAAGTTTTGAGGAAGATACACTAAATGCATGTATTGTCTATAGGTGTATTAAACTCCGATGTTTTTATTTTATCTGGTGGTGTGGCAGCTATTACTCGTAATTTATTAGAATGTCAAACTCCAAAGATAGCTGAAGCTTTATGTGGTGTTTTATTATTATTACTGGATAAGCCAGCCACTAGAGAAAGTGCAGCTGTTGATTTGCATTGTATTGCTGCTCCATACTGTGATTTTCATTATAGGCATGGTTGGATGGATAAAAATAGGTAAATAATTTAATCTTATTACTGAAATTTACTTTAATGATATTGAAATTACTTATTTTATATTTCAGAGATGAAAGGGAATTAAGATTTAATTGCAGCAGATTAGCAATGCTGTCATTACTGTTAAGTTGGCCTGGTATTTTACATTTTTGCAGTCCACAGGATAATTCTGGCTTCAAAGCGATCGTAGATGTTTTGTATTTAAATCAACTTGAAGTTAGGGTATGTAACAATAAGATGTGTGATTATTAAAATTTTGTGGAAGACCATTTAATTTACTACTGAAAGAGAGCCAATTAATTATTACTGAATTGGATTAGTTCTTTTCTTTAATCTTTTTAATAATGGTATTTTGTACAGAAAGCTGTATTGGATTTGATGTATGAACTTTTGGGATTACCTCAACCAGAATGGACGGATGAATTGTCTGTGGCGTTAAGTGCCGTGGATCCTGCTGAACCACAAGCATCTTGGCGTCTAAATGAAGGATTCGTGGCAGCAGAAGGTCGTTCAGTGTTACCTCATTTGGCCAGAACCACTCCAAGCATCAGTGATATGCATTTGTCCCTGTTGTTGTACTGTTTTTTAGAAGCGGGATTGTTAGGTGCTTTGGCAGAAGTCGTTGTCACAAGTGACACATTTATTAGTGTTCGTGCAACTGTCTTATTAGGTATAAAATAATGACACGTACATATAACCTTGAGTTATACCTTTTTTCTTATATTGTTACAGGTGAATTATTGCGGTTGATTCAAATAATGTTGCCGCCGGAATGTTGCAACATAAGTCCAGCATTGCCCAATCTCTTGGAATATGCCGTCACCAATAAACCTCAAGCTTTGAGAGCCATCACTGCCTTACAACAATTACACAAGTCAGTGAATAAGTTCCTTATGTAAATCCAATTGGTTTCCATTTTTTTACTTCTAATTTTTGTAGATTACTGAAACGAAGACCGGCATCTTATAGTTTATATTTGGACCATATACTGCAGAGTGGAAACTTCATCAAGGCCTCTAATAAAGTGGAATATAATAAAAAGTACAAAGTTAGCAGTGCAAAATCAAAATTGTCTCAGGTATTTGTACAAACAATATGTAAATCCACTGTAGAGTATCTCAAATTACTGATACACTAGCAATTTTCTCATACAATCCCTTGTCATTAAATTAGGACCACATAAAATCGCCATTGGTATTATATGTGGCCTTAATTTAATGCCACCGGGTTCTACTTTACATTACTTTTTTATATTTGCTTAGCTTGTCCTGAAAGACGGCGACGATCAAATCAAAGAAACAGGCGTATTAGTCAGTACAGATATTTTGTCTTGGAATTGGAACTTGATTAAAGTTATTGTGCGCGTAAGCTTTTTGTAATTGTAGGGTGAGTCACTTCTAAAAAAAAACGTTTAATTTTTAGAACGAGATCAACTTGAAGCTGGAAATGACTGAGACGAGCCATCGAAATTTTCTGAAACGCCTGGTAGAATTTTACACGCCTTCAAATAACCTTTATTCCCATATGGACTTATCTTCGTCGAAGAATGCCCAGGCCTATACTGCCGTAGGTATCGATCTTATTTATTGCCTGATGAGATTGGCCGATCCATTTTGTACTAAATTATTAATGGATTTATTTATGGATATTTCGGAGAATGTCAGCGCCATTACTCTGAGTAAAAGTCCGCATGATTGTCTTTTTAGTCCTCAACATATGCTGAACACCCAATGTCAATGTTATTTTTTGTTTATCGGGAGACTGGGCAGCACTAAAGAAGGCGTTAAAATGCTTAACGATATTAAACTCTTCGATCAGTAAGTACGACAAAACTTAATCTTTGCAGTTTTTATTATTTTTATGGATTTATTTGCTATTTTGGTCTGATTGGTATATATTAAAGAAATATCGTTTTCACAACATAAGCCAATGCTTGTTTCTTTAGCAGGAGCATTGGCATTCATAGTCTTGTGAAAATAATCGGCTTTCTTGTGAAATGAACTTTTTTTTATAATATTTCGTTTAGAAATAAAAAGAAAGGAAAATAAAATAGGATAATAAATGCATCTGTTTGTTACTCTATTTATATACGAAAGCAGGGGCAATAATGTTACTCAATTTAATTTGTTAGACAAAATCTGCCAACATTGTTTTAACCGTAAATGAATTGTAAATGTTAGTTCTGTAGATAAATGGAAATAGACATTTTGCACGAGACTATTAATTTATAAATTGTGTTCATTTTCAATTTTTAAATTAATTCTTAAAACCTAATTTAGGAGTAACTTGGGTACATTTACTAAAATATTTCGATATCTTGCAGATTAGAACATTTAGCGAGTACCACCAATCATGCTTGCTACGTAAAACTAATAGTTTCATCATTAGATTATAAAGAACCGACATCATATAAGTTGTTGTCGTCCGTGTTGACATGCGCTAACGAATCTTCCCGTTTATACGCGACTCAGTTCCTATTAGTCCTTTTAAGGGCCGGTTTACCTCACTTTTGTAATTGGGGCGTTAAATTATTGTCAACTCAACTTCAGGACAAGTCACGCATCATATACTTATCAGCCCTATCAACCCTGCACGAAGCATGCGAGATACCGGCCTGTTTGGAAAATCTCGTCAAACTAAATCCGGATCTTCTTCACCTCGGCGAAAAAGGTGTCCTTCTACTCATAAGATTCCTATCAATTCCTAGTGGATTTAATCTTTTAAAGAAAAGTGGATTCATTATTAACGAGATAGTTAGATGGGATAAAGGATTAAATTTTAGGTATTTTTAGTACACGATGTAGTTGATCACGTGATATATTGATTTTCGTTTTTTTGCATAGGTACGTGAGGTTGATAGAGGGTGAAATATCGGACGCATTAACGTTACATCAAAGAGGTGAAGATGGTAGATACGATAAAAGATCTAGTTCGAGTCGTTCGACTACTAGAAAGGAAATATTTCTACTGCCTCATATTTATGGACAATTGGCTAAACATGAAGAGGGTTTTCAACTGCTTTTAGAACACGGATCGATAGATAGATTTGTTCAGGTAAATACATATTGTCTGCATTATATAACTTTGTCAATATTAGGATCTTGGTTAATGTAAGCATTTAGTTTTGTTTAAATTAAATGGATTGTAAAGGTTGTTTCAAATTTTGCGGTTTTTTTAATTGTGGATTGTTTTTATAAACCTGACTTTTCACATAACCCCAAAGAAAATAGTCTAACGATGTCAAATCATATGATCCTGGTGGCCAATTAACATCACTGTTTCTTGAGATTACACGTCCAGGAAATTTTTCTCTCAATAAATCAATCGATTCGTGTGCAAAGTGAGGTGTAGCGCCATCCTGTTGAAATCACATCTCCTCTAGATCAATATTCATTAATTCAGGCCACAAAAATTCGGTTATCATCCGACGATATCGATCACCATTGACAGTTACAGCTTCACCAGCAGCATTTTCAAAGAAGTAAGGTCCAATTACACCACCTGACCATAATGCACACCAAACAGTAACTCGTTTAGGATGCATAGGTTCCTCCTCATAATTCGTGGATTTTCTTCACCCCAGATACGGCAATTTTGTTTATTAACATAGCCACCAAGTTCAAAATGTGCCATATCGGAAAATATTATTTTTTGAGAAAAATCAGCTGATTGTTCATTGATGAAATTGACAAATGAACGACGTTTTAAATGGTCTAATGGCGTCAGTTCTTGTGTTATTTGAACCTTATATGCCTTCAGAGCTAAATCCTTGTGTAAAATACGCCATATTGTTGATTAACTAAGTCCAAGTTGTTGTGAACGTCGTCTAATGGACATTTCAGAATCTTCTGCAACATTTTCACGAACCAAACCAATATTTTCTTGTGAACGACCACTACGACTGTATTTTTCACTTTTTCGATCTTTCACGGAACCGGCCTCTTGAAATTTTTCATTAATTCGACCAATAGTGCTTCCGATGGACGATTATGTAAACCATAAAATTCACGTAATTTTCTAAAAACTCTTTTCACAGAACGCTGATTTTCATAAAATAATTCAACAATTTGAACGCGTTGTTGTACCGTGTACGAAGCCATTTTTATAAATGTCATACATCACACTTTTTAAATGACCACATATCCAGACAAATTCAGTGCGCTATCTATATTTTATTTATTCTTAAAAAAATGCGCAACTTGAAACACCCTTTATACATTTAAGAAAATAATCAAATAATCGATAAAGCCTTCTTTCCGATTTGGAAATTACAAATATTAAAAAATTATTTTTTTTTATTTAAGCAGATAAATTTTTTTGGTTTAAGTTTCTTTTCTAGATTATTTCATTTTTGAATTAGAATATTAACTTTGTTTTTTTTTCTTATGAGACAAAGTGGGTTACAACTCTTTCCTTTTTCTCTACTATTCATTATTAAATTACATAAAAAAATTTACTTTTGAAATGGGAAAACATACAGAGATATATGTAACTTCAAATATTATTTCTATTATTCGTCTCACGTAGAGAATGAAGTGTACGCACAGCTTATAAGATATAAGTATATAACTGTCATATCTTCATTTCTAACATTTAGGTACACACATGATCTAAATCTGAAACCATTTAATTTTGACAAGTGACTATAACAGGTTATATTGAACTTTGTTTAAAAATCTCGTTGTATATACATTAAATAAGTGTATTTAGTGTATATACATAAATACTTCTTGAAAGTTTTGTAAATAGAAAACCCACTTGTAGTTCAACTTTTATTTTTAGTTAAGAATATATCATAACAGCACTGCTCAAGTAGTGGCAGTATATAGTAATAAGTGAAATTGTTAAGGCCCACTAATGCCATATTATTAAATTCATTAAAACCAGTTGTATTTCCACTGCAATTAAAAGACAGTATAAACATATAATCTAAAGTTTGTGAATTGTTTATTTTTTTATTTAGTATGTTCCCTAGAATTTCGCCAATTGTATGTATACATTTTCAGGGGCGTGTTAAACTAAGAATGAAATATCTTTTAATTTAAACTTTGCACTATACATTCTAATAAATTGCTTCACTTGTGTACAAACTATTTCTATTGAGTTCACTATGCAGTGATAAGACGGTAATTTTAATAACTTATACTCTTTATTCTTAGCAATAGTGTCTCAGTAATAATTATTGTCTGTCTTATATACGGAATAGTAAATCTCGCTCTAACATTACCTGTTCTATCACAATATTTTTCTCGTATAACTATATTTCTGCCATCTAGCGCCTGACAATTCACAGCATTACGGTAGAAATAAATCGTATCTGATTGTTACCAGTATAAGTTAGAACGCCTATTACTGCAACTATCGAAAAAATTGCAGATGTATGTATTCAGACTCATAAAGATGAAGTGAGAAACATATTGTCGTAAGCCTTTGTACTTCATACCAAACGTGGTACACTTTATAGCTGTTAGATTGTTTCAGAAGACGTTAGTTACCTCTGTTTATTACCTCCTTGGTTACAAAATTATCCAAATAAAATACTAATTTACGTTAAGAATACTGAAAAGTTTTATGCAGTAACTTGTTACATCTTTTTCCACAACGTTATGGAATCAAAAGAGGTGTATTTATACTCTATCATGAAAGGAGGCAGTCGAATTTTTGAACGTTTTGCTTTGATCTGTTTTTAAATTTTCGACAAAAATTCCAAATTTAATTTTTCATATTGGCCAGTTATAGATAAGGATTATTATATACATCAGTAACATAAATCAAGACTTAAAAACTATTGATTAATATTGGCACAAATACTTAAACCATTTTCTTTTCTAAAATATTTTACCAAGTCTATGTGAACTAATTTTATAACAAGCTTATGGTTTAAACCTACTTGTTTAAAATATTGCTAATACACCAAGAGATTAAAAACTGATTCAAGATATTTTCCATCATTTACTTTTTAATCGGACTAATATAGTATGAATTTATGGTATAATTTTATGTTTGTCAGTTGTTTAGTTGTTTACAAAGAAAAACACAATTTTATAACAGAATCAACCAAGATGTCGAGGCACATATAATATACCTAGTCAAGTCATAAATACTGGTACACAACTGAACGCACTCACTACGATTGCAACACTGGGCGCATCCATTTCGTATTGATTGCGATTTGACAGTTGGCATTTATGTTTCATTGTGATGTAAAAAGTTTTTAACATTAATTGTTTACAATTATGGAATGGGGCGACATCGAAAATCGTATTGTTGTAGTTGGCCTACTAAAATGCAACATGGTAAAGGCGATATCTTTAGGACGTTGCGACCGCTTGGAATCACTCGCAATTTTGTGTATCGCGCTGTGAAGTTGTCTGAGGATACTGGTGGAGTACGAGACCGTCAAAGATCCGGCCGTCCGCGCACTGTGAGAACTCTAAAAAGCAAATTTCGCAAAAGTCCATGTCTCGCATTATCAAAGAAGATTTTGGACTCAGCGCGTACAAGCGACACACTGGACACCTGCTCACGGCCGCATTGAAGGTAAAACGGAACGGAAATCGAAAGCGTTACTTAGCCGGTGTGCGAAGAACGCTCACAGACAAATTCTGTTTACTGACGAGAAAATCTTCACCGTAGAAGAATCGTTCAATAAACAGAACGATCGTGTGTATGCTTTGTCATCCAGAGAATCATCCCAACTGATCCCGAGAGTTCAAAGAGGTCACCATACCGCGTCTGTAATGGTATGGTGGGGAGTGAGCTACGATGGCGATACCTAGCTCCATTTTTGTGAGAAAGGAGTAAAAACATCGGCCAAAGTATATCAATCGACCGTCTTGGAACCCATTGTGAAGCCTCTCAACCAATCAATATTTACCAATAAGCCATTGACTTTCCAGCAAGACTCTGCTCCAGCTCACAAAGCAAAAACGACTCAACTGTGGCTCAAAAACAACGTTCTGGACATCATATCAACGGATGATTGGCCAGCTGGTAGTCCAGACCTTAACCCGTTGGATTACGAGTTGTGGTCCGTATTAGAGGGCATGGCTTGCTCTAGTCGACACCTAAATATTAAGTCGTTGAAGCGAGGCCTTGTCCGTGCTGTGGACAATTTCCCCATGCATGAAGTGCGTCTCGCGATTGATGAGTGGCCATATAGTCTCAAGTCGTGCTGGAAGGCAAATGGAAGTCATTTCGAATAAGTTGTTCTAAGATTTGTAGCCATTGAATAACCTAATAAAAACAAAAAAAAAATTTTTTTAATATTAATTCGTTTTCATTTGGCGTCGATTTTTTTGTGTACCAGTATTTATGACTTGACTAGGTATACTAAGCAACGAAAAATGGCTGCACATGCATAACTTTCAAAATATTGTCACTTACAATTTCATTTTGTGAAAATATTCTGTTGTAAGTCCTAAAGTAATAACATTTTTAGTATGTGAACTATCATAAGAATCATTTCAAATATTGCAAAATTAATTACAAATGTTACTTATATTTATTATTTATATATTAAAAAAAAATCAAATTAAATATAAACTATTTTAGAGGTCTATTTCCAAATTATTATTGTTCAGTATTTGGTAACACCATCTTGCTAATTTATTTTATGCATTTCGCTTAAGAGACCTACTAGTTATTGTTCATATTAGTGTTATATCTCCTTTTAAGTTTTTGTAGTATAGAACGTTCCATGTTGAGAACAAAGTACAGGGTCTTATAGGCAATATATTTCTCACTTTATCCTTACAAATTTACATCTATTTTATGCTATGTAGTAAGTAATAGCATTTGTAACAACTTATGTTGGTAACAATTAGATATGCGAAACTATGAAGAATATACTAAAAAAGGTAAATCATTTTACAAAATTTAGATTGTGTTAAATATTTCTCCATTATGTTAGATGGAGACATAAGCGAAACTTCTTCGAGAAAATCAAAAATTGAACAGAATCACAACAATAATTGTTTTAAAAAACCTCTTTTTGTTTTATAATCTATTGTGTATTTCGTTTTATAGTCTACTTGCTTTTATTGTATGTATGTTTTCTAATTGCAGTAGAAATAAAAATATTTTTGTTGTAGTTTGTTGCTATAACAACGCTATTAAAGCATCGAAAACGGTATGTTTATAGATTATAAACATATTGTTTTAATCTAGTGTAATTTCAATGTCAAAAATGATATGCTTTTATTTAGATCATGTATCTAAATGTCAGAGATCAAAATTTCCTTGAAATAAGGATCTGCAATGATGTTCTTATTTAACATAAGTCGTGTGTTTCATTGTCAACCTGGCACGCTCTGTAAGTTTTGAGTTCCTGTTTTGTTTTAGAATATTTGTGGCAAATTTTTTTTTAAATTTTAATCTATACTTTTTCTGTAATGTGAAAGTCTTGCCAAACACTATATTTCCAATTCTTTCTTATATTCTCTCAGCTAAAGAAGAAAATTTAGTTACAAAACTATAGTAATTAATAAAAATTAATTGCATAAATAGGAATAATAGATTTTATAGCTTTTGTTGACGACAGAACGCAGTATCCTCTTGAAGTATCGCGTTGTCTATAACTTTCTCTGTTACTTGACAGTTTACAAACCTGGTCTTATAGTACTTTTTTAAATATCGAACAGCATTAATTACACTTTCTAAAAATATTAAAGATTCATCATTTCCCGTTGTTTCCTTAGATTATAAAAGGATGAATGTTTTACTTATGTAATATGTAATCAACCTTAAGTGTTTCTTCTCATTTCTACCCCACTGTCGTTTTATTTTAACCAAATAAATTTCGATTTTTCTGAGAATATAATCATATATCAATCCTCGATAGATTTTTTCACTTTTTTCTTTTGCCCACATAAGTCGGTTTGTTTACATTTTCTACGTCAACATCAGGCAGCACTTTGAAAATCTAATTTGTTATGACACTCCTACGCCTTGTGCTAACTACAGGAATGTACATCTTTTCTGATTCTTGCCACCGAAACAAATTTATCCTTCATTACAACATGGTTAATTAAGCAGTGTTTTGACTTTCCTAATTTGTGTCCTTCCACTGTCAGATTTTCATTTTTAATAACTTCAACCAGTCTTACCTTTTCAAAAACTTTCTAACAGAAGATTCATTATATTTACTTCTTCTTA
This sequence comes from Dermolepida albohirtum, assembly GCA_031893035.1. NCBI lineage: Eukaryota > Metazoa > Arthropoda > Insecta > Coleoptera > Scarabaeidae > Dermolepida > Dermolepida albohirtum. Next base: position 135,319 of record JAVIWB010002739.1, read on the forward strand.
TAATTTCATGCAAACAAACATTTTGTTTTTTTAGTTTAATATTTTTGCTATTTACTTCTACACAGAACATGTCTTTACACTACTATGTTTAAAATAAAATAAAGTTCTTATACAACGATATCTTGGAAATTTCCCGTAATACACAAACAATAACCTCAAATCCTTTGAAAATAAACATTTCTGTTCTACTATTTCAGCAAAAAGATATTCCTTTTTTATTATAATAGCAATATTGCTTTTCTGTCGCTTTTTTGTTGCTTAATGTGGGCCTCAAAAAATTTGTTTCTTTGAAGATGAATAAAAAAGGAAGTATTGCTTATAAGCAAAATTTATTTTTTACTAACGAAGGAATATAACTCAAAGTTTAAATCATGTAGTATTAAACAAATTTCTTGAAGGTGGTGACCACCGTTTTCTATGCATTGATGCAACCAATAATTTCATTTTTACACATTCTAACTTGTTCGCCAAAATTCGGGTTATTTCTTGCCGAATAAAATTGTTTGACTGAAGCAGTTTTGTAGAGCGATGTTTAAAAACATCTGCCTTGATGTATCTCTATAAAAAAAAAAAAATCATATTCTCTTCAATAGCTCATTATAGGTAACTCAATTAATTAAATGCACTTAATTGGCTCTATATTACATGATTTTGTTAAAATTATCGGCAACAAACAGCAAATTTCAACAGAATTAAATTGTTGAAATTACCTGTTTGTGCCGATAATTTTCTTAAAAGATCTTTTCGAACTTCACTCAAAATGGGCTTAGATATCATCATCTTCTGTTAATAAAGTGGGCAAATGTATTGATTTTCCTTTGGAAATGTTGTGTTTGTACTTAAAACACTGCAGAATTTGTCGTTTGTGTTGACCAAATACATCGTAATCGATTTTTACATTAGGAAACTGTTTAGTAAATTGATCAAAACACGATTAATTTGTTTCATTCGTATTCTCTGTTCCGCTGGGCAAATTAGCTATCAAAAGAAAGGCAGCTTGTTTAGGTTAAAACACCATCTCTAAAGTCGGCCTAAAATCATTTGTGTAATGAGTTGAGGGTTATAAAGTAACAATTATTTCTTACATAGAACCTAGAAAAATAAATAATAAGGCCTTAAAGAATTGTTTCGAAATTATTAATAAAATATAAATGATGCCTACAAAACTGTACAAAATAATCACAAAAAAATCGCTTGATACGTCTATGTCAAATGGAACTAATTTAACCATGAAAAATAATAAATAAGTAGAAAATTGAAGAAACCAAAATTTTCTAAAACATAGCTCGCGATTCATTTTGATACACCTAATATTTGTCTTCTGGATAATTCGCAATTAGTGATGTATATATATTGTGTTGGTCCAACAGGGATTGTACATTAATGTATTCAATTTAAAATCGAGAATAATAGAAACTGGATTTAGAGACACTGTAATAGTTTCTGTTGAATAATTGTATACCTTGTAACAAATGAATAATAGATTAATTTCTAATATAATTTGTATTTTTCAGAACCTAGAGAATGGCCTGTGCGATACAGATGACGATATATTGAACTTGAAATCTTCACTGTGGGCTTTGGGTCATTTGGGCAGCTCTAATATGGGTTCGGATTTGTTGAATACACGAAATGCTTTGGCACTAATGGTGCATTTAGCTGAGAATTGTGCTGTTTATTCTGTTAAGGCTACGGCTTATTATTCGTTAGGGCTGGTAGCTTCGACTAAAAACGGAGCTGATTCACTGTTCAAATTACGTGAGTTTAAATTATCTTTTTGGAATACAATAAGGCTTCCAGTTTTGGAAATGTTCGGACTAGAATCGAACCAATTGACTATTCACAAAGTATCATGAAGTATAATATAAGGCACTTTATTTTTGTCCATTCTGATTAATCGATTTTGATTACCTGATTTACTCGCTTCGGTAAACATATTTTTGTTTCTGATTAGACAAAAAAATCGTATTTAAGGAAATATTTTTTAAGACCAAATAACTATACCTATATTATGCTATAACATTTCTGATTTCTCTTAATTCAATTGCTGGTAGATTAACTTACTTTATATTTTTACACTACTCATTGGGATCTCCTTATATTTATACTAATTTTAAGAATAAATGAGTAATTAATACCTATGATTTTATGCGATTCTAGTTCGAACTGCAAAATGAAACCGCGAGAGTTCATGTAATAACATTTTTTGATAGGCTGGGTATGTACAAGACATGATCGACACGACAGATGGCCTATAATTGAGGAGGAGAATTGGGAAGACGAATGCATATTGGAACATACCCTAAATCCCACGATTAGTTCAGATTCTGAGAGATCCAGCGACCGATTCTTTGTTTATGTCGAAGATACGGACAGCAGTATCGCTACCGACGATGATATCCTATTTATGGGAGAGTCCGGTATGTAAATCGCCCTTTATTTTGCATCATTTTCCATTTCAATACTGTTCGTTTCAGAATACATTCATGATCAGAAAAAGTCATCTACGTTACCAAACAACCAAAGTTCTTCAGTGGTACAACACAAACGTTCTCTTTCAGAATCAAAAACATATGAATTGATCAGCGGACACGATCATAGGAGTAAGGACAAGTTGACGACAGATATTCCCCATCGTCACAGAGAAAATTCCGGAACAGAGTCGACGTCTGGCGTTGGTTCTAGCGAATCAGTAATGGGCAAAAGCTTGAAGAAGTAAGTTTTTGTTTACTCCAATTATATTTTTGAAATTCATCTTAATTCCACGCTGACACATTTGCAGTGATCGGACACAAACGTTGAGTCCAATACCAAGTTCCTCTAGTTTAATCACGATAAAAACAGAAAAATTCGGTCGCCACTCGGATTCGTCCAAACGATTTTCCATGCAAAGTAAGGTTTATTCGTTTCTCTAATTCACGCTTTTATAAATATCTGTTTCCAGGTATTACACCTTCTGATAGATCGACAGTATCGCCGCCTAGCAGCAGTTGCGGCAAACTTAGTTACCAAGATCGGATAGGCTATCAGATGATCAGAGAGTTACAGAGTTCGAACGAGCTAACCGATTACTTAATGGGCAGACAGTATCCAGCATTGGACGCTGAGAAACGATTGCCTTACAAATACGCAGATCATTCCAAAAATTACGTCAATGAATACATGACGTCTTACATAAGAAGATTGAATCCGGTCGGAGCGAGAGGGAAAGATCAGTGTTATATGGGTATCTGTTTGCCATTAGATTTAATCAATCTGTTTCCGGAAAACTCCGTGGCCACCAATAAAATCTTCTTAAGTCAGGAAAATATTGAATATGGTGAGACCCCGAACGAAATATTTTTAATTATAAAATATTGGTAGTAGAAATAATTGTAAATTAATATAGATACATAATTAATTTCATACTTATTTTTAATAACACTAAAATATTATACTCTTAAATTTTTGATCTAGTAATAGTTTTCTATCGGATTAATATCGGTCTATTGAATTGACAAGTCCCAAATTTGTATTTTAATTTCAATCAATGATCTTTTATGACATTTGAATGTGTATTTAGATTCGTTGTTTATTTAGTTCATCTTTTTAGCATATATGTAGAAGCATAATATTTTTCATTCCTTTGTTGAAACTATTATATTTTTTATTATTTCATTTTTGTTGGTTTGGGCTTTTTTATGTTCAATTAATAAATTCTTTATGTCATTTGGAAATGTACTTAGGTTCGTTGTTCATGTATTTCAGGAATATCAACGAGTTTTATCAGCGTATTAACATTTCGTACGGCAAAAAAACCGCATTTTCACAACGCCCCAAAATTACACGTTCCAAATACATCAACCACTAATCGAACTTTGTGCATTAAGTATTTATCGTTCGGCACTTTTTTCAAGAATGTTAGCACATCTTCGTGTGTTAGAACTTTTATTTCTTTGGGTTTGTACTTTTTTCTCACCTTGCTTTACGAACAGCTTCAACCAACCAAAATTCACTTCTTCTAATATTTTTCACAATAATCAGTTTTTCCGCAACATTGAAAACTTCGTCCAAAGCAAAAGTGAATAGTATAATTCCAAACCTTGAAACCAAATCATCATAATGGTTTCATTGATATACCCACAAATTGTTTCTTAATTCTTCAAAACAAATGTATTGATTATTGTGCACTCATTTAGTTTTTGTGGGATGTTTTACTGACCTTTTCAGCATTTTCTAGTATTCCTTGTATTTGTTGATAAACTATGTTGTTTAGTTGCAGGATTTGAATATTATTAATTAATGTCATTAATAAAGTGTGACTGATGATGAATGTCCAAAAACATTTGAAAGAATTTCGAATTAAATAAGCAAATCTGTTATGATGCGCCCCGGGTCGACATGCATCTTTTGGACCAAAGCCGCTCGGATTGTATATTGTCGACCCTGGACATTGATATCTCTATAACACCCTTGGGATCTTAGTAACTATAATACGTTTTAGCTAGCTCCAGTATATCAGATGAGAGTATTTCACAAATCCTATTTTGCTAGTTAGAATTCATTAAATATTATTACATTCGTTTTTACTTTAACTAACTAAATTGAATTGAATTCCTAGTGACCATTATCGAATCTAATCAACAGACCTCAACCCCACGCATCTCCTAAGCTAATTTAGTTTGTGATATTGCGATCAATATAATGAAATTTTTTTTAATCAATGAAAAGGCCTAGAGAAAAATAAATATTCTTTATTATAACTTCAAACTAACAGAAAAAAATGGTTTAAAAAATAAATCTCTATTTTTTATTAAATAACGTGAAATTGTGTGGATAGTAAAATTATTTTATATCGAATTGGATTACATTCCTTCATACATATATGATATTTTAGATTTCAGCCCCAAAATTAATAAAATGGCTGTACACAGTCTGTCGCAGAGAAAACCGAACATCTTTAAAATAGTAAATCTTAGCGGCGCCATTCATTAAAGAAAATATGCGTCGATAAGGTAGATCTTTCACCAATGGTATGTCAAAATATCATGACATTTGCATCATTAGATGCAGAGAAATTGCTCATAAAGTAACTGTGTGTATTTGGCATTGGTCAAAAAATGAATTTTGAACAAATATCAAGTTCTGTTCTAGACTCGGTAAATCGTTTACTAAAACGTTTAATTTGATGAAATAGCTGTACGGACATAAACGACGACGAACATCCTGGTGCAAAGGAATCTGTGGTTACGGAAAGAAACATCGAACTCGTGCGTGAATTTATCAAAAATGAGCCGAAATCCTCATTGCGGTACGTGGGAATGGAATTAAATATTTAAAAAGATTCAATTCATCGCATTTTGACACAGAATTTGGGACTCAAAAAAGAACGAAAGCTTGAGGGATTCTACTGTAACTGGCGACAAGACGTGATGTTTTTAATATGATCCAGAGGCCGAGCGTCAAAGCTTTGAATGGAAGCATCCAAGCGAAGAAAGACCGAAAAAAACCCGTTCGGAGAAGTCAAAAGTGAAGACAATGTTTGGTTTGTTTCTATGATTCGAAACACACGGGGCACAAAGAGTTTGTACCAACTAATTAAACAGTCATGGCTATATATTATCTTGGTCTTATGAAGCGTTTGTTGGTGCGTATTTGTCGACTGCACCCTCAATATCGTGAAAATGGTAGCTGACGTTTATTATATAATAATACACCATCTCATCGCTCTACATTTATCACTGATTTTCTAACTACAAATGGCATTAGCCATCAACCATTCACCGGGTTTGGCCCCATGTGATTTATATTTATTCTCCAAACTACATTTGCCGATGAAAGGACAACGTTATGCTGACGTCGAAACTATTAAAAAGGCGTCCACAACGATCTTGGACATCTCTAAAGATGAACTTAAAAATTCATTTGACATGTTAATTGACCGTGCAATTTTAAAAAAGTTCGGTTTTCTCTGTGACACACTATGTAAAGCCAATATTTTGTGATGGTTAGATACACAGTTTTTGTAGTTGTACCAGCGCATAAGAAAGTTTGTGTACTCTTACATCATATAAGAGATGTGTCTGTTTTAATTCTCATTTTAATCTGTCTCTATAAATGGTTGTCCACATTGTGGATTCTTTTAATTTATTATAGATCTGTGACTTTTAAAAATATAATTCTTCAGGTAATCCAAATGAACGTAGTAGTCCATCTTCAAAGACGCTAAATTCTTTAAGACACGATCCAAAAACCTGCTTCAACTGTTCTCAAATTAAGCAAAATTTGAGATTAACAGGTTCAGCTAGCTGTGATAGTGAAAAAGGTAAATTTTTCACGATAGTAATAATATTTCTTAAGATCTAATGAATAATCAAATTATTTATTGACATATCAGATACAACCTTGATTGGAGGACGGGAATGGACTGAAGGGACTGATTCCGGTAAGTTGAAAAGATAAACTGAAAATATACAGTAAAAATTTTTATTATTTTCTTGAAGGATTCTATGAAAATGCTGATACAAATATTTTATGTTCTTTGTCTGCAGATAACGCTTTAAAATACGATATAGTAAAGCAAGTGGAGCGTTTAGCAAATCCGTTATTGCTGAAACCGGCTAAACAAATTCTATTATTGCATAAGCAAAGATATCCGCACATTTTCCAAGATATTTGTCTCTACTCAGAAATTTGCAAGTTAGTATCGCAAAATTCTTATAGGTTAGGACCTAGAAGACTAATACAGGAATTATTTTTGGACGTAAACTTCGAACCACTTCATACTGATTTAAATTCCATATTATCTCGTCAGAAGAAGGGCTTGAATGCTAGCGTTTCGGAAAGAGAAACAGGGGACCAGGATGAACGATCGAACGCAATGACTGCAATGGATGCCTGTATGGCGCAACGTCGGGTAGAACTGTCACAGAAGTCCAGGACCACGGTCGTTCTCCTTAACAAAAACGTTAAACGCGGTTTTAACATAGCGGGAGAATCGCAAAATTCCTTGCCGGAAGTGAAAAATGTGGAAATATTTTCTACGACGACGACGATATCTTTAACAACCACATTTGAAGCAAAGAGTCCTCCATTGCAAATGGTTGTGGAGGAGAACGTGGCTAGCACGGAAAATCTCTTGGCGGAAAATTCAAGCGATAACTCGCAAACGACTTCACCTACAGCAACTACAATAAGAAATACGAATAAGACTGATGATGCAAAGCCTATAGTTCCCATGAATAGAAAATCACTAGAAGCTATAAAATTTACGTATAATGAGAACAAATTTCCAATCAAAAATCGGGATGATAAAAACGTTATAAAATGAGTTAATTGCTGAGATTCTTCTAAGTCTAATGTACGTACATATAGTGGGTGTCAAAAGAAATGTTCCTTATAAATTTTGGATAATTTTAAACACAGAACCGTCAAACGTAGATCGCAATCTCTACATTGCTTTAGAAATAATGAATGGAGTTGTTTGCCGGGCCTTTTCGTTCAGAGTTTTAGATTACCATGCTAATATGGATATATTCTATACAAAACTACTAGATAGTAATATCATGCTCAACTTTATTAATAATTACTAATATATAGAAATTTCATTTTGTCTGACAATGAATTTCTAATGAACAAGTAACTAATTATATCTGTCGAAATAAACACTTTCCATTAAAATTTGATATTTGAACGTGAAAATCTTGAAATTAATTAATTTATTTTAAAAATGCTCAAAGCCTAATATACGTGTTTGTAATAAAACATAATAAAAAATAATATTTAAAACAAACTACTGAGCAAGTTTGTTTTAAAATTTAACTATTTTAAGTTTAACTTTATTTTGATGTGATGATGATGATTTGAAGTTTTTCGCTCGCTTTTTTATTTAACGTATAGTATACACAAGATTATAACAGTCAAACGATCGGGTTTAAAATATATACGATTATTTTTTTATTTACACATTCGCTAGTTTGAAACAATTTCAAACTTTTAATATTGATTTATTCGGTCTTTACTTGATGAAAATTCGTATTAATTACTCTTACTAATAAATGCATAGATTCTTTTTCACATATTTCTTTATTTATTGTTGCTTGCTTTAATTTAAAGAAGACACTATGTAGCGAAACGGTAATTGTGTGTAAAAATTATTGAATAAAAATAAGTGAAAATTTTAACAATCTAAGTATTTATTATTAATAATTATCAATTTCAAATAACATATTAATTAAAATTGAGATATCCAAGTGCCAATTATAACTGGCAGTGACATCCAATGTTCAAAATTTAGAGAATTAGAACGTTTATTTTGTCACCCATTGTATGTTATAAAGTTTAAATGACGCAGTCTACTACATATTTTTTTCTTTTTAATTATGTATATCAATCTATTTCTGTTTTAATTTGTTCATTAGAAAAATAATAAGACAAATAAGTAATACTAAGAAATTAAAAAAAAACGTATATTATATAGATACAGCAGAGACCAAAGAACATAAAATTTATCTTTTAACATTGTAATATTTTGGGTGTCGAACGCATAAACTACCTAGAATATAAACTATTCTACCATTATAGTAATAGTAAAGCTGACACGAGGAATGGTGAAATGCTCTATATGCTTTAGAGTACTCATTGTTAACAGAACTACATTTTTTTCATTCTTTGATGAAGATGGTCGAAAACGTAAATATAATCGTGGTAAGATTTTTAATATGTATCTAAAATAAAAATTAAATTAAATGCGAAAAATATCTTTATATAAATTTAGTAAAGAAATAGAGGATACTGAATTAGGGCCAATTCACAAATGCGAAATTTTGTTTTCAATCTTATAGTTAAAGCAAAATGTAAGTTTCTCGATTAAAAGAAAATATTTTATTATTTTATTTATGTATAGCTAAATTTGATAACACTAGTAATTCCTTGGGCATGGTTAACTATATGCGGAATTTATGCTTATCGCGTTTTACCACATTTAAAACGTTCACTGTACGATTGAGAGATAAAGAAGCGATCCCTTAAAAGAACTTGTAAACATTTAAATTTACTTTTTTTCCGGATTTCGTTGCGTTGACTTTGGAATAATAGACATTATTAACAGCAGATCCTAAATAAGCTATCAGTATGAACAACGAAACATTGATTATTATAATGACCACACGACAAATTTTAGAAGATCATATTAATAAATGCCAATGCTGAATTTTATTAGTAAAATGACAAATTATTTGTCTTAATTCGGCAAATTTTAAAAGTGATGAAAAGATAATCTTATAATGGCTATAAAAGTGTCATTCCCAACATAATTAAGAAAATTCTATAATGCGAAGAAATTGTATTTCCGTTCAAAGTAAACATATGTATCATATTGAATGGCTCCTATTTCACTGCACAGTACTGAATATAAATCTAAAAGATTATCGAAAATGTACTAAGATCTTTTCAATACCGCGTAACAGTTCCAATTAGAAATAAACCGACTTCGCCCAGATTCTTATAGGTGAAATAGCCAACAATTTTAATTTTCATTCATGTTTGTTAAACGTAAAGTGTTACTTATTTGCTATATGTATTTTCATTTAAATTATTGTTATGATAAAACTATATATTTAATTGTTGCATCGTAGAAAGGAATTTTATAAGACACAATAGCAACAAAAATTTTACAGTAGATACCTATATGTACACGTAAGTGTATGTATACAAAAATCTCTGATCTCCAGTGCGTTACAATTCTATTACAATCTCTGATCTTATATTTGTTTGTAAAGTACATGTATCGTTTTTAATTTATAATCGAGTCATTTAAAAAGCACACACATCCAATGTTCCTATTACATAAGCGATTTCGTCTGTTTAAATTTTGCATATTATTATATTTCATTATACAGTAAAGTATGTAAAGAAAGAACACCAAGATATTTCCTTTTTTACTTTGTATATGTATCTATGACGTTATTTATTATTTGTTTTTTGTTATTTATTGCCTTTTTTGTATTTATTTCTATTTAATAAATATATTAATACAATTGGTTTCATCTTTTTTTGGCACCCTAACTTGGAGTAATTACACATTAAGTAACTTAAAAAACTAACAAGCCCACAAGATTGTTATTCAGCTATAATGAACAAAACAAAACTATAATAAATATATCGCCCTTAATATTTTTTGAAAAAATGTTCGTTTTTCATATAGAACCTTATAAAATCGTTTTTTTGAAATTTATGGATGTATGAACTTACGCATGTTTTATAGAAATGAAATGTTGATTTAAATTACAAAGCTTATTGCTGCTGCCCGAGTTCCATTTTGCCTAAAACAATATGTATGTGTATATACGAAAAAATGACATTTCAAAACGAAGTCAATTATAAAGAAAATCGAGAATTAAATATTTTTCACTATTACCACTATTAGTTTAAATAGCCCGAAATGAAGTACCTATTTTTAATTTAATGTTTTGCATATGCGTAATAAAAACCACGTGATGTTTTTAATTGAAAAATTGCATTGCTATCAAATCATAATTTAAGCCAAAATTTTATACAGTTCTTTAATCATATATAGTTTGAATTTTTCTAAAAAAATTTCAAAGCATCAAATTATTTGAAATTTTATCAATTTATTTACGGTTTATCAATTTTGGCTGTCAATTTTTTTGTTGCTTTCGTAATGTCACTTTCAAGCCCGACCTAACCTTCAAATACAAGACTTCCAAGCAAAAGTTTTGTTATTTTTAATTAGTTTTTGTAAAATCGGTCTATATGTTCTGATATTAGGCATCATATGCTTTCCGTTAAGGTGTATCACATATGTTACCTTTAGCGTACTTATTTGAAAATCTATTAACTTTTTCTGCTATACAATTCATTACTAAAAAATAATAAAGTTATCGTTAGAATAATGGTTGTGAAAACGTTACAAAAACGAAATGTTCGTATATTATTAGTGGGTGATCAAGGCGTAGGAAAAACATCTCTTATTTTATCATTGGTGAGTGAAGAATTTCCAGAAAATGTTCCCCCCAAAGCTGAGGAGATTACAATACCTGCTGATGTCACACCTGAACAAGTGCCCACAAATATAGTCGATTATTCTTCATCAGAACAGACAGACGAAGAATTGAATGAGCAAATTAAACATGCTAGTGTCATTTGTGTTATTTATGCTGTCGACGATGATGACTCAATTGATAGAATATCATCTTATTGGTTGCCATTGATTAGAATAAGTCATCCTGATGGTACTTGTCCAGTGGTTTTAGTAGGCAATAAAATAGATCTCGTGGATTACAGTACAATCGATGTGAGTCAACTAAAGTCATCCCAATGTAAATGCTATTGCTTTAGTGTCAGTTACTAAAGAAGTCATTTATATTATAAAATATAAAAAGTTGTGCATTTTTTTCTGTAATTAGGCAAGCAAAACATTTGAATAAATTTAAAATGTTATTTAATATGAAATTATGGTAAGTTAAATCTATTTATATTCCAGGGAGTGTTTCCAATTATGGAAGAATTTTCAGAAATAGAAACTTGCATTGAGTGTTCGGCAAAGACCCTAAAAAATATATCTGAAATGTTTTATTATGCACAGAAAGCCGTTTTGCATCCCACTGGTCCAATATATTCAGTTGAAAGTTCAGATGTATGTTATTTGTATTATTTATTGTTCCCTTTACATTTGTAATCTTTTCAGTTAACTGATGCATGTAAAAAAGCCCTAATCAGGATTTTTAAGATATGTGATATTGATTGTGATGGTTTATTGAATGATATAGAATTAAACAACTTTCAAAGTCGTTGTTTTAATGCTCCTCTACAACCACAAGTCTTAGACGATGTGAAAGCTGTTCTTAGAAAGAATATTGAAGATGGAGTCAGTCATAATTCCGTCACATTGAAAGGGTTTTTATATTTGCACAGTTTATTCATACAAAGAGGACGCAATGAGACAACATGGACAGTCTTAAGAAAGTTTGGTTACAATGACAGTTTAAATATGTCTAAAGACTATCTATTTCCCATGTAAGTTGCTTTAAAATCATTATTCTCATGTAATATATTGTTTTAATTTTTTTACAAACACCTGCATTGTCATATTGCATACTTTCAGTTTTACAATTACATATTCATATTTAACACTCAGTTTCTAAATACAGTCTGAAAGTGCCGACTGGCTGTACAACAGAATTATCCCACAAGGGTAGCCAATTTTTATCTCATATATTCGAGCGATACGATCGAGATCGGGATAGAGCGCTTTCGCCATCCGAATTGGAAGAGTTGTTCTCGACGTGTCCGACTCCGGCATGGGGTCCTGACGTGGGTGCCATGGTACCGACCAACGATAAAGGATGGATCACGTACCAAGGTTATATGTGCCATTGGGCCTTCATGACACTTACAGACTTATCTAGGACTTTCGAATACTTGGCATATCTTGGTTATAATATTTATGAAAACGAATCGCAGATATCCGCAGTTCAAGGTAGTATAGATGCTATTATTGTAAATATTTTACATTAGATATAAAATGTTAAAATGGGAATTATTTTGAAAAAAAGTCCGCTATCAAGAGTGAGCGCTGTTTGTAATGAATATTTTAAAATTGATAATGGCTTGTATGGAAAAATAAAAACTATAAGAATTTCAGCATATCAAAATGTAAAAAAAGCGTCTACAAATGAGTAAATAAATATTATCTAAAAATTATGTTTTGCAATGAATGTCACTGTTTTTAATATGCAGCTGTATTTTCAGGGTTTGTTGTTCATCTTAGGTAAACACTCTGTGTGAGCAGACATAAAAAAACAGTAAAAGCCTAGTAGGTCCGCTAGGACTTCATTTAAAAGCCTCTAACTCATGTCTATACTGTTCTGTTTTGTATAGTTATTGTTTAAAATAATTATGTACATAAAAATGCTCTTCATATACATACAGCAATATATATATTGAACAAGGAACAAAGTTGATTTTAGTTTGGCCATTATACAGAGCGATTCAGAATAATCGAATGTGCCGCTTCATTGAATTTTATTTTGGGCTGCTCAACTTGTACATTGATCTTATTTTACGATCATAGGCGAGCTAGCAGAAATTAGTAAGGAAACAAAATCAACTGTATAGCTATGCAACCAGCCATATAGTATTAAATGTTGGTTATTCTGATGTGAAATGTTGTGGTTAAAATGAAAAATATGCTTTTAATGAATAGAATAGTAAAAATGTAAAATGTAGATTAAATAAGTTACTACAGATTTTTCAATGTCGCTTTTTATTTGCCGTTTAAGAAACATTTTGCGATAATAAATAAATTATAATTTACAATTCATGCACAAAATGTCTCGTTATTTTGAATGCACTTTTGTACTCTTCGCTTCATATTTTCGAAAGCATTGTTTAGACTTCTTCACCTATATTATTAGGTGCGCAACTAAGTTCTCGCTGTTTTTCAAGAGATGGCTCCAGTAGTAAGTGCTGGTCGATTGTGACACAACCAAAACGTCATGAACCAAGCTTAGACATATGGTAAACAAACCGCTTTGGCACATTAGTGATTTTGTTTTTGCGTCATATACTTTTGGATGTGTGAAAATGTCTGATTTTGTGCCAAATAATCGTTATTTGCGGGAAGTGTTGCTTTTCTTCTTTCATTCGAAGAAAACGGCGGCTGGAACACATCGAGAACTCCAAAAAGTTTACGGAGATGCTGCTCTAAGTGAAACAACGTGCCGTGATTGGTTCCGTCGCTTCAAAGACGGTGATTTCGATGTTAGCGACCGTTCGCGTGCAGGAAGACCAAAAACCTTCGAAGGCGCTGAATTGGAGGCATAGCTCGATGAGGATCCGTACCAAACGCAAAAAGAGCTTGCTTCAGCATTAGGAGTTACCCGCCAAGCCATTTCCCAGCGATTGCATGCGTTGGAAATTATTCAAAAACAAGGAACTTGGGTTCCTTATGATTTGAAGCCAAGAGACGTTGAGCGTCGTTTTTTCGCCTGTGAACAACTGCTCCAGCAGCAAAAAAGGAAGGGTGTTCTTCATCGCATCGTTACGGGTGATGAAAAATGGATTCATTACAGCAACCCAAAGAGAACAAAATCATGGGAACTGCTCGGTCATGCTTCTATGTACGTCGTCGGTTCGGCCGAATATTCACGCTGCGAAGGTTTTGCTGTGTATTTGGTGGGACCAGGGCGGTGTTATTTATTATGAGCTGTTGAAACCGAACGAAACCATCACTGGGAAACGGTATCGAACTCAATTGATGCGATTGAGCCGAGCACTGCGCGAAGAGCGGCCAGAATACGAGCAGAGGCACGAAAAAGTGATTCTACAGATATTGCGCCGTCTGATTATTACTTGTTCCGTTCGATGGCACATAGTCTGGCTAATCAGCAGTTCCGCTCATATGAAGACATCCCAAAATGGCTTGATTCGTGGATAGCCTCAAAAAATGAACACTTCTACCGTGACGGTATTTGAGCTCTGCCAGAAAGATGGGAAAAAGTTGTCGCTAGCGATGGGCAACATTTTGAATGATTCATTTGTAAACATTTTTTCACAATAAAGTTGCATTTTCATCAAAAAAATAGCGAGAACTTAGTTGCGCACCTAATATGTATTTGATTTGTGATGGCTTTCTGTAAATCTTCAACTGTATGTAAATGATTTTTATATATTGAATTTTTTGAATATCCATAAAGGTAATAGTCCAGCGGAGTTAAGTTTTAATTCTTCTGCAAATGAAATTCTTGTATTAAAATATTGTTGTACATGCTGTGTGCGCAGTTACACTATCTTGCTGGAAGTATCCATGTTGTATTTCATCATCATCTAGTTCGAAAAAAGGGTGTAGCATATGATTTTCGATATCTTTCACCAGTAACAGTTTTACTGAAAAATACAGGTCCATATATTCTTCTACACGACATAGCTATCCAAACACCAATTTTAACGGGATGCAAAGTTGTCTTGTGTGTAATATAAGGATTTACTGTAGACCATATTCGATAATTCTGTGAGTTTACATATCCATTTAAATGAAAATATGCCTCATCAAAAAAAACCATAAGATCTAACATGATGTCATCATTTAAGTTCTCATTAAACCAGTGACAATATAGACCCCTCTGATTACAATCTCGTGGTAATAGCTCTTGCATGGTAGAAACTTTATAAGCATGTAAATACAATTTTTTGCAGCTCTATTGCACATTACATAAGATAATGAACGAATGCAGCGAATAATAAATCTTATAATTTGCATAAATGTTTTTTACCTGTTTGGGCAAATAACTGTTGTAGAGTCTTTGTAGGACTTTGGTTTAAACGGGCTCGAACATCTTCTTGAACTTCCGGAGTTAAAACCTTTGCATATACTACCACTGTTGCGGAAACGACGAACGTTACGGATTCGACGAACATGCTGTGCAAACATCTCATAATCGACTCATGCTTCATTTGAAAACTGATTAATAAATTGCAAATGACATAAACGATAGAGTAGTCCCAAGCTCCATTGTCATTCTGCTGACCACTCTGAAAATATGCTTTGAGGAGAAATTTATCATGTTCTAATGACAAAACCATATTGAAATACTGCAATTTGCTGTAACTTAAAAATAAAAATTTAACATGTTTCTTTTAATTCACTATTAGCGAAAAAATGTACTCACAAAGTTGTAGAAGCTTGTTTAGATAAATTTGCGGTAAAAAACAAATTTTTCTTACTTTTAAAGCTATGAAAAACGAGAAACTTATAAAACTTACACTGCACGAACGTCAATGACAAAATCGCTGTCAAAATTTCAGTTGTCAAGAATCTTGGGTAATAATTTTTGGCTACTAAAAATTAGTTTTGATAACATTTGGTTGAAAAATCGTGACGTCACCGTCAATCATTCTGGATCGATCTGTACTTACATATACTTATTTATACGAAACATAGTGAATGACAATTTTATTTTATTAATTTACATACCCAAAAAAATGCATATAGTAATATAGGTAACAAAACATAAGTTTTTTCAAGGCTTTAAAAGTATGCAAAAATGCCTCTACTGTCTATGTCACAATAGCCCAATCTGTCTTAAAACTGTCTACCTACATTAACTAGAGTTACAAGTGAAATACTATTTGAGAGTTGTTTAATTCGCGTTCGCAACTCCTAATGTTCGCAGTCTTTTATGCTGATATCCATAGCTAGTTTCCGCCAAATATCCCCAAGAAAGAAGTCACAAGGCGTTGAGTTTTATAATCTAGCCGGTAGATTCAATTTCTTTTATACCTTTACGGCAATCAATTCTAAGATGTGTATATTTATTGTCTATCTTTGACTCTTCTAAATCCTAAATCTTCCTCAATTGCATCACACGTATAGACAACTGTGTTGATTGACATTTTATAGAAAATTCAAATGTTCAAAGTGCGAAGTCGAATTATTTAATGCAAATATAGAACTTAGTTAGCTATAGGTCTACAATGTGTGTTGTCAATACGAAAACAAGGTGTCTCTTTACCTTAAAAGATTATTGTACATATAAATTTGTTGTACTCCCGAATTAAAAAAATAGATAAGATTTATTTTTTATACAGTATGTTGTTTTCAGTGACCAGAGAAAAGAAGCTGGATATCGCCAAAAAACAGTCTTCTCGAAATGTGTATCAGTGCCATGTGATTGGTCCCACCGGTTGTGGAAAATCGCATTTTTGTGCCGGCTTCATAAAGTCAACAGAAGTAAGACTAACTTTTTGAGTATAAAAAGTATAGTACTTAACGTTTTCTGTCTTTTTCTCGGTATTTTTTAAATTCAGAAAAATCCAAGAATTGAAGTTAACACAGGAACGCCAAATTGTACTGTTAACGTCGTTCAGGTCTACGGTCAGGAAAAAATTATGGTGCTTAGAGATATTAATATCAGAAACGTTTCCGATCCTCTACTTCCTCATGAAGTTCAGTGCGACGTAGCTTGTTTAGTTTACGACGTTAGTAATCCGAAATCTTTCGAATACATTGCTAGGATTTATATCGTAAGTGTTGCTTTCTTTAGAAAGCTTTTACGGCAATAATTTTTTATTCAACGGACTGATTAATAGAAAATTGTTTAATGATTTTTCACATTATATCAATAATTAAATACAATTTTCAACCACTTGTGCCATTCAGTTTCAGTTATTTGTGGTTGAACTTTTATGCTTGCGAAAAGAAATAGCATGGGGTAGTATTTTTGTACCACTACTTTGTATTATTTATTAGATTCTGTTATAAATTATAAATAACACATGGATCAATAAGTCCCGAGACTAACCCATAGATGGCGCTCGTAGTAAACCAGTAACCACGTCTTTCTAGAGTACTAACCTTTGCTTGAAACGTGTCAAAATTTTAAGTCGATCGGACCAGAAACAGCTGAGTTATCGAGGTTGGAGTAAAGTCGTTTTGTAGTTTGTTTAAACAATGGAAAAAACCGAGTTTCGTGTTCTGATAAAACATTGTTTTTTAATGGGTAAAAACACCACGCAAGCAAAACAATGGATTGAAAAATGTTACCCGGACTCTTGTCCATCAAAAGCAACGATTTGTCGGTGGTTTGCCGAGTTTAAACGTGGTCGTACCGACACAAATGACGCGGAACGCTCGGGTAGACCTGTGGAAGCCGTTACACCGGAAAATGTGAGTGAAGTGACAAAAATTATAATGAAAGATCGTAAAGTGAAGCTCCGTGAGATTGCTGAGATGACACAGATATCATATGGAAGTGTATTTACTATCCTTCATGAAAAATTGATCATGAAAAAGGTTTTTTCCAAGTGGGTGCCGCGATTGCTTTCGATGGAACAAAAACAGCAACGAGTCGATGATTCAGAAAGCTGTTTATCGCTATTTACTCGCAACAAAAAAGATTTCTTGCGTCGTTACGTGACCATGGACGAAACATGGATACATCACTACACTCCAGAGTCGAAGCGGCAGTCATCTGAGTGGCGCACAGCTGGCGAAAGCCGTCCGAAACATCCGAAAACGCAGCAGTCAGCGGCAAAGTCCTGGCGTCAGTTTTTTGGGATACACATGGCGTGATTTTCATTGACTACCTCGAAAAAGGTAAATCGATCAACAGTGATTATTATATTGACTTACTGGTGCGTTTGAAGGAGGAAATCGCAAAAAAACGACCGCACATGCAGAGAAAAAAAATCCTTTTTCACCAAGACAATGCACCCTGCCACAAGTCGATGAAAACAATGGCAAAATTGAACGAATTGGGTTTTGATCTGCTTCCCCACCCCCCATATTCGCCAGATTTAGCCCCCAGTGACTACTGGCTCTTTGCTGATCTTAAGAAAATGCTCCAGGGAAAAAGATTTGGCTCAAATGAGGAGGTCATCGCTGAAACTGAAGCTTATTTTGAAGCGAAAGATAAATTTTTTTATAAACATGGTATTGAAAAATTGGAAAAGCGTTGGAACCATTGTATCACCCTAAAAGGTGATTATGTTGATGAATAAAAAAAAATTTTGCAAAAAAAATGTTGTTTTCATTGTTAGTCTCGGGACTTATTGATCCATGTGTTAGCAGCTGTATACAGATGATACCTAGATTGCCATATCTAACTTTCTCTGACTTTAACAAAGCAGTCAGTATAGTAGCAATTATTCACGAATACATGTATGTAGTAAATTCTATTTACACATGTATGCTGTAAGTCAAGAGGACCGACCTTTCAATGACCCACTATCCTCAATGCATACGATAATTTAGTGATTTACGCGAAATTCTATACTACTTGATGCAGGAATTCACTTATTCTATTTCTACATAAGACAGCACTCTTTGGATGTTCGTTTACGTATAATATGATTGGATTAAACAACAGTTTAATTCTTACTTGAAGCCATAGACATAGTATTTCATCTGCTATAGATTTTTCTTGGACTATTGGAGTTGAAGTATTCTTCTTTTTATTTACATATATTATGTTAACCCAAACTATTAAGTCTATGTAGATTGGAAATATTCGTAAAAGAGCGTGGGACATTAAGGGTCACTTTATAGCAGTTTCATATAATTTGCTTTAGTGGTATAATCTATGAAGCGGTACCATACCTTGTCTCAGAATAAGAAGTGATTCAAATATCCCCCTAAAGCCCGGAACACAGCTTTAAAATGTAAGTTACCATAAAAATTAAACATGAACAGGATGAATGTAGTAATTTGTCAGCTGTATTAAATTTTATTATTTGTTCTAAGTGAAAAGAATTTATTTTAGTAGAATTACAATTGCATAAAAGTGATTTTTACAATCTCTTCAAAGTTAAGATTAAATATTATGCTTGATATAATCTGTTTCTGGTAAACTCCAACTTATAAATATTTCATGAAATTTTCTTTTCAATAGGAAAGTGATTTTCATGTCAAATTTAATTGTGAAATTAAAATGTATTATAAATGTACAACAAACATACAAGAAATATTATAAGCATAGAAGCATTAGTAGCATAAACTAATTGGATTCAGTTGTGCTGGACAATAATAAATCACTTTCACTGTCATTGTTTCTGACACAAATGGTTCCACAATATCATCCATTATTCCTTCTACTTCCTGTATTCTTTCCTCTACTTTAATTACATAGTTGATACAATTTTTCCAACTGTTTCCATCAAAAGTTCTCGGAGATGTAACATTTTGAATGTTGTATTTTTTGAAGAAGCAACTTCACATTTAATTTGTGCCTAAATAATTTCATTTGGATTGAGCTCACAATGGTGGTAACTTCAATACAGTTTTTTTTGCAGCACTTGACATTTGATCACATATGTACTATATTGCTCTTTATGAAGACATACTAGATGCAATAATTCAGCATGTAACATTTCTGTATTATACCAAATATTTTTGGAAAGTAACCAATCTTGGATTGCAGCTTTCCTCCATGAAAAACTTAGTAGAGTTTGTACTTAGCGTGTATGATATGATGCATTTTTCGTTATTATAACAGCATTATCTGGCAACCTAGGCAAAATTGTTCAAACCATTCCTAAAAAATAATATCATTCATTTCATCATGGTAGTCAGTTGGTTTTCTATCTTTGAAAGCAACAGTCCATCCTCCTCATCTTCACCACTAGGGTTTTTTAATATTGTTTAATCCTTCAATGAAAAGTTGTCATGCACTTGTTATACTTACATTAATCCTAACTTTTTCCTTTCTGTGTCCTTCATTTATCCATGTTTCATCTAAGTAAGATACTGAGTGACCCTCGTCTCTGTAATGTTTTATTGTTGTCAGATATTTTCTTCTGCACCAATAACTTCATCCTTTTCCATTAAAATTTTCTTCTCGTTACCCTGATATATTTGAAATATAAATTAAATATGAATATGTTGCAATATGATCAATTTTACATTAACACTTACTTGAAATTGACGACTTTCAAGAATCTGTGTAGAGTTGCTCTACTCATTTTTGGTATTGACTCATCTCTAATTATTTCTGTCATTATTTTATCAAGTGTCTGAAGTTCATTTTTTAAAAAGAAACCGTGCAGCATCTGTCATACAATACTTTTGACAGATTCATCAAATTCTCAAAGCTTTAAATGCCAGCCTACTCGTTCGTTAGGAGACCTGAGTTCATCTGCTTATTTATATTTTTTGATAATTCGATATACCGTTGATTTTGCCAGCTCTACAACACATTCTTTATAATATATTGTTGTGGAAGTAATACCCACATCTGGATTAGTGTTTCAGAGATGTTCATTACATTGTTGGAGTTTGCAGCGTTAACATTTTATACATATTTAAAACGGTTTGTTTTTCTTCATGCGTCAGGTGTCCCAGTTGTTAACGCTTTTTTGGTGGCGATACAAACGGTTTGCCCGAACTTTGATGATTATGCATTTTATTGTGTATTTAAGTACAGATTTTATTTAATAATATAGTAAAATGTAGTAAGTAAATGCAAAAATGTAATTAAACGTTTCTAGGTTATGAAAAGTGAGGAACATCTGATAATTATTTTTATATATTAAATTTGTCTGTTCAAGAACCTATGAAATCTCTTAAAAACGTACTATTGCGGAACAATATTTAAATTAATCATTATTCTGAGACAAGGTATAGTTCAATATTATTTAATGTTATTTATTTAATAGTGTTATTTATAATAGGATCGAGTATTATATTTTAATATAATGATACTTTAATAGGAAATTATATTCTGCATAATACGAGGGTAGCCGTTTATATTTCAGGAATAGCAAACAAAAAAAAATTTATTATCGAAAATAGTTTTATTGCTTTTCAGAATATTCTGCTTGAAAATCAATGCACTTTTTCATTCGTTTAAACCAATCCGAAAAGCATTGCTGCCACTGTGAAGGCGGTATCTCCAAAATATGAGTTTCGAATGCCTCAACGAATGTCATGGTGGAGAATGATTTGTCGTTTTCGGTTTTTTTTCCTTATTTATTCAAAAACTTTTGGCAAACAAATAGTTGTGTACGAATCGACCGTTCTACAACTCTCTAAAGGCACGGTTGCAACGTGACCGGTTTTTCCGAAAAAACAGGCGACCACTTGTTTTAATGTGCTTCGAGCACGAACAACTTTTGTTGGTTTTGGCTCATCTTGGAGTACCCACATAGTCGACTGCTATTTATTATCGGGCTCATACATATACTATAGATCCAAGATACATCACCTGTGACGACTTTATAATTGTTCTTTGAAGCACCGTCATTGTATTTTTTGTGCATTTCTTGGCACCATTCGACGCGAGTCCTTTTCTGAGCGGTTGTCAAATTATGTGGTACCCAACGTGAACACAGCTTCTTAACGGCTAAATGTTCATGCACGATCTTGTGCACGCTGGTGTTACTAATACCTAGAGATACCTCGATCTCACGGTATGTCACATGACGGTCTTGCATTATCAATTCAGACACTGCATTAATGTTTTCCGACACAACAACATTTGAGGGACGACCTTCACGAAATTCATCCTCCAAAGAACGCCGTCTAAGTTTGAATTCACTATACCAACGATATATTGTAGTTTTCGATGGTACTTCATCACCATATAAAGAATTCAGCTCGTCGATGCATTCTTGTTGAAATAATCCATGCCTAAAGTTATGAAAAATAGTTGCACGAAAATGTTCGCGAATTAATTCCATTTTTTTCGCTGACACAAAATTTTCAAGTTACTGTCAACAATAGAAATAGCGTCCGGATAATAAAACTATCAAGGTAAATATATTGTCAAAAAATGACAAAATTTACGATGCAATCATCAGATCGGAGGCAACACTAACAGTGTTGTCAGTTCCCAAAATATAAATGGCTGCCCTCGTATAATAAGTAGTAGAAGTATTTTATAAGCAAAAGAAATTTCTTAGCAGTCGCAACAACATTATTCTACTACACAGCTGCCTATTATCTACTAGGTTGATCATTGTGTCACGAACTGTGTACATCTAATTTGTTTATTTTTATTGTATATTACATGTTATTTTTTTTTTATTTTAAATTACACTTAGTAAAAATTGGATTGAAAAGAATATATTAGTCCTGAATCTTGATCCTTTAATCGATGTGATACATATTTTGTTCTTAATCATAGTATATTTTACATTATTTCATGATTCATTGTACATCAAGCATTTTATGATATCGCCACATTTCTAGCTTTTTGCTAATTTTTTGTTTATCAGTCCCGATACCTGTTTTTATAATTCAACAGTTGCCATCTTTAAAAGTATGTTAATGTACTTTGAGGTATTTTCATGATTTCAAATTGCGTTTTACAGAAATATTTCGCCGAGAGCAAAATACCCGTATTGATAGTTGCCGGTAAGAGTGATATGGAAGAAGTCCGGCAAGAGTACTTATTACAGCCACTCACTTTTTGCCAAAAATACAGGATTCTGCCACCACAGCCGTTCAGTGTAAAGGGACATTTTAGAAAGGACGTTTTCGTCAAATTGGCCACAATGGCAGCATTCCCGTATGTTATTTATTATATTTACAATTCAGTTTATCTTTACACACATACGATAACGCTAGTTACAAAATTTAACATGGTGCAATTTCAGAAACACAAAAATTGAAATCTTTTCCTTACGAACCTTATTGTTGAATCATTTCGAATGTTTTTTTATATATTTTTTTCTGTTAAAAGTAAAATATAAAGACATTAACTGATATTTTTAAATAAATAACATAATAAAATAAAAATTAATAAATAAAATACGTTGATTGCATGTGATATAAAAGAAAGTTAAACTATTTTATTAAATGTAGTATTTCACTGCCGACAAGAATAAAAATTAATATTTTATGTATATGCATTTTACAGGTGCTCATTCATATAATAAGCGATCATATTTTGTATTCATGTTTTACTATAAAGAATGAATAAAAAAAAACATAAAACTCATATCTGCTACAAATTTTTATTGAAATATTAAGTATTTAAAATTTATAGAGGTAAGCGTTAGACTTCATTGGAAAGCGAAAATTAGTTTATAAATTTCATTTTATTTATTTATCTACAGATGAGAAAACCTGGATATTTCTCTAAACGTAGTAATTAAATTGTTTGTTAAATTCTAGAACTTATTTGTCAATTAAGGATTCAATTATAAAAGAACTATGAAAGTTTATATTAGAGTACTGATAAAATCTTGAAACTTGATAGCAGTTTATAAACCAAACAAAGGGCTGGCTGAAATTTTCTAATGTAGATATAATAAATTATGGTTAAGTGATTTGCTAAAAAATATTGCAGCAATTTGAAAATGGATAAATATTACTTTACGTGTTGTAATATAATAATGCATCGCCTACACCTACTACATATACATGTAAAAAGTAAGTATGTGGCATTGTGAATTAGATTTGAAAATTATTCTTCTTAAAATTTAGAATTGAATATAAAATGTACTTATTTTGTTTTATGAACTTCTTTTGCTTGAGTCCTTATGCCTGTGATTGTCAGATTTACTTGACGAACAAAAAACTTTAAAAGAATAGTTTTTGTAAATGCACACAATTTATAGGATAATCAAAAATTCTATTTACCAAAATTCGTTACTTTCCATATCGATGTGTGTAATACTATAAAGTAAATGAAATTCCAAAAGCTTTTACTAAATGTTTTTTTTCTTTTTTAATTAGTAATTATAGCAATTCAATTTCATTTGAATTTCTTTTATTTAATATTTCATTACTAAACTGAAACTGTGTACAGTGCACAATATTCCTAAGTAAATTGAAATTCAGAAACAAGTCCTTTTTACATATTATGGAAATTATAAATTATAACTTTTAAATTCTTATTCAAAGTTACGTATTTTCCAGTCGGAGGTCTATGATTTGGCTCTGATTTGCGAACCTTAATCACGAATATGATCATATACGTCATATTACACTAAAAAGAAACCATCGCAAGATAAAATTGTTCCAGGTGTTAAGGTTTATTTTTAAAAAATAAAGAATCATTTGGATCACTGAAGGTTGATACATAACCTCTTGCCACATTAATTTTCGTATTCTGTATACGTATTTCGATAACTAAGTAGTCATCATCAGCAAATAATTAAACAGTATCGCACCTGGACAACTACGGTAAAATACCCGTACGAAAATAAATTCCGCACGCGATCCGTACCGTTGAAAGCCAAAACGTACACGGTGTACGTTTTGGCTTTTGGCTTTATCCAGGTGCGACACTGTTTAATTATCTGCTGATGATGGCAATTTAGTTGTCGAAATACGTACACAGAATACGAAAACTAATGTGGCGAGAGGTTATATATCAACCTTCAGTGATTCAGTTAATCAAACACAGGCTCCATCAAAATTACTTTAAAGAAACATTTAATTAACAAAAAAAAAAGTTTTAATCGTCAACCTAAGGAGAATACCCGATTTTCTTTACCTGATATAACGCAAATCCACTTGATGCATATCAAGACTCCAATGTCAATAATGGTCAGTATTAGAAAATTATCTGACCGCTGTTGGTGTATAGAAAATTAAGGCAGCTATTCCAAGTAATTACGTGTGAATAGGTGTAGGTGGGAGCTGATACATACAATGAATATTTTTTTTCCAACTCACCTGTAATTCTCATATTTCATAGGTGGTAATGCTAATAATAGTAGTAATGCTTATATTATTGTTAAACATCATTTTTGTAATATATTATTAATTTGTTCTGTGCTTCGGAGATAAAGTACTTCTGCTTTTAATTGATGTAGTTAGATATTTAAAATTGAAAAATTGTAGATTAATTTACAAGTAATTGTAAATGATTTTTATTTAAATCAAACAATGTTTCAATTTATAAAGAAAAATATTCACTCCCTTTTCTTTCATATTAACTTAAATAGTAGTCTAGAAAACGATTCCTTTAAGATTTCGAGATAACCGAAACAATAGCCAGAAGCCATTGTTTTTAGAAACATATATAAACATGTATCAAATAAAAGCAAAAATTTTAAAACGCTTAATTATAAAGTATAGTCCAGTCGTTTTAGTCTTGCAAATATGCCTCATATCTACTCGTCTCTTGAAAAAAGGTAGAAGATAGTAAAAGATGAAAAATTTAAAAAAGTTCTATCCAGTGGCGTAGTATATTATGTATATACAACCATGCTCAAATGTATTAGACACCTTACGAGTTTATGTACATACATACGTATATA
The DNA here is from genome assembly GCA_031893035.1 of Dermolepida albohirtum. NCBI lineage: Eukaryota > Metazoa > Arthropoda > Insecta > Coleoptera > Scarabaeidae > Dermolepida > Dermolepida albohirtum. The sequence continues at coordinate 161,026 of JAVIWB010002739.1, forward strand.
GTTTAGTCAAAAGAGAGGTGAGGAAAATAAAACTGTTGTGAAAATTATTTACAAAGTGTTATTTAGTAATATAGTACAATTTATCAATATTTTGTCGCTCCGCCCTTGGCCTTAATGACAGCTCGCACTCGTCGAGGCATACTTGCTACTAAATTGTAACACTCTGCCGGTGGTATTGCAGCCCATATTTCGCGCATTTTTCTTGATAATTCTGCTTTTGACAGGCATTTATGTTCCGTGATCTTAGTTTTTAAGATACGCCTCAAATTTTCAATGGGCGACAAATCGGGACTTTGTGGCGGCCAATACAATATCTCCACTGTGTTTTCCTCGAACCAATGCATTACAGCTCCCGATTTGTGTCAGGGCGCATTATCTTGCTGAAAAACGTATTGTGGAATGTCCTGGTCGAATAGTTTTAGCACAGACGGTTCTAATACTTCCTCCAACATGGCTAAATAGCGTTGGCTATTCATCCGTCCATCGCACAGGTACACTTCTCCAAAACCGTATGCAGACATACAACCCCAAACTATGATACTACCACCTCCAAATTTTACTGTGGGAATGATCATTGTGGTTCATAAGCTTCCCCTTGCCTACGCCGAACGTATAGCGTCCCAGGTAGTCCCCAAAGCTGCTAGGCAAAAGAAGAAAGTTAGCACTTATACAGGATTAATTTTGTTTAATGTTACATGTAGACTGAATTGCATACAATGATAAGAATATTAGTCGTGAAGATGTACTTACATACCTCGATATTCGATTCATCAGACCAAAGAATCTTCGACCACTTCTCGATTGTCCAATTTTCATGTTGTTTGGCCCATAAATACCGCTTCTTTTTATGAGCGTCAGTTAAAAGCGGTTTACGTCGCGCTTTACACCCTCGTAAACCAGCACGCTGGAAACGCCTTCTCACTGTTTGCGCAGAAACTGTTACGCGATAACGCTGTTTCAGCTCATTGGCGAGCTGTTTCGACGATTTTTTCCTATTACTGAGAGCCAGTCTTTGTCAAATTCTGTCTTCTCTAATCGAGGTACAGGGTTTTCTGCCACTTTTTGGTCTATTAACAAACGACTCACTCTCCTGATAGCGACTAATGGTTGTACGGACTGCACATCGCGAACATTTTTTTTTTTGCAATTGCAGCTATTGATAACTTCTGGGAATGCAGTAGCACTATTTGGGCGCATTCCCCTACCGACAACTCACGTGTTTTAGGCATTTTTCTTCAACAAATAACTGACACAACGTGAAAAAATAGGATAATCTAATAGATCTCTACCACAAACTCACAAACGCACGTTGCTCACACACTGCTAGAATGACACTAAATTTCTAAAATCCACAATTTCCCCTTTCCACCTATTCTTTTCAATAGGGGATTAACTAGGGTATTCAAAAACGCATTTCTGTAAATACCATTAACTATTTTTACGGTTAATTTCCGTCAGACTTGTATAATACCGAGAATAAGGGTTTTTACCTGGGGTATCTAATACATCTGAGCATGGTTGTATATTGATAATATTTCACTAATTTGTATGAAAACTTAAATATTTATGGTTTTATTGTCTTTGCTATCTAAGGATCATTCTTAATGATCCTTAGGTATCGAAATAAGGTAATTATGTTTTTCATGCAAAATAAACTACTTGGAGGTATTTAATACCGTTAGGTGTTTGTCCCCACCTCAGATAAAAAAATGTTTTGAGGGACGGATTATTTTCATTTATTTAATTATAAATACACCGTCACGAATCAATTTGTTTCATTTTACTAATGCTTCAATACAATAGAGATGTTTCATAGTAATTAAATCTTGTGCAGTGATATGTTTTAATATACGTGCTGACAAACGACTTCTAGCCCAAACTATTGAAATAATGAATAATGTTTTGTTATCTCAATAGGACAATATAGTCCATGAGCTAAGAATATTGACAAGTTGTTCCGGCGACCGATGTTTCCAAACGAAGTGTTTAAATGAGGGTGAAATTATGCGAAGAAATTATAAAATGTTTTAACTCTTCTAAAAAGAAGCACGTAAACGTAAAGTTGCAATAATTGAACTGAAAGATTTCGAAAAAAACCGTTTTATGACAAATTATATATGGCTTTCATAAGACAGATGATTACCAAATTACGATGCCAAAATTCAATGAAAGTCTGAGAAATCACTACAGTAGCATGGTGGACTTACGACACTGAAGACTACAGTTCACGATTGAAGTTTTCAAGAGAAGAAAACATTTGATAAAAATGAAAAAAAATTGCAGGAAATAAAAGCTTGCAGAAATACAGGTTGAAGCATAATGTATATAAGTACAAGGGTAGCCGTTTATATTTCGGGAACCGGCAACGCTGTTAGTGTTGCCTCCGATCTGATGATTGCATCGTGAAGTTTGTCATTTTTGCCAATATATTTACCTTGACAATTTTATTATCCTGTCGCTATTTCTATTGTTGACAGTAACTTGAAAATCTTATGTCAGCGAAAAAATGGAATTAACTCGCAAACAAGAATGCATCGACGAGCTGAATTGTTTATGTGGTGATTAAGCACCATCGAAAACTACAGTATATCATTGGTATAGTGAATTCAAACTTGGACGGCGTTCTTTGAACGATGAATTTTTTGAAGGTCGTCCCACAAATGTTGTGTCGGAAAGCATTAATGCAGTGTCTGAATTGATATTGCAAGATCGTCATGTGACATACCGTGAGATCGGGATATCTCTAGGTGTTAGTAACACCGATCCTGCATGAACATTTAGCCGCTAAGAAGCTATGTTCATGTTGGGTACCACATAATTTGACAACCGCTCAAGAAAGAACTCGCGTCGATTGGTGCCAAGAAATGCACAAAAAATACAATGGCGGTGCTTCAAAGAACATTTATAAAGTCGTCATAGGCGATGAATCTTGGATCTATACGTATGAGCCTGATATAAACAGCAGTCGACTGTATGCGTATTCCAAGATAAGCCAAAACCAATAAAAGTTCGCGCTCAAAGCACATCAAAACAAATGGTCGCCTGTTTTTTCGGAAAAACCGGTCTTGTTGCAACCGTGCCTTTAGAGAGTTGTAGAACGGTCAATTCCGAATGGTACACAACTATTTGTTTGCCAAAAGTTTTTGAAGAAATAAGGAAAACAAACCGAAAACGACAGATCATTCTCTACCATGACAACCCGAGCTCTCACAGGTCGGTTCAAACTATTGAATATTTGACCGGGCAAAACATTGAATTGATGAGCCATCCGCCGTACAGCCCTGATCTAGCACCCTGTGATTTCTTTTTGTTCCCACACGTGAAGAATAAACTTTGTGGTCAACAGTTTTCTACGCGGGAAGAGGCAGTTGAGGCCTTTAAAACTCATATTTTGGAGATACCGCCACAGTTAAATTTCCCCTTTGGAATTCTCTATACCATCTGAATATCGTTGTGCGATGTGGACAAATATCACCTAGTGCAAGAATCATTTCTTCGAAGCACTTGGCTATGTTTAAACCACGCACGAAATAATAACGCAAAACTGCCCTTATCTCATTTCGTGACCACGATGCCATCTCAAGCACTTTACACTCTCACCGCTAATGAATAACTGAACCCATCGATATGGCGCGGCGGCTACTATGAACATGTCTTAACACAACAACAAGCAGCTTTCTACGATTAATTGTTGCGTCATATTGCAAAACTTTCCTAGTACCCTTTGTATGTGAGATGTGTCGATTCTCTATAATGAATAAAGATGTCTTAATGTAATTGTAGAATTTTCTGTACTCAAATGAGATTATGTACTTTATATATTTATACGATAATATATATATATAATATAATATAATATAATATAATATAATATAATATAATATAATATAATATAATATAATATAATATAATTTTGCATGCCGGTTTAAATTTTTTCAGTGAAAGTCTTATCTTCGTTTCACCTTGCCGTTAAGGCGTATGGATCATATTGAAACACAGGTTCACTACTTACGGCGTTACGCTTGAGAGGTTTTTGTAAGTTGGTTGATATTTAATGCGATTTATTTAAAATAATGTTAACAAAACGCACCAGTATGTTTTTTATACATAGTTTATTTACGATGGCTACGTGAAAAAATTTAACACTTCGTTTTTGGTCGAAACATCTAACTTTTGTTGTAACAGAAAAATATTAAAAGAAGTATACATAACGTTGAATGTACAAAATTATAATAGGATGTATGTACAGAAGCTTTTGTCTTAATGAAAACGTTTGCAAAATATGTTCGCTTATTTAACAAACTGCCTATATAAAAAATTGTTTTATATCTGGAAGACGTAATGCACCATATAAAAGTAACATACAACAGTGATTAAATAACTATAAAATATATTTACAAAAATTTTTATTTATGCCATTTCCTAAAAGATTTCAATTAATGAAACAATGATTATCAAAATGGGAAGCGTATTAAATTATTAATTTTTTCCTAGTCGTTTTCAACCGGCATGGATTTTGTTCTACAAACACAGGTTCGTTCTCGATGTCTTAAAACTAAAATGTAGATATTTCACACCATATGGCTAGTTCTTTATGCATTTACATGTTTCCATCTCTTTTCCTTCTCTTTTGATTTTTTTTGTTAAATTTAATTTTGTTTATAGCAATAAGTTTAAATACATATATCGTTACTTTTATATTTACTGTTTCCTGAATAGATTCCATTATGTATGTATATATACATAATAATTTACATCTTAATTGACATACAGAAGTTTATTTTTTTGTTTTTTTTTATAATTACGGGATTGAATGCCGCAGTGTTGTCTAAACTTATGGAAATAGTTTTATTTTCGAAAATTGAAATGAACAAAACTTAAAAAAATGAGTTCAAGTTTATGTTCACCGCGCCCTGCATAATATTACAACAGATTATTTGTTTATTACTGTGAACGGAAATTAACATTTTAAATTAATTATGATATATGTATTTTATTTTGCAGTCCTTTGCGTCGCATGGTTAATATGTTATTATTGCGACCACAACCGTCCGAATGGTTTAATCAGTTTTACAGGTTGCTATCTTTTTTTTACCGTTTTTTAGCTTGCAGATTGTTGATGCATCGTTTTACTAACAATACAAATGTCGCTATTACTGCTGTTATTTATGTACATATGGGACAACGTAAAAAATTTATAACGTATACATGATTAGTATTTAGCGTTGTGACGATTATTAATATCGCTTATATCCATTTTGAAGATGGTACTACGATGTAATTATTTTTTTAAAATGGTTTTCAAATACAAATATGGTTATGTATTCGCGTTTATGTATATCACGTCGACCATTTTATTCAATGAAATTAATACGAGGGTGGGCTGAAAAGTTCATGAAATAAAAAATAATGAAAATCTTGAGAGAAACTTTGTGATTTCAAATTGCCTTTATGTCTCGACATGATTCCCTGCTACTACGATACATTTGAACTAGCAATGGTCCAAAGTTACTGTGCCTCGATAAAATTTAGAACTTTCAACCTCATTAAAATAAATATCCATAGTAGTTTTAACATTATCCCTTGTTGGAAATTTTTGGTATTTCTTGGCGTGGTAAGAGGAGGTAATCCGAAGGTGTTAAATACCATTGCAAGAAAATTATTTAACCAAGAAAATTTGGATTTTTATTAATCTTTTGCTTTAATTTTTTTTAACAGACTCGTCTAATATGTGCTTATGGTAGTTTGACCTTTCGAAAGATAATAAGAAGAAATTTTTTGCATCCAAAAATTGGAAGCTATTTCCTTTTCTGTAGATAGATCATCCATGCTTCTTTGGGAGAAGTGAACCACTGTAAGAGCCGTTACTGTTTAAATTGATGTCTTTGTTTCGGACGTATAATGATGAACACAGGTCTCATCTGTGGTGATTAATCGGGACATAAAATCTACCCGATTTCTTTGAAAACGTTCCAAATACGAGAAATTGCACCAGTTTTTAACCAACATTGAGCAATCGCAGTACCTACTTCGTGGGCAGCTTATAAAATATAAGTGTGTTGCATCTTCTTTAGAGATATTTACCGCCTTCGTTGTCAGACGTTTTCAAATGCCGGTCTTTTAACCCAGTAGCATGCATTCTTTTATCAATTTTCGGCATAGTATCAGATTTTAGACATTCACTGCGCATGAACTTTAAAACCATTCATCTTGCCGAATATTCCGAATCTCTTAATTAAACAATTGTCACAACGAAACTAATAAACGTAACAATCCGAAATTTGAGAGTTGACACCACAAAAATAGTTGAAATTGCTCCATCTATACATCATTCCACAGACTTTTACGCCCGTCCTTGTAGATTATATAATGGAGACCTATGCCAGGTTATCAAATTAGCATCAACTCTTGCAAGTTACATCTAGAAAACTGGAATGACTACAATGTAAAACTTAAAATACTCAAACGTATTCTTTTAAGTGATACCGATTATCATGCTATGAAAAGCTCAGGGAAAGTTGAGGTCTGCTCAAGTATACATTGTAGCAAGCATGTCGATCTCTCTGTGTTAGTTTCTCCCTTACTGTGGCAAGCCAAACTGCTGGCTAGGTTATTTGGGTCATAAAGGAAAACCAGACAGTTCGTATGATTCTACACGAACATTTTCGAGTGAGAAAGGTTTGTTCTCTTTGGATAACCAACAGTTTAACCAGCGAGGAGATAACAAGACGCTTTACATGCTGTCGTGGGATGCTCAAGAATGGAATATCATAGTATATTAAGAGCATCTTGACATGTAACGAAACTTGCCTTTACTACTATAACGTGCTAACTAAATAACAGAATAAACTCTCTTTGGCTCTTTGAAAGTGAAGGCATTCTCATATCTTTACGGAAATTTCGATCCATTAAGAAGAAATCCTAGCCGTTTTCTTTATTACGAAAGGAGGTGTCGAGCGCAAGGTGCAAAAACTACTAAAGATAGTCGTAATAAATCTAATCTAGGAGTACCTGTCCAAAGTTATTGAAACACTCAAAAACATTCGTCCTTTAGCTAGATCAGGTACCTGGTTTTTCCATCACCACAATGCTGCGACCCATCATTCCAATATCAGTATCGAGTATTTAACATGAACCGAACTCAAGGTGTTGAAGGTCTTAGGGCGTGGAAGGACGAATGGTTCCAGCTTTTAGAACAAACGTGTAAGAGTTCGTTTGTTGACGGATTTTGAGGAACGAAGATGTGCATAGAATATGATAGAAATCATTCATTAAAGATTGTGAAAATTAAAGCATTTTTGCAAAACTATTGTAGTTTCCCTTATACTTAGTAATTGTGTTGAAAAATTGTCACGTTTTTAGGTATCGTGAAACATAAGGAGAAAAATATTGCGTTGATAGTTTTTTATTTGAAGATGTTAGAAATACAGGAATTAACGAAACAGTGTGATAATCAATGAATATAATATGAAACCGATCACCCAATTAAAGAAACTGGCTCGAAACATGAAAGCATTACAATCAGTAGTTCAAGAGACACTATATGTCGAAATGAATATATAAGAATTGAATGTTAAGGCATTCCACAGAAATCAAAGTGGAGGCAAAAAAGTAGCGCTACAGAAATGAGACATATCACCGAGATTCACATTAAATATAATCTTAGGCAGCAGGTAAACAAACATTTTTGGAATATTGTCAAATTGTTTTTGACACTGTTAAGAGAATGGTCGAAAATAGATGTTTTTTAATTTACTTTATTGGACGACCGAGAAGGAAAAGGCAATTTGGCCGACTATCTAATGTCTCTGATTATGTATCCTTTAAATAATAGATATACTGTAAACATAATATCTAACCGTTAAACATATACTCTTTGAATCATCTAAATAGCTTAATTACGAACATTATATGCATATAATATACCATATATTTACGACTTAAGTAAGAAACAATATTTTACTTCTGTGAAAGAATAGCCAAAAAGATAGTTTCAGGAGGCAAACATCTCTTGATTTTTATTATTATACAGACAACAAGGCTGAACAATAGAGCACCACATAAAAGTGAGGTGTCTTATTCGACAATAGTTTTTTGAAATTGTGAAAGAATACTAAATACTTGAAGAAAAAACATTAGAAATTAGTGCAAGATACATAAACTATGGGATAGCATAGAAAACTTAAGATGTGCGACTGATTTGTCAATGGTAATACTCCTTAAACTAAAGCTGCTATTTGACAATCATATTGTTTTAATATGGTTCCAAGAAACTAATTTATATCCCGATCTCTAATGATTGAATGCTTTATTGACCCATGATGAAATTAAGACAGTTGCAATGGTGTACTTGGCGCCAAATTTAAATTTGATCACTGAATGTTGATATATAACCCATTGCCACATTAATTTTCGTATTTTGTATACGTATTTCGACAACTAAGTTGTCATCATTAGCAGATAATTAAAAGGTGTCGCACCTGGAAAACTACAGCGAAAAATACGCGTACGAAAACAAACTCCGTACGCTATCCGTACCGTTGAGATCCAAAATGTACACTGTGTGGCAAGGTGTTATATATCAACCTTCAGTGATCAAGTTAATCAACCATAGGCTCCATCAAAATTACCGCCAAATTTAAAGCTTATTTTTATATGTATGTAGAAATGTTTACGAAATATTGTAACAAATGTATAGAAAGATTACACTAAAAAATAATAAATAGTTGTTTTTGCGTTTCTTATATACATATACTACTTTTTTTATGGCGTAACATACTTTGTCTACTATCAAACTGTTTAAGTCATATAACTAAAAATCTATTAAGACATGAAAACCCAGGTAAATAATTCGATTAAAAAGACAACTATGTAACCTTAGTAATGTTGAAGTTTACAGCCAAAAGTAATATCTTAATTTGGTTATTCCAAACTATTTTAGTTTAAACACCAGAGAGTTACAGTTCCTTTTTAAAGAAGGTCGATTTTATTACACAATTTCAATAAAAGCAAGCGATATTAATAATAATTATAGAATTAATCAATCACATGAGACTACTTTCAAAACAATAGAAAGTTATAAATTTTGTGCGTTACTTTATTAACATGCAAATATTAATTATTTTTGTATATGAGTGGAAATTTTTTATTCGCATGTACATTGTTTTTCTGGCACGCCTTCTTTTCCAGTTTTTCTATATTATGATCATATTTGCTTTTTTTGTAAAAAATTTTATTGTTTTCGACAGGTTCGGCATTGAATGAAAGAAACGCATGTATTTGTCATTTTAATATTTAATATTAGGTAGGTTTTTTTTAATTAATATTTTACATAACTACCGAAGATACAGAAGACTGTCAGTAAAGTATTAGATGTGTATTACATTATAGCAGAGCATTTACTGCGCCTGGCGAATAATTCGAACATAAACAAATTAATTAAAATTTTATAATGTTTAATTTTGTTATAATAAATTAATAGATAGATTTTCTGTATTTATATAGTTACAGTGACTCAGTAAAATATTTGGGTGTATTATTATGATTTGCAATTATTGAATACCGTAATAAACAAACATATTGAATGACTCTTTGTATTTAATAGTATTTTCAGATATTTTGTCAACTTTCTGAGATATTTAAAAAAAGTTAAAATTTGCCGAAATTTTCAGTCTTTCATACTTTTAGAATGACTGAATATTTGTACACGTTTGATTTTTATGATAAAATGGCTCCGTTGAAATACTTATTTCTAAAATTTTTTATTATAGTACGTAGTTTGAAGAACTAATTTAATGTGGAAAAAATAAAAGGAAGTATAGTGAAACTGTAAAATTAGAAATATATTTTAAAAAGGAAGTAAACAAACGTATTAGCAGAAAGTAAACTAAAGTTACTTGAGTAAATGCTCGAAATAATTACCATTATTCAGTATGCATATTTCCACACCTCCTCACCATTTCGGAATTAACCTTTCACAGAGTCTGTGGGTGGATGCTACTTATGACTGTCGTAATATTTATTTTTAGGTTCTCAAGGTGGTTGGGTTTTTCTTTAATATTTTTTTCTGTATGGTACATCATAAGAAAAAAATCTGGTGATCTTGTCGGTCAGAAAATGGTATCTGCATTATCAATCAGTTACGAAGACGTTCTGGAAGATATTCAGACATATTTGGAAAATTATGAGAGAATTTGAATTAAATTTAATAGTAATTTATCAAGCTTATTTTCTAGTTCGTTATGCAGAAAGCCCAAATATCGTTCTACATTCAAACTGTAATAAAAATATAGTCCCAATATTTTCATACAAAAAAATGCCACATTACATGTTTTCTGAAGACACGTTGATCTCGCCTTTATACAGTAAGGTGTGGATTATCTTGAGACCAACAAATATTATGCCTATTAAATACTCCATTGTTGGTAAGTTTTGTTTCGCCTGTATAAAGAAATGCGTACGAAAAATGGATTATTTTTATTTTTTCAAAAACCCATCGAACGAATAACAGTTTTCTTCCGTGATATTGGGCATAAAATGTATTTCTAACGCTGTATTTAAATAGAGTGTACTTATTATGTTTTAAAAATAAATGAGCTCGCAATTTCACTAGTAGATATATTGCGTTTTCGTGTGTTGTTTTTTAAGATTTGCATCTAAAACTGAAACAAAACAGTAGATAGCTTTTAACGACTTCATTGTTTTTCGAAGTATTCTCACCGAAAAGTAATGCGCTTTTGCATACAGTCGAATCAACTCCGGAGACAGTTGTTTCTCTCGTTTGTTGGTACAGTCAAAATTGCGTTTACGAGGGCATAGACTGCTCCTTCTGACGACTGTAACCTTTGACCACGCAATCCATTCTTGATTTTCGGAAAGGTAAAAAAGGGTAGGGATTTAGATTCAGACTATACAGAGAATTGTCTCGACGTTTTGTTACGTTAAAAATTTAATTGTCTTGCATGCTGTGTGCGAACTTGCATTGTTTTGGTGGAGGATGATTCGTCGTTCGGGATTGGTTTTTCGAAGGTCAGCGATGACTTGCGGCAGTAACAGGCCTTCGATCTTGTAGAGGAATTGTTGCCACATGACCTGCTTTCGAGACAAATATCGCGACCATCTTATTTGGAGGCACTTCGAGAACGGATCAATTTTGTCGGCTTTTCTTCACCTTGGAACCCCCAAACAGACGACTGGCGTTTATTTTCTGGCTCATATAAGTAAATCCAAGATTCTTCACCATTGACAATGTTATATGTTTTTGAGTTTCCGGCATTGAAGCGATCTAGAGTTTTTTGACACCAATTCACCTTAGCTGCTTTCTGTCCTTCGCTCAACAGATGCGGCATCCAACGGGAAACTAATTTTTTTACACACAACTCTTTATGCATAATTTTTTGAATTGAGGTCTTTGACATCCCCAATAATTTTTCAATCTGGCGATATGTCACATGTCGATCTTCCTTGATGATCTTGCGCACAGCATCGACGCTTTCCTGAGTGACTATCCTTTTTTTGGTGAACCTTGTTGCCGAAAATACAAAATCAACTCGGCGAGGCATTCTTGTTGAGATAATTGTATTCGAAAATTATAAAAAATTATTCCGCGAAAATGTTCTTGGTTAAATACCATTTTTCAAATAGCTTGCCAACTTCAACAGTTTGTTGTTGCTACAACAATATACGTATAGCACTGAAACTTTGGATTTAATGTAATGTAATATTTTTGCGTTTTCGCGGTGTTCAAAAATCGCGACTCTCCACATCACACACAAAAAAAGCTAAAATGTCACAAAATTTTAAAAATAATTAGAATATTTCACAAATTCGATGTCTGCAATAAAACTTTTACTTTACACATACAACACTGGCCTTAGAATGACGAAAAATAGGTAAAAGTAACTTCCTATAAATGTGTTTAAATCCGAGTAGGGTGTTCAGTGGTGGTTAGAATACTGAGAATTTTATAGTTGTTACAAGTGATTATCGCCAATGCTATAAGAGAAGATATTCTCCCTACTTACTAAATAGCTCTTAATATTTCTAAGAAACGCGAGTGGTCCTTATTTAGTTGCGCGGTTCTGTAATTGTTTCAATTACTCTAAGCTACACCGAATAAAAATATACTCTACCATAGTTAACCAAAATCTTTAAGAAACTAAAAAAGACGGGAAAATATCGCCATAACTTTGACTTTGTTGAGTATACTACATACTTTAATATTTTCCCTATCTGCCGTTATCTCTTCAATGTTCGTAATTAATTGTTGTTTCGTCCTATTATCTCTCATATAAACGATACTTTTTAATATAATCCATACATTTTCAATCATGTTCAGATCAGAAGAATTTCCTGTCCACGGCAGTATCGGTATATCTACTGCTTCCAGAAAACCCTTGACAGACTTTTTCATTAAGATTCAAATTATTCACATATGTCCTTAAAATATTTTCTGAAATATGTTTATATTGCTTTTGTTCCATGGTTCCGTTAATACAGGGTGTTTCAAAAAGAATATACGTATTTCGAATGCATATATTTATTAAACTTTAAGACATACGAATATGAAACTTTACACACATATTTACGAACTTCTCAAGTTCAGATTACAGATGTTCAATATGCCCTCCATCAGCGACACGAACAATATCACATCGATAGTCAAATTCCTCCCATACTCGGGCAAGCATGTCCTTCGTCACTGATGTGATGGCAGTAGGGATCCGGTTCTTCAACTCTTCCAGGTTCTGTGGAAGTGGTGGTACATAAACGTTGTCTTTAACGAAACCCCACAGAAAGAAGTCACAGGGTGTCAAATCCGGTGACCGTGGAGCCCAGCTGAGACATGCTAAATCGCCAGCTCCTTGACGACCAATCCAACGGTTCGGTAGAGTTTCATTCAGATATTCACGCACTACACGCGACTACAGTGAGGGGGGTGCCCCGTCTTGTTGAAAAATGAAGTTGTCTTCGTGCAGGCTCGGAAACAACCAGTTTTGTAACATAGCGAGATACTGCTGACCGTTAACCGTGTTTCCATCAAAGAAGAATGGGCCGTAAACAGATGATCGGGATATTGCACAAAACACATTGATTGTAGGCGAATCTCGTACATGTTCAATGGCTGCATGTGTTTATCAGACTACTAACATGGAAAGTCGCTTCATCACTGAACACGATGCGTTGTGGGAGAGTGATATCATTGTTAATAGCATCATGAATCTCGTTACAAAATGCCGCACGTTTCAGTTTGTCATGAGGATGCAGAGCTTGTAACAACTGTAACTTGTACGACTTCATAACCAACCGACGTCTCAAAACACGCCAAATTGTTGTTGTAGGCAGTTGTAACTCCTGACTGGCACGACGAGTGATTTTGAAGGATTATGTTGGAAAGCAGTTTGAATTCGTCCAACATTTTCTTCAGAAATACGAGGGCGGTCTGAACTCTTTCCTTTACATACACATCCTGTATCTATACACTGTCGATACCATCTGCGGATGTTCCACCCATTCGGAGGATCAATTTGGTAGCTCAACCTGAAACGTCTTTGCACTGTAATCACAGAATTGCACTTCACAAATTTGAGAACACAAAATGGTTTCTGCTGCGGAGTAGCCATTTTAAACATATGACGGTTACAAAGAAAAACAGAAGACAACTGACATCTAGCGGCTATTAAATAAACTAGACTATGTATGTTTCTCCAATAGCCGGGCCGAGGCACAGCGATCGATAGTTTGGACAAAATAATACTTTGTAATACGTATATTCTTTTTGAAACACGCTGTATAATGCAATGGTCCTGGTCCTTCTCACGTTATGCATGAATATGTTATAAGCGACGGTGGATTCTCTACGGATTTTACTAAACATTCCTCGCTAAAGCGTTCTGAAGAACATCTAACGAATATGTGAATTTCGTCGCTGAACACAATCTAAGAAGTTAAACAAAAAGTATAAATTTATTAGGTTTCTTTTTTAGGTTCTTGTTTTTTTTGCTTTTTAGGAGTTAATCTTGATTTCGGATACTGGATAGCCTACGGTGTTTTATAGCAGCTTTGATGATACGTCGATCATTTCGAGCGGACGTTTTCGTTTTTCAACCACAACTTAATATGCTGGAATTTGCTGCAGGAATGTTTTCTTTTGTTAACTCACCAATACGTTGCAATATTTGTAGAGAAACTCCTTCTGTTCCCCTATTTTTAACACTGGATATGTCTTTTGCTTTACTCACAAAGCTTTAACGCTTGTTAAACAGCAATTCGCAGTTAAATTAATTAATAAACATTAACAACACTCTGAAAACAGCATCAATTTTAAAAAATAACACGCTCTGATTTTATAGAAGAAATGAATGATATCTCTACACTAGTACAACGGATAACGTATTAAACTGCTTTTGTTAATGAACGGTGGAAACTCATCTCGGGGTTAAAGTCAGATATCTAGTACTTGCTAGGGATAATGTATGTGCATATATTTCTCGGAAACAGAATAATACATTTCCTAAACATTTTATGCATATTAATCCCATATTTTTAAATATTACTTTACAGGTAAAAATGTTATAATCCATTTAAAGTGGTTTTAATATTTTGTCTGTACTGTATATGTCAAATTTGACTTTAGTTTGTTTATTATTTTGTGCTTCGTAAAGTATTACGTAACAAAAAATGAGTTTTGTGAAATTAGAAGATTGTAGTGTCAAGTTTTTAACAATAGAATTTTTATAAAACTATTCACAAACGAATGAAGGCAGAGTATGGGGTGAAATATTGGTCAAAACGTAACAAATTAGGTAAAAAATAAAATTATCAAAAACATCTTAGTCTTTTGTTCACTGTTAGCTAGAAAACTTTGTTAGTTGCCCCCTTAACTACCGATCATTATTTTAACATTGCTGGAATACTTTCTGTGTCTACTTGAGTATTTAGAAGAACAATTGCAGCCTGCTTTATTAATGAACGGAAATACTGTTGATAGATTTAAATAATTATTGATAATACACCAGATTACTTTATTGAGTCTCTATAATTTTTTATTACATTGCCTGTAATAGTTGTTAGATATTTATTATGAGAAGAATCATTTTAATATTTAACTATGGATACTGTTGTGTGATTCACATAAGTTTGGTTAAATTTTCTTGTAAATAATTATATTATTTAACTGTAATGCATGGCTAATTTTCTTGTTATATTTTAATGTGCTATTGAATTTCTTTTTGTTCGGTTTAAAGGAACCTGCGAGAATTTGGCCTTTTGCCAACGGATACTACGACTTGGTGGAAGGCCGGTTTAGGTTTGGCAGCGGCGACAGCGTTTGGTTTCTTGGTTGTTAAAGTTCTACACACTTCCGATAAAGTCAGATAGTTCCATTGAGGGAATGTGGACAGCATGGAAAACAATTCTCAATAGAGTAATACAGCAAATAAAGCGCCTGTTGAGGTGGACATTAATAAGTTAGAGATTTTATTGGTGCAAATAACATTAAAATACAAAAATACATATTTTTTGCCAAACAAAAAAAAAGATATTTTACTCAGTGCAACCTGTGTATGAATGTATTGAAATGTAAAACATTCGTTGCTACTTAAAAAGCGGTTTGGACAAACTGCTAGAATACGTGTATAGTTTTACAGAGAATTTGTAGGTATGTGAATTATATTTTGCTAATATTTACAATACTTACCCATTTATATAAATTCAAATAATTTTTTTAAAGTTTAAATTATTGCTCTTTACAGCGTCATTTTGCAATATAATCAAATAAGCATCTTTTGTTTTTAATATTTGTGTCAACTTTGTATTTTTTATATATTTACTAAGGTGTCAGAAGTAAATGGGCGCTAGTCATTTTGAATGATGTATTTTTTCAAAGTATATCAAAACTTAAAAAAGTAATATTTTTACAGTATTCTTCCACTTTTATTTTCGCAAATATTTCTACTTTGTATGGTATTGATCGGACTAAATTGGGTTTTGTCAATAAAGCTTTCAATGGTTTTTATTTAATGGTTTGGAAGATCTTTTGGTCAATTTTTTTTGTAAAATGGACAACTCATTTTTCTATTGCATTAATATCCGATGATTTCCAATATATTCTTTCTCTGTTTTCCGATCCAATATTTGCTGTGTTTATTTAAGGTGTTTACGATGAAGCCATAATAGTGATAGCTTGGAGTCGATACAGTTTAATTGACGAGGTTTTTATAAATTAAGCTATATCGCTCCCAAATTATCACAGTATCTCCTCTCATTAAACTGTCAAATATGTCAGTTTAATGCGGCCACTTATTTGTCTACTGTGTTGACGAATCGCCAAACTGTCCACTGTCATTAAATTGATAATACTACAACTCGTCCTAGAAGATCATATGATGCGAAAAGTACGGACCTCGTGAAATAATATCTATAGTCCATTGAAAATTCCTGTTTTTTGAACGTTTGTTAAGGAAAAATTCTTTTGCAGACTCCTCATACAGGCCGTGTTCAATAAATAATGTAGTGCCGTTATACGATAATTAAAATTATGTTTCTATCTCTTCTATATCGGTTTTTAAAGATTTAATAGTACTTGTTCCGGTGCCCTTTCGTTCTTCGAAACCCAGGTCTTCCTGATTAACAGCAACGACTGTTTTTACATTTTGTTTTCACTGCGCTATTACACGTTCTATAATGCTACGTTTAAGAAAGCACGAATTTTCGTTGAAGTGTATAGATGCTAAATATACTTCAAGGAAATTAGTGCTTTCTTTAACGTAGCATTGTAAATCGTGTACTCGTGTTCTTCAACAGTTCGAACCCGATTTCCGAGGCACTTTTAAATAACTAAAACGTTTATTTTTATATTTTTGCATATAAAAACTAATTCATTTGGGATTTACTTCTGATACTATGGTGTATAGTTATATATCATGCGTTGTAATTATTTAATATATAACAAATAAAAATTCATTCACAAACATTGGCATTTCATAGTTTTGTCAATTTAAAACATGAGATAACGCAAAAGCACTAATGAATTAAAATTGAACATAATTTCAGACCAAAACAGAGATCAAATAAAATTGTGAAAATCTATTCCTTATTTTTTAAGGAAAATTGATTTCCTATTTCTATTCCTATAATTTTGATATCTTGCGTGATTCAGAAATTACTAATTTCTTTTAAAATAACAAATGTGCAGTCTTCTTCTGGGCTTCCGGGCTGGAACCGCGTCACTGGTATAACTGCCGACGTTTCGTACCCACTCGTATGAGACATCTTCAGGGCTCAGCGCCGTTCCAGCCCGGAAGCCCAGAAGAAGATAGTATGGACCACGACCGCGGACGTCTACGTACCAGATTAACAAATGTGCAGATTTATGCAAATTCTCTTTAAGTGACCGTTTTGCGATAGAATTCTATTTTCGAGCAATTTTTCTAAAGAGTTTTCGAGTACATTGGAAAATTTCAGGGTTTTTTCATTTAAAATATTTGATATACCCATGCTGTTTACGGTACAAATTTGTGGAATAAGCAAATTGAATCTGTTCCACATTTTTCAGAGAAAAATACATACATAGTTAATTGGAAAATATGTTAAGATAGAAAAGAGCGTGCATGTGAAAAAGCGTTGAAAGTTCTGAAATTATGTATCAATTCATATTTATTAAAAACAACATTCACAAAAAAAAATCTGAGCCATAATGTATGCGTATATAGGTATGTGTATATTCACACGAATTAAGTTTTTCCACAGTATTTTGTTAACATAAGCAATGAGATTATTTTACATTACTTTTCAAAATATTCGATAACTGTTGAAATTTTAAAAAAAGTAAGTTTTTGCATCAAATCCTTTTCTTTTTTTTCCGAGAAATGTTGTGGCTAATGTTCCTTTATGACTGATGAAATTCTCAATTATTATCAGTAATGGTGGATTACTTCTAGGTACATACTGTTACTTATGTAGGTAATATTTCTAAATGCATTGTTTAGACGATGAATACTTTTCAAAATTTTGACATCACTTATAACATCAGATGGTTTTTTTATTTTGTCTTCAGAGTACGTACTCCGAAGACAAAATACGTTCTAGTATATTTTGATATTGCTTAAAACTTCCAAGTGCTTTAAAATTACTTTTCCGTTTACACAAATTTTAAAATTTGTTGTAAAAGTGAAGATAATGGTACATTAGGCCAGTGATACTCAACCTCAGGGAGCGCGTGCCCCACAAGTTGAGAATCATTGCAGTAAACATATACGTAACACGCCCATAAATAAAATACAGTTAACCCTTAACATGATTGAAACTGATTAACTGGTGAAGTTTGTGCGGATTCCAAAGTTTAAATATATGTAAGATACATATAATAAATTTTATCACAAAAACTTTTTATTTGGGAACAGGAGATGTATTTTTTTTTAATTTATTTATTTATTTTTAGTTTTTCAATTTAAATTTATTGGACAAAATTCACACAGGGATTATTTCATTTCTGTAACTTCATATTTAGTGGTGTATAGTTTTATTATTATTTCCCTTAATTTAACTAGCTTTGATCGCCCAACTCCAACCCATTTTTCCTAATTCTATAAGATCGTTTCTAAGCGGATCAATTCTACATAACGGCATAGAATAGGGTTATATATCCAAATTGTGTAGACAGATTCCATTTGCCACTGAATAATTTAAGCAAAATTGATCATATGTATCTATTTCTGTTTTTGTTAAATTGTAATCTTTAGTTATATTCTGTTTTTTGTGTACGCAATGAACCTATTCATTATGATAAGAAGACCACAGCTCTATTTTGTCTTGCATGTACGAGCATCTTCACTATAGCTAAACAACTTTTTCTGTTTGGCTTAAATTCTACTAGAATTTGTGGTTTATTTATTTCCTCTTGTTCCTTATACTGTACCGCCTAGTGCATCAAATAATCAGCTACTGTTATAATTGGATAGATATTTTTATAGGTTCTATAAATCTTAAAACATCACTGGTAGAAACAGGCAAATCATTTTATCTTGACGAACTGGAGTAATAGATGCACATTATCTTTTGAAAAAATCTATTTTAAATGAAACTTTTACAATTGTTACATCGTCTCAAGGATATAAAGCATCACTCAGATTTTTGAACAAATATCTTGAGTTCTGAAGGCAACAAAATATTCCAACTGCCTTGCTTTTCTTATCATGAAATCTAAACATACCAAAATAAATTTAAAAGAAATCTAATTCCAAATAGATTTCATTCTACCAGAAAGGAAAAACAGTCCTGAATTCAATTATGTCAAACTTTTGCGTGTATGTTATATATAGTTTTTCATATATATTGCTTGTGCGTTATTTATTTTTCCGTCGACGTTTGCATGTAAAATATCATGTCTGCTTTCACATGGATACGTATTTTGGGGATAATTTTGTTCGTAATTATGAATCCGTGAAATGTGGCCTTAAAGAAAACTATCTACCTAATTTTTTTGTATGCTTATTTTACTTGCTTACAAAGATGTTTTCGATCATTTGCATCCGTAAGATAGACAAATTTAATGAGAAACCATATTTATCCGCATCAACGTTGAAATGATCACATTAATAATTAGTAATTAAAGAATTCGCTTTCTATTGCTGTATTTTGTAATACCGATCCGTAATACGTATCCATAGGTAAACAGTCTGAGCTGAAATGTAAGTTCTAAGCTGGAATCAATAGAGTTTGAAGTTTAACATATATTGTGTTGTCATGTAGGTGCGATTTAATGCAATGACTTAGAAGAGTTAATCATGTTGAGAATAAGTAGGATCTGAACTTTTTGTGTTAGTCTGATGGTCACTC
The DNA here is from genome assembly GCA_031893035.1 of Dermolepida albohirtum. Classification (NCBI taxonomy): domain Eukaryota; kingdom Metazoa; phylum Arthropoda; class Insecta; order Coleoptera; family Scarabaeidae; genus Dermolepida; species Dermolepida albohirtum. The sequence continues at coordinate 180,862 of JAVIWB010002739.1, forward strand.
ATTTCACAAACATCATTTACGTCAGAAGCTTTGAAGAAATAAATAAAAAATAAAATAAGAACCATAGCTTATAGTTAATTAAAACTTTATTAAACGCCGTTTCAACAAAATTTAACCGTAAAATTTCATTTGAAAACACTGTGTAATGAAAAATTTGAATTTTCAAATCATTGCTTGTGTAAGAACTAAAGATGAATGATTGTAATATTCGATTAGAAATACAGTAGATATGTATAATAGCGCTTTAGAGTCATCTAGTGTAAACCGCAAAACCATCAATAAAATTAACGTGATAGGGTTCAAAATATCCCACTATTCATGTTAGGGGTTAATCAAATTTGCGTTTCAAATTATGCGGAATTTATATTTACTCGACATTTATTTATTTGGGAATGGGTTTAAAACGAAGTTATATTAAATTGCATGCATATGCAAATTATTGTTATTAATATACGTTTTTATAATTTTTTATATTCACTGCATATTGGTCACGCGTGAGGAACTCCAATGCCCTTTTTAAATCTTACTCAGGAATGAGTACATTTTTTAGAAGCTAGAAAACTTTTTGGTTCCTATAAAATGTAAAGTTCAACAAATTTCTACCATAATAGTTGACATTTCTAGGTAAACTATTGATTTAAACATCAAATAAAAACCAAAATTTTTTCCTATCTACTTTAGAAAGGAATTATCTATTTGTCCTATCACAATCATAGCAATTTTTTTTCCAATCATATTTCGATGCTTTACTTCTTTTCTACATATCACACAGATTGCTAAACATTGATCCACATATTATTTTTACTCTATTTAGTTGATTGTATCGGATTACAAATAATTATGATTAAGGAATAAAATAATGAATATTATTTCTTTTAAATTTATTATAGTGGTTGTATTGAAATACTTTTTTAGAGTTTTAAGTAAATATAATTTGTCAGATTATATTATTATTATTATAGTAGTATATATTATTTTACAAATAAGAAGTACCTTTATACGTTTTTTTAATCGTATTTTAGAATCATTTTAGATCATCATGTTAATAAGATACAATACTTATCATTAAACAATAAATATGCTGCTAATATTTCTTATAAATACATATATTCTTGTATAAAAATCAACTAATGTTATTAATATAATTCATATTTTTTTTAAAAAGCACTATTGTAACTACATAACCGTTTTAATAAAAACTTAATTAAAGCTATATACATAAGTTAGATGCTAGTCAAATATTATTAAACTGTATTATTAACATCATGTATACAACTGCCAATTTTTTTTCATTTAGGATTTAGAAAGCAAATACGGTGTCTGTTTGTAAGGCAGGTTAAATATAATTTAGTTAGTTGTTTGACTGTATTTTAGTTTTGAATTATTTTTTTAAATAAAAATTTAACGTTAAAGGTATTTTATTTTAATTTATTTTTAAATAAACCGCCCGTGTTTCTCCTGGATCACCTTGCGGGAAAACGTGGAAATAAAACTCTTTCTGACACTCTTGTTCGATAGTGTGTGGTGTTTTTGAAAACACAATATAAATCGCAGGTAATTATATTTTATATAAATCATCATATAAACAGAGACTTTTTAAGCAATTGCGTTAATTATTCTCTACAAATTGTTTTCTATATTTTTCAAGTTTGTCCAAACATTTGGACAAACCCCCAACATAACCTTACGCTTATGTTTATGTTTGGTTTATCCGCACTATTTACTTTATTTTATATTTTTCTCCTAGTATTGAATATAATATTATCCTTAATATATAGTATGTACTCAATATAAATAATGATTAATGTTAATTTTTTGGATAATTGAATACATAACCTCAATTAAATACTTGTTTTCTTTTTTCAGACATGGTGCGTATGAATGTGTTAAGTGATGCCCTAAAATCAATAAATAATGCCGAAAAACGCGGTAAGAGACAGGTATTAATTAGACCCTGCTCAAAAGTAATAATTAAGTTTTTAACTGTAATGATGAAACATGGTTACATTGGTGAATTCGAAATTGTTGATGACCATAGAAGTGGCAAAATTGTAGTCAATTTAACTGGTAGATTGAATAAGTGCGGTGTTATTTCACCAAGATTTGATGTACCAATTACACACATTGAGAAATGGACAAATAACCTCTTACCATCTCGGCAGTTTGGGTAAAGTCACTTTAAACATGTTTATTCCATATTATGTTTTTGTAATCCAATGTATATTTCAGATACGTTGTTTTAACTACTAGTGGTGGTATAATGGATCATGAAGAAGCTAGGAGGAAACACCTTGGAGGAAAAATTTTAGGATTTTTCTTTTAAATTTATATTTAATAACTATTAAAATTTATAAGAAAAAATGAATTTCTCCTTTTATTTTGGCATACAAAGAAAATAGAATATTAATGAAATATGACTTATTTCAATGTTTCATAGAGTTGGTTCAAAATGTAATATATTAGTGACTAGAAGCTTCACATACTTTGTTTTAATAATATAAAGAACAGGTAGGTATAACTCTTGTTCATTACCAATTAAGTAAATAATAAAAATACACTGCAAAATATTCACCATTTTACTACTTTGTACGTTGTTTGTTTTAAATCATGAGGCAAGACTCATTAACATGAGTCAGAAATCATTTAAATTTAATATGTATGCAAAATTGATGTTATGTGACTCTAATACTATATAAAAAGAGATTATATTTTAAAATATTTAGTGTTTTTAAGAAAAAATAAAATATTTTTAGAGAACCAAAAAGGCTCGATAAATTGACTTGAGTAAATAAAATATAAATTGAATAAAAACCGTAGTAGATTGTTTTGGTCAACACTAAAAATTTTTAAAAGAAGTATTCCACATAAAGACAATATTGCAGTGACTGATGGAAACAATACCTTTGAGAAATAAAAATTCACACATGAGAAAGCTTTTGTAAGTTACATAAGATTGTTTGAATATTGTATGGAATCAAAGGTGCACATTTTCCATTGTAACAATAATTGGTCATTAGAAATATTTTTTTAGCTGAATTCACTTTACTGACTCAAGCTAAGCCTTAAAAATGCATTTTGTTCAGACATGACTAAAATGGTTCTTACTATGAAACGCAATTAACACATTTGGAGTGAAAATTGTATAGAATATATTTTTAAAATACAACAATAAGCTTCCTTCATATTTAGTAAAATTACTGGAATCTTGTGTGTTGAATAAAGTAAGAAACGAGCTACATAAAGATCTCGGTTGTAAATCTGAACTATATACTCTAACTCATTGTTAGGACAGTATAAGCATACAAGTATTGTTATTCTCAAAATCTATCTGTACTCATACATTGTGTATAAAATTTAAAAAAGGCCTTGGACGATTTGATTTTCGGCAACATATGTTTATCTTGGCAACTATATTATTCTCTGTATGAACTTTTACAATTTTTCCTAGTAGTTTTGGTTACACGTTGTTGCCTACCTGAGACCAGTAGTAAGTAATTTTTGATTGAGATTCACTATTGTTTGCAGGTATGGCAGACAATTTTTGTTAATAATTTTTTAATTTTATTTTGTGTATACTATTAATTAGGATTGCCAGCCATTAACTGAAAGCTTAATAGGGTAAATTAAAGGGAAACACATTTATGAAGTGGAATCACAGATTTATTTAATCAACAAAATTTGTCTATATATATTCAATGTATACAATAAATTACATAAAAAAAGAACATAGTAGGGGCAGTGTAGTTGTCTATTATATAATTACTTATGCTATATTAATACAACATAAAAAATCCTTGGTACTTCTCATTATAAAATAAAATCAAAGTTTTGAAAATGCGATTATATACAAAATAAAATATAAACTTTACAAAAAACTATAATAATGGATGAAACATGAAATCTTTAATGTGTGAATATAAAGGTTTTAAGCTTTCTAGTATGTGTTTAAGAAATGTCTTATAAACATAAATTTAACATCTTAAAAACCAATTGATTACCACAAGGCAAATTCTATATATAAAAAGTTAGTTGTGAATAGTTTCAGATAAGGTTTTGAGCTTTCATTGTAATATGTTACAACACATATCCTTAATACATGTATAAGATGGTACAAGAAAATAGAATTGTGTTAGCACCTATCAAATATTTACTTTTTTGGTTAAATTTTTGTGTTTATTTTTTCTTTATTTTACTGCATCACTGACACATTTGAAAGAACATAAAAGACGAGGAGTATAGGAACAATTAGATTAGAAAATATATATCTCAGGGAATTTTAATTTTTTTAAAATTTATCTTTATGCTTTGTATTATACTTATATACAATCACGACTTTCATATTCACGTCACTTATTATTTAAATGTATTTTTTATTTGTTCAAAGATGAATTTTTCTTTTAACAAGAAGAAAGGCATATTAAATTAATTCAAATGGATATGTACAATGAGTAAAATTTGTCTTAAATATATAATGATAGAAGTCTTCTGTATATTTTGTTATTGTATTACTTTCTATTGGAAATAATGCGTTTTTTCCTTCACAATTTAAATTAGATATCACTAAATTATAGTAGGTTTTATAAAGGAATTGATGTCTTTCCTTACGAATAATTTTACTATATTGAAATTATAGCATTTAGTTCTTCTCACTTCTATCACCTTAAAAAGATGACTAGTGAATACACATTTTCTCTTTTATATACGTGATTTACATTATTAAAATTGAACATATTTTTTTATCAATTCAATATTTCACTCATTAACAAGAAGTAAGACTTTCTTCATTGGCTAATTTCAATATAAAAAAAATATTTCGTCTAATAATCATCACATATTCAATTTCCTAAATTAAAATTTGGTATATATTTATACATGTATATATAGTTATATACTTGCAGGTATGTCAGGCAAAATATCACAGATTATTTAAAAAGAGAAAAAAATATTCAAAATTACTGCCAAATTACGTTACTCGTGAAGGAGTTGAAAAATGGAATATAATTGTAATACATTTATTTCAAATACAGTACTGTCCAAATGACAATTTGATTACGATCACATTTTATTAACTTCCATTTAATATTATAGTGTTAAATTTAACGTCTACAACAACTACACTGTTCTAGAATTGTTGCTGGTCGTTTTATGCAGGTTTTGTTGTATTTAAGAAGATATTGTTCTGTTGGTACCTCTGATAAATACGTATAATGCACGGGAATTTTGGAATAACGTGAATGAAACTTGAATAGTTTTCTGCTGTAGTATAACCAGTCATGAAAGTAGGTGTTTAACGAATAAAAATTGATATTAATTAATGTATTTTCTAACGGAAAATACATAAGATAAAAACAAGTCTTGTCTTATAGGCGAATAAAAAATTATGAAAGAAATATGGACAGATAAAATGGGTAGGAAACATTATGTCGAATAAGAAAAACTTAATAAGACAGTTATGAAAAGAATGGAAGAGCCACACAGATTCTTCAAAATTATAAAATACTGAAAATAGACACAGATCATTATGTAGTAAAATTAGCAAAATGAGAGAAAACTTTTTATAACCTCCATAAACATTTTAAAACATTAATAGATATATCAAACTACAGACAATTAAATGGAGTGTACGAAAATAATAACTTATAGGACAGATTTATCATAAAAGTTTCTTCTATAAGGAAGAAACATATCAAAAAAACAAATTGTGTTTGAGATGTAGCATGTCAAGTGTGGTAGTAGAAAATAGAAAACTTTCTATTTTTTACTTTTGTAGAGGAACATACTTTGGAATGACAAATCTAAGTTTAATCTAGTTTGGTCATTGGCTACTTAATAAAGAATCAGAATTTACATAGGTGTGTACAAAAAAAACTTGTAAATGATGGCAGCTTCATGATGTGTCTTGTTGTAGTGTAGGTCTTATATGTTTGAATTAATGAAACCATGGCCAAAGAGACATCTAACTTATACAAATGCACATGATAATATGTTTATAATTTGACGATTTCAACAAGACAATGGCTCTAAACATACTTCCAAGTGTATTAAAGAATGCTTTGAGGGGAATTATGAAAATGTTTTAAGTTGGCCGGTGCAGGCACCCTATCTGATTCCTACAGAAAATCTTTGTCAGTATGTAAAGGATTCAATGTTGGGTAAAAGACTTAAAAATAAAGCAGTACTGCAAGAAGGTCTGTGCTAGAAAATATTGAAAAATATGTTTTTGTATAATAATAATTTTTTTTAAAAATGTATATGTATTAATATGTCCCAAGTCAAAATTACAGTAGTAAAATATTTAGTTTTTGCATAATGACAGAAAACTTCATAAAATAAAATGTTAATAAATTACTCATATATAATATTTCTCAAATATTCTTGCTAGACGTATTTTTTTGTTTATCACTGTATATTATAACTTCAAATTGAGTCTTTTCAGTGTTACAATCTAGAAAAATCGTTTCGTTCACATATATTTGTCCTACTAAATTGATAATTTTACTTTTCCCATCTCTTTCAGTAATTACAATATTTTAATTAAATATCAAATATTTAATAATCTTAATAATTAATAAATAATCAAATATTTTTTCTTGATTTGCTGTAATGTGAATTTTAACGTAATTGGAATGTACCTAGACAACTGTTTTCAAGGGCCTACGACTTCAAGACTTGAAATATTCGTCTTTTCAAACTCATTTTTATTCATATAGAAGTAATAATTCATTTCTTATGTGTTCATAATTATAAGTTTCTAATCTTATGCCTAATAAGATAGTATTACTCAGTGATAATATTAGCTTTGTTTTGTACTAGATATTACAAATTGCTTATATTATTTTTTTATTAAAAAAAATATATGCATTTACAATGGAGTATTTAATAATTGCAAATACTGTTTCTTTCACTTTTTATATATAATTATGGCCTTAATTCTTGCAGTTCATTTAGTTTCATAAAAATTTAATTTAAAACAGAAATAGTAATAAAAAATTTTCTTTCCCATATCTGAGTCAAGTAGTCTGAAGAAATGATATAACTGCATGTTATAAGTAAATATTCCTAATAGTAGTAGTAGTAGTAGAATTTAAAAAAACTTATTTGTTACTTATAATCAAAATCAATTGAAAGATTGTTGGTTCTTTTATATAAATTTTTTTTAATAGTAGTTTCACGTTTTATTATTTGAACTCTTATTTCAATTATAAACAAGAATAAATACTTTCTATGGAATACAACGGAGAGTGTGGGAAGTAAATTTATATTTTAATTACAAAAACTAACTTTATGCATGTTCTTCGTACATCATCTTCCAAACTGTCTTTGTTTTATTGCATATTAAAATCACTTATTTGAATTCGTTTTCCGCCGTCAAAATTTGAATATATTTTTCAAGCATTTAATAAAATTCAAGTGATATTTTGCGCGAAAGCTACCTTGTATATATAATTTTAAAATTGGAAAAACGTCAACTCTCTAAAAACTAATTCTTATATTAATTTAATAAATAGTCTTTCGCTTCTATTTAATTTTTTAATTCGATTTGCTTACATAAATACTTTAATTATGCAGATGTCTATTTAATTAGATTTAATTTTTTATCTACATATGCGTATGTAAAAAATACATTGTTCGATTGATAGAGATGTCGATGATTTTTCATAGATAAAATTTATACAAACGATGAGAAGCCCGGTAAAGGGGCACGAGATCTGGCCATGTTATTCATTATAATTTGTCCACCGTTTAAACTAACTACCGCACTGCCCTCCGGTTCCGAGTCCGTATAGCTCGAATAATTCCGTACGGGTTTCTGTCTCTTCCATGACTGTCGTAAAGAGTCGTTTACGTTCGCGTAATGATTCACAAATGAGTGCGGGTCTGATCGGACACTTTCATTTTCACTTTCGGATCCCTGGAACAAAAAAGAAGAAAGCGGCCAATAAAACATTTTGTTCGAAAATATTTTATCAAAATTATAAATCTAAGAACTGAAGCAATATTTCAAGTATTTAAAACAAGCCTCAACTTTAAAATATAAATGGATTTGATATAGAGCATTTGATATTGTTATTAAAAGCAGATGTAATCCTTGTCAACACAGGTGATTCTACATTAATCAGAACGTTACAAAATGTAATAATATAACATTCGGCCGCAACTGAAGTGCGCGGAATTAATTTAATTAATAACAGAAATTAATGAAAAATTGTCATGTCAAAATTTTATAATCGTAAAATTTTTGAAAGCATCTAGGAAACTATTTTTGTAAAGTAAAGTAAGTACTAAATATTAAATAACGTGTAAAAATGATTTCTTAATTATATTACCGATATTTATTTTGAAAATATATGTAAAAAAGCAGTTTGGGAATAAATGATTATTTAATATTATTTCAATATTTTTCTTTTAATGGAGATCCTAATCAAATGCCTTTAATCTTTTCTTCATTGCAAATATAATAATTAAAATCTATCAAGTTAAAAAAAATAGTTTGTTAGTATGTTCTAATATAAGAGTTTTGATTCATCAGGTCCTAAGGAATCCTACCCATCATTTGATTAATTTTTTATATACTAATTTTGGTGTTTTATATGCACAGTTTATATTGGGCAACCTGGAAATGTTAGCAATTTACTACAGTTTTTAAATTTATTTTCTAATAGTCAAACATCTTTCTCGAGAAATATTGAAGTCTTAGAATTCAAATGTTTAAGCATCTCTACATTGGAAATTTTTTCGTTCAGAAAACGATGTATAATTTTAAAAAGATGGAAATCAATTGTAATTATATAAGAAGAATAAAAAGATGAAACTATTCACTCGAAATTTGTCAATTTTTTTAGAGATACTAAAGAAATATGAGGTCTTGCGTTATATTAAAATACACTTTACCTTTTTTGGCAAACAACTGGTTGTTAGTTTTAGTGGCTGTATCTAAGTTTTTCTAACTAATAACATTTTCTTGAATTAATGGTCCTAATAAAGTTGATTGACCTGATCGTAATTGTACTATCTTTCTTATCTATCTAATCTAATTCATTTAAACCCTCCCTGATCATATAACATAAAAATGCACAATTGCTTCATACGAAAACTGGTGAATGAATCAAGATTAGTCAATGAAGAATATGTGGTACTCAATCAATAAATTGAAAAACAAACTTTAGATTGTCTTATAAATGTATAAAATACAAAGGGTACTAGGAAAGTTTTGCAATATGACGCAACAATGAATCGTAGGAAGCTGCTTGTTGCTGCATGTTGAGACATGTTTGTACGTGCATAGTAGCCGCCGTGCCATGTCGATGGGCTCAGTTATTTTTTAGCAGTGAGAGTGTAAAGTGCTTGCGATGGCATCGTAGTCACGAATTGAGATAAGGGCAGTTTTGCGTTATAATTCCGTGCGTGGTTTATAGACCAGAGCTTCGATGAAATGACTCTTGCACTAGGTGACGTTTGTCTATAACGCACAACGATATTCAGGTGGTATAGAGAATTCCAAAGGGGAAATTTAACTGTGGAGGATGCTGAGAGGCCGGGAAAGCCACGAACGTCAGTTGCGGAGGAAAACGTGACTACTGTGAGGAAAATGCTTGGCGAGGATAGGCGAGTGACCTACCAATACATAAAGGGTAGGTACATCAGGCCTAAATGCACCAGCAGTTCGTTCGATTCTGCATGATCATTGGCACGTGAAGAAACTTTGTTCTCTCTGGGTGCCGCACCGACTGACTGAAGAGCAGATGACACGACGTGTGACTTGGTGTCGGGAGATGCTAAAAAGGTTTAATAAGGGACAATCTCGGTATGTGAACAACATCATGACAGGTGACGAGACTTGGCTGTACTATTACGATGTGCCGATCAAAGTTCAAAACAAAGTTTGGGTCTTTGATGATGAGGGCACACCCGTACTTGTCAGAAAATCCCGATTTGTAAAGAAGAAAATGATAGATGTATTTTTCAAATTGAGTGGAATTGTGGAACGCGTCATTTTGGAGACACAGAAGACAGTCAGAGCTAAGTGGTATACTGAACAGTGCCTGCCTAAACTCATTGGATCTATGAAGAACCTGCAGCCAAAGTCAAGACTGGACATCGGGTTCCTCCATCACGATAATGCTCCAGCTCCCCGCACCAAAGCCTGCACCGAATATTTGACCACGACAGGATTGAAACTTCTCGAGCACCCTCCCTACAGTCCAGATCTGGCTCCATGCGATTTTGCACTGTTCCCGCATGTGAAAGTGAAGCTAAAAGGGAGGCGGTTTCCAAGTGATGAGGACCTTCTGCGGGCTTGGGACAACGAGTGTGCTTTACTCCCTAGTGAAACTGGGCAGAACTAGTTTGAAGATTGGTTTCGGAGGATGGAGAGGTGTATTGAGTGTAGAGGAAATTACTTTGAGAAAGTCAAATAAACAAAGCTGTATTGCAAAACTTTCCTAGTACCCTTTGTATAGTATGGACTACTTGTTAAAATAACGACTTTTCATAGATTGAATTATTTTTTAATTAAACTTCGTGGGCTACCTTATGCATATCTTAAATTATAAGTAATACGTTCTTTTCTCCTTGACACTTATATACAAATAGTATTTCAAATGCATTTTACTGTAGGTATTTTTCGGTTTGCAATCACACTAAAGATTACTGGACACATTGTGAATTTAGCAGTGAATTAATAATGTATATACACTCCGCGCAACATGAATAGGACCACCCGACTTGTTGCAAGCTTTCGGTGGTTTGAAAAACAATTCATTTACTAAAAATACAATGCAAGTTTGTAATGGTATGATATGGCAAATAATACGCATTATTGCGCAATAGTGCCTAACGTTATGCATTGGGTGACGTAAGTACCACATACATATAAAATGCACCGCGCCGGTTGGATACGACCAGTATTTAATAGTAAGCTACCGGATGAGTGTCGAGTTACAACGTGTATCCGGATAAACAAACATCTGTCATTAAGGGTATTGTGCAACGATGGGACGACAGAAGTGCTTAAGTGTGGAAGAAATTGGAAAAATTAAAGCGTTCCATCAAGAAGGGTATTCCTCAAGGGCTACTGCAAAGAAAATAAGTCGATCACACCAGGCTGTGAAGAATTTTATTAGGGATCCCGAGAATTATGGAAAACGTTTTAAAGGGCGAACAACATCCGTTACAACTAAGAGAGAACGTCGAGCCATATTACGCGAAGCATCGAATTCGGCATTAACGGCAAGACAAATCGCGAATAACGTTGGAACGAATGCATCGGTAAGAACTGTACAGAAGTTACTGAAGACCTGTCCGCATTTAAAACGTTTGAAAATTAAACGACGGCCTGCTTTAAGGGAATTTCAGCGCACTGCACGTCTTCAGTTTGCTCAAGCAAAAATAGGGTGGACAAGAGAATGGCAAACTGTTATTTTCAGTGACGAGAAGAAGTTTAATTTAGATGGCCCGGATGGGTTTTCTTATTATTTCCACGATTTACGTAAAGATGAAGTGATTCAGTCACGAAGGCGAGCCGATGTTGGTTCAGTCATGGTATGGGGAGCTGTTTCCTATAACGGACCTGTTGATTTAGTAATAGTGAAGGGCAGACAGAATTCGGAAAAGTACGTCCAGCTGCTGCAACAGGTGAAAGACAAATTTTCCAACGTTATGGCAGGTGGGCCATTTATTTTCCAACAGGATAGTGCCAGTATTCACACCACGCGCATTGTTCGACGCTGGTTTCAAGAACAAGGCATGGAGGTTCTCGATTGGCCATCGCTCTCCCCCGACCTGAACATCATAGAAAATGTTTGGGGATGGTTGTCGCGTAAATTGTACTCCAATGCTACCCAATTCAGTTGCGCTGACGAACTAGAGCAGGCGCTGAAACGAAGTTGGGCGGAACTTCCCGTTGACTACTTGAGAACCCTGTATAATTCCATTCCATCCCGACTATTTGAGGTTATAAGAAATAATGGCAAAAGTACTCATTATTGAACAATAAAGTATTTTGTTATTGCAAACGAATCTTCTATTTTGTAGATTGGTCGTATTCAAGTGGCGTTTAATTACTCTACTTATTGTCATTAGTAACGTACATTTGCACTGACTTTTACAAAAATTATATTTGGTACCTACATACATCTTTTTATCAACCCTCTTATTTTCGAAAATAACAATTCCAGCGCGCTACCATGTTTATACCAACTACAAATGTCATATATGCAGTTGGTCCTATTCATGTTGCGCGGAGTGTATTATCCATAAAAGCGTTTCTCACCAACTTTTCTATACAGAAACACAGTAAATTTGTGTATACTGGATAATTATTTCTTTAGTATTTCGTGAAAGGTTGAGAAACGTTGCCCTATGTGTCTCTTAAAGAGTGCGTCACGTTGTCCTAGGAAGCCGCGATGCATACACAATTACATTTTTTGTGATTTTAGATGCGTGTTTTATTTATTTCTATCAAACCCTTTAATTTAAAAATAATATACGTAATCTCGTAGTGTACTCAGACATGGAAGCCGCGGGAACGTTATAAATTATGAAATTACTCTGCCATTTCTTTCTCTAACGCAGTTCAGAATGTTTAAAATACAATGTTTCGCTAGTGTCGTAATTGTTATACGTGTCAAGAAACCGTAAGTTTGAATCTCATTCAAAGACGGATTTCTGTAATAAAAATCACAAAACGGGTTTTTTGTTCTTAACACGTTCATTAATTTATAATCTTTACTCCATTATCAGCTAATACGTGTTAAGGCAAACATTCATCATGCTTATTGTCTTCCCTTATTTTGTTCCTCCACTTGATTCTATCATACCAGTTCTTCGGCTTTTCTCCAATTCAGTCTCTTTTCTTTCAAATATTTATTAACTTCCAGATATTATCAAAGAAGCAGTATAAATAAAAAACTACTCGGACTTCGCGTTTTATCTATACCTAATTTCGACATTTGGAACTTTGCCAAACAATTTCAATTCTGTGGTTTTATTTCTGTTGCTTGGAATTTTCTTTTTTTTATGCTTACTTAGCGATCATGGTTCAGAATCAAATGTTGAGATAGTAAATTATGTATTCTTACTTTCGTCATTTCACTCATTTCTTTTTTTATTGAACATTAATTTTAATTTACTTAGTGAAAAATAAAATCTTGTATTAGTTTTTATTCTTTTATCTAATTTTGTTTCTATTTCTCTATTCTCAGGCACAGTGTTTCCAGATATTTAAACTTTGACTTGTTCTAATTCCTTCCGATCTAGTGCGATACTTATTGTATTTATTACGCTTTTCTGATATTACCATTGTTTTCATTTGTTTTTGGTTTATTTCTAATTTATGTTTCTTTCAGTTCTTCGTGCCAAACGTTTAAATTACACGATTGTTTTTTTTATTTGTCATCAAAACCAAGTCATTCGTAAAAGCTAAAAATTATCCCAAGATTCTTTTTTCGCAAAAATTGTTTCTTGTTTTGCCGTTTCACTGAATTTTTTATATTTCTCATATTTAACATATAATAGCAGAATTTTTGATAATTAATTATTTTCTGAGTGTTGATTTACTTCAATAGAGATTTGTTTTAAGATTGCTTCGATGTAAAATTTTTATGATGTGATTCATAAATTGTTGGTCTCTAATACAAGATTTTTAATGTGTTACGTGTAATTTCTGGGCTTTAAATTAAGCTTTATTTTACGATATCGTTATATAATACGCGTTATATGATTATATTACTTTAGTGCTCATTCAAAAATGTATATTCCATCAATGTAGTAACCACCTTTGCTGACCAAAACATTGTTTACACTACTTTTTTTTCTTCAACAAAATAGCTTTTTTTCACATAAATATAATAGAATGACAAGTTACAACTAGGCATGCACTTTTCTACACATACAAGACTTAACACAATAACTGAGTAATAAAATAATAAAAATAAAATTAAGCAGCGTAGAACGTTATGTAAAGTCTTTAACAATACATGCACAATCAAATAATATTTCAGGCACGAAGTAATGTACTTTATGAAGTTTCTTATATACAACCAGTTGTTAATTTCCAAACGTAAGTCAAATTAAACAAAAATGGAGAAATAAATAGATAAATATATATATATTGTGTTTTAGTGTATAAATTACTTCTTTTATTTGTTTGTTCAATTTGTACTTGCAAAATGAATAAATCAAGTATTATAAATAATTATAATGAACAATTCTCTTTAATGTGTGCATTATAATTGTGCATCTACTAAATATAATAATCTTTTGCTATAATTATGTATCCATCAATCATTAATTTTAATAAGTAATACTTACATTAAATTAACTACTGATATATCAGTTTGCTATGCATAGAGAAAATACTACACAGTGTATTATTTAATCGTATAAATTAATTACATGAGATCACCGAGATTTTTTTTCTCGTCTTTTTTAAAATGTCTCGTTAATTATAAAGAAATTAAAAACTTTATTATCAACACGATATTTTATCAGAGTCTGTTTCTAAAAGTATTAACGTTATTTAATAACAGATACATATGTGTAAGTGCACAAAAAATAAATTTTGTTTACTAGAGCAGTGATTATGTAATATAAATATATCTATGTACGATAGACCCTCTAAAATCAAAGTAATTACTGGAGCCTCTACATCAGTTAAAAATATTTCCTAAATTTAGATACAGATTTAGCAACGAAATGCATTTTAAAATCTATATGAAGCTTATAGTTTTAAATGTTAGTTTAAGAAGGCATTCGACATTCTTTTGTAAAAATCACCGGTGCTGGCTGACAATAGTAAAGTTTGTTGTAGGTTACTCTGCATCTTCAAATATATAAAGAATTATATGTTATACAACTAAATAAAAACAAAGTGCATAAAAGTATCAAGTGCGTGTTAGATCTTCTAGAGCGAGTACATAAAAATATAATTTTGTGTTCGGGTGAACAAATAAGACAGACTCGGAAAATAAATACTCATTTTATTAAAATAACAAGTGAAACATGGAAGATGCAATTCAGGAAATTTGAAACAAACTGGGTAAAATAGAAGAGCTAATAGAACGGAAGAACTAACTGAAATAAAACAGAAAAGTATAGAAATAAAGGAGAAGTTAAAAGAAAAGAAAATCAAATAGATAAGAAGAACGGGTTAAATCATTTGGGAGGGAAACAAGGAAAAGGAATATACCTAACAAAATTGAACAGTAAATGATACAAAATTTGAAATACAACAAAAATTGTCGAGGAATTACAAATCCATTTTAATCGAACAAGTGTACACATATGAATACTCGTAAATTTCTGTTTATTACATCGTTATAATTAAGGCAGAAATTATCGAAAAAAACATGCTCCGCAGTGATGAATTGAACCTCAGTCGTCCGCTTACGGGGCAGTTGCTCTATCATTTAGCTGTCAAGGACTGTTAGATTCGATTCTTTAATTACGCCATAAATATCATTGTGGAAACAGATTTTTAATTGAAAATTCGCAGTAGGTATTATTATTAAATGCATATATATTTGCATATGTAGTGTATATACACAACTATGTACGTGCATTTCACGATGTAAATTAACGAAAACTTATAATTTTCTGCTTATTACAGATTTTTGTGGGTATCATTACTGAATCTGTGTCTAAAATTATAGAGGAATATTTATAATGTCTACATGTTCTAATGAAAGGGCTAATATAGAGAAAAACTGTTACTTGACTAAATTGGGTTTTACGAAGTAAAATACTAATGTAAGTAAAAAATTTTGATGTGTTCTACACAATTGCAAAAAGGAATCATTCTTAACCTCTATTTTGGGCATTTTAACAATTCTTAACGAAATAAAATTTATTTTTTGTCTTTTTCGCTTTCAAAAGCTACAAAATAATGTTTTAACTCATTTAAGTATTTATTAAATTACCTGCGAATCACTTGAGCTAATCTCCGACGGTTTCTCCGTGACACTGCTATCGTCTGGATTTTCATCGTAGCCTTTCAAAGATTCTTCGTCCGAATGATAGGTGACCGAAGCTGGCGAGGGTCTGGGCGGTGATTTGCCTAACATAGGAGGGGGCGGTTGATGTATGGGTTTACGTGCTAAAGTACTACGTTTACTCATGGTTCCTAAGGAACTTAAATTACCTCCTCCTGCACCGCCATGTCGAGATCTGTACAATTCCATCGCCATCTCTTGCCTATCGTCCATCGACATCGCCATGGATTCCTCTAACGTCTTCTGTGCTTCTTCTGTGTATATGTATATGAAATCAAAGGAAATAATAATTTTTGATTAGCATTATTTGAATTAAAAAATATACTAAAATTAATAGAGAAAAATTTTAAATGATGCTTGGGCTTCTTCTTTCATCTGAGGAATTTAGGTATTATAATGTTTCAATAATTCGTCTTTTATCAAGACAATAAGAATTATTATTGCCGAACTAATTATTATTACTACTGTTTAGTCTTCTGCTGTTAATGTATTGAATGATTGCAAAAGTTTGTGCCTGATTTTGATTTTGACAACTTGTAGAAAAATACCGCATGGTCGATTTTACGTTCACGTATAGCTACAAGTAGTACCACGATTAACACTTTAGGATCAGATGCAGTAGAGATCAATGGAGTTATAAGTAAAACAAAATTTCCAAAACGGAGAACAAGATCAATGTTATATACGTGGGCAAGGTGCAAAGTTTTCGACCTGACAATGAAAGATTGCGATTTAAATTTAAAAAATGATTTTATTTTTCTACATAATCTCTCTTGACTTCAACACACTTAGTCCAGCGTTTTTCTAACATCAATATTCCTTCCCGAAAGTGAGTCTGGAAGGCTGTCAAAATATTCTTCTACGGCACTTTCAACTTCTTCGTTGGATGTGAATCGCTTTCCAGAAACAAATTTTTTCAAATTTGGTAATAGATGGAAGTCTGGGGGTGCCTTTGTGTGCGTGCGGGTGCGTTGTCCTGATGAAAAATGATTTTTTTCTTCTTCAAACCAGGCCTCTTCTCGCGAATTTGGCATGCAGCTGGTCAAGAAGGTTAGAGTAATATGCGCCTATAATTGTTTGCATCCCAAAACACGCTGGCCATGACTTTTCCGGCAGATGCGATCGACTTCGCTTTCTTTGGCGCTGAACCACCGGCTTCCACCCACTGTTTCGACTGTGGTGGACCCATGTCTCATCCATGGTCACAAATCGCCGCACAAAATCGGTCGGATTCTTGTTAAATCGGTCCAAAGAATGCTCCGAAAATCGTTTGCGCATTTGCTTTTGATCGACATTCAGCAAATGCGGCACCCATCTTGCGCAGAGCTTTCTAGTCTCTAATTCTTTGTGCAAAATGTTTCGCACCCTTTCTTCCGATATCCCCACAGCCTCAGCTATCTCACTCACTTTCACTCGCCTATCGTCCAACACAATATCATGTCCTTTTTCGGTGGTTTATGGTGTGGTTGCGGTTTTTGGCCGTCCTTCACGTGGGTCATCTTCGAGGGACGTACGACCACGTTTAAATTCAGCTACCCACTTTTTAACGGTTGACATCGAAGGAGCAGAGTCCCCGTACACTTTTGTCAACTTTGGATGAATTTCCATAGAGGTTAAACCATCCAAAACAAAGAATTTTATAACAGCACAATATTCAAGCTTATCCATTTAAAAAAATAACACGCACGACGTCTACTACAAAAATTCTTGCAAACAAACTACTTGAGAGAACAAGTTGAAAGTTTTCATATGAACTGAAGACAAACGCAGCCACGCAGGAAACATAAATTTCTGTTAATTGTAACGCCATCTCTGTGTCAGGCCGAGAACTTTTCACCTTGCCCACGTAGTGTTCGCTTTTTACTGTAAGGCTCGATGATTCCTCCGTGGTATAAAACATACCAAAAGAACTTGAAGAATTTCCTGTAGATCATGCTTCACCCAAAATGCGGCAATTTTGATTGCTGATGTAACCATTCAACTAAAAATAAGCCGCATCGCTGGAACAAAATTTTATGGCGAAAACCGAGATCAACGGGCAGTTTTCGCCACATTCAAATATTGCGTACGGTGCTAAATCGACTTGTTCGGATCATCCCCAACATTACGCTCACCAAGCGGCGACATTCTTTGTCGTGTGCTTTTGTTCATCGTCTGTGCGAATAATTGTTATCCATAGGCGTGTGAAAGGGCCGAAATCTATCCATGGTTCGTTCAATAATCCACCGAGATGGGACATTATGCCGACCATAAAATGGGCGAAGCGGGCAACGAACCATGATTCTCGAAATATAAAATTGCACAATTTGCAAGCGTTGCTACGGTGTCAACCTTTCCACGATGAAATGGCAAACCTTGCTGAGTATACATGATACTGGTTGTTAGATTTGATGAATTTTTTGACGTTAAATTTCTATTGGAAAGTACGTAATTGTAGAATATATACCACAACATTGGAACGAAAATTTTATGCGAGAGAAAGATTCCGAAGGTAATATAATTAATTGACATCATATAATGTCTGGTGGAGTATTTTCAAAATCTGCTTTGGAATCACTGTGTTCATTCGTTTTAGTTTAAATCTGAACTGTACCACGTTTAAAATCATCAATAGCACAAACATTTACAAAATCGTGATTTATATGGCAAATTCCTTTCCTTATACCTCTCTGACCGTAATATACACTCTAGTAAACAATTTGTGTAATATTTATTTAGGATGAGTGTAGACTAATCCTAAATACTATAGCAATCAAATTGAATTTTTTTATATTACCATTCTTAAAAGATCCTATTTATTTACAAGTACGTTGAAAATAATAAATACAATTTATTTAAAATATAAATAAACATCAACATAACCTTATCCTTTTCATACTATGGCGTTTCAATTTGATACCTTAATTTTTTACCCGGTACCATTCAAAATGACAGTGTTACTTAACTGGACACACTTAGTTGGCTTTAGTATACTGAAGGAATGATATACGTGCTAAATTCGTAAATCGGAAAGTGTTTTAAAATATTTATTCCATAATATTAGCTTTCCATAATTGAAGTTTATTTCAGAATTGTTGGCCCATATTGGTTATGGAAAAAAGCATTTCTACTATTATATATACGTATAGTATCCGTTTGTTTATGATATGAAAAAGTTCGCGATTTGTTTTTTCTCAAATGTGAAAACGTGCACATATCTAATATTTGAATTTTATCTATGCCGTGAAAATAAGCTTTAGTAGTTTTTTCGGTGTTTTTTTTTTGGATCTTCTTTCATTAGTCTTTATATATTGTAAAATTTGTTCGTGCATGGTAGCCTCATCATAAACGCTGTTTATGTGTTGAGTACTACAGCACTATTTCTGATTTTAAATTTAGCAAGTGTCAATTTCGGACAATGAAAGGGTGAACTACCTCATTCACATTACAAATCTCTTTTTATCAGAAATATCGTACAAAGTTGTACACTATTTTTACACGAAAAGAAAAATCCAATATCTCATATAGTCAAACTTAAGATACTGAATAGCTATAACTAGTTATAGCGATGCCCAATAGGTGGCGCTAACAATCGGTATTTGATTTTTTTTTTCTTAATTTCTCAAGGGCTAGAAGATGCAATTCGACTACTCATCTCATTTTGCGACTTTTGCACATCGTCAATTATTGTTTTTTTAATTATTTTAAATTAAGTTTTACTATAACATGAAAAATAACTTGATAATTAAACTCATTATGTTACACTTACGTTTATATTTGTAACTTTTACTCTTGACACACAATATTGCGATTACGGTTATAATAATAATGATGGAAAGAGCTGCCAAGGCCACCATGAACCACGTCTGCCTGTAAAACGGTTTGTGTTGCAAGTAACCATATTCTAAATAGAGTTTAGAAGGAGTCAGGACGGCTTCGTCTGAATATGCCGGACAACTGATCCCGAATTTGTTGTACGGAATGATACGAAAATTATAAGAGGTAGATGGCAGTAAACTTTGGTATGAGATCGTAAAGTCTTGTAGAGGTCCGTTTGTCGTTTTCACTACTGTCTGCCAGCGCATCTCATCTGCAAATGGAACTGGAAATAGTGTTTAGGCGATTAGTTTTGTTCAAAAGAAAAAAATTTGAATTCTACAATAAAAAAATGTTTCAAAAAATACAACGAAACAATAAAAATGTATCGTATGTTGTTTAAAAATATCTTACAAATATATTAAAAATGAATTTATAAGGAGAAAAATAAAATTGAAATTGATCTATTAGTATGGCAATAAAAAAATTTTGCAGTATTTTGACTCATTAATGTTGACTAAAAGTTTAAATAACTAATTATATCAGGATATTATTAAATATAATTAAAAGAATTACAATAAATAGAAAAAACTGAAAATTTAAAAAAGAAATTACGCCAACTAATAGCTTTGGTAGTTATTTAAAATATTTTGTAAATAAACACATTTTTTTTATAACTTACGGTTTGAACAGCCATTAAATGAACTAACCTTTTCGTCTTGACTCAATGTAATATCCTAATATCGGTCCTTTTCCTGACATACCATTTAACCAATGTAGTTCAATATTAGATAAAGTTTTCACCAATGTTAATTCCTTGGGTGTATTTGGCGAGCCCTCTTGAGGTCCTGTAGTGACATTACTCGAAATGGCAGGTCCGTAATCCAACGTTTGAGCTCTAACTGTGAATGTATACGTTACTTCTTCCTCTAAAGACTGGACATATAAACTTGTCGATGTGACTTTTTGTTTTACTTGTTTGCTAAATCCTAAATTAAAGGAAAAAGAAAATAGACTAATAATACTATTCAGGAAGAAATTTGTAAGAGTAACGTACTATCGTTTTGTTCTGTAGTTTCATAGGTTACTATATATCCTATGATTTCGCCGTTCCTCATTTTTGGCGGATCCCACGAGACATTCAGACTATTCATCGTTATGTCAGTGAATGTCAGGTTGACTGGAGCACCGGGCAGTCCTTGCAATGTTCTTACGATGAACGACCGAGATCTTGGTCCATCGCCGGCTGGATTGAATGCCAATATTTGGATGCGATATTCTGTGTACTTGTCTAAAAAGACGAGACTATGGGTTGTGGAGGACGCAGGAACTACTTCGATCTCCTCTTCTATTTTCTTGTCGGATGACATTTCTTGTGGAGAGTTTGTCACCAAATAGAATATCTTTAAAAACAAAACAATGTATTTTACTTTAACAAATTTACATCTCATAACACGAAAGTAATTATCACACTGATTACCTATTTTACTAGAAATGTTATTAATAACAGTTTAACATTACTGCTGAAAATGAGCATCGTTGCAGGAATATGTATTAAATGTGAAGTGACAATTCCACGACTATAGAAAGACTTATTAATTAATAAGCATGAGATATTTATTGTTATCTTCACAATATGACTTACTAATCTTTCACAAAAGTATTGGTTAGTTTGGAAAGTCATGACGCATTTTGTAACATATGGCACTAGTTCTAGTGCTAGAGTTATTCGCATCTATATTTATGCTATGCCATATGGCAGTTTTACCTTAATTTGGAAACAACTACTTGGTCGAGTGTTTTTTTATTTTATTTATTTTATAAAAGGTTGAAAAAAAAAGATATTTTCTCCTTTACTTCTGTACAAAGTAAATGAGGGAAAATCGTGCTTAGCATTTTTAAATGCGTGAAATTTTAAGGATTTTATATAATGGGGGTATCAGATTAAAAGTATCTATTGAAGTTTTATCTAGACTAGCGATTTCCAGCCTTTCCTCTTTGCGAATCCTTGCGTCGTAATTACATTATAATAAATAAAACAATAAAATTCAGTTCAAGTCAAATACAATCATAAAGCATTTACGGGCAAATCTAACGAAAGTATAGTGATAGTTTAATAAATATTAACTGATCCTTAGCTAAACTTAGCATTGTCTTGAAGAAAACTTCTAATGGGATATTTGGGACTATTTGGTGGAACAAAAGAAATTAAAAATAAAAAAAAATGAAGTCAAAACTCAATTAAAGAGTAATTTTTAAAAACAGCATCTAGAGAGCAGTCAAAGGATAAATCAATGAGTTTTTCTTTTTCCAGTAAAATGTAGATGTATGTGAACTATATTTCCTTACAAAGGAATATATATCCAATTGTGCGGTCCAGATATATAAGGTTTATTTTCTGATGAAAATTTGAGAAATTCAAAACATTTATCTCCAAAAGTTTAACTTCTTTAGCACGGCTTCTATTTTATCATTTACACTAAAAATGGTGACACCTGGAATGTCAGTTAATTATGCAAGTTTTTGCAGCCAAGAATATCAGATACACAAAAAGATAAATAAAATTGATGGTTAAAAAAATTGCTTGAACTTCAGACTCCAAGCAAGTGGAACGAAATTTTGTCACGCAAAAGCTGTCTAACATCTGCATGAAAAACTTTTGTAGTAAAAAAACAGGAAGGTTTCTTAAGTCCTCACAAAACGCTTGAAATAGACGAGAGTTTGTAGCATGCGATTTATTAAAATTTACATGAATACGTTTACTTGCTCGTGTTTGTCTATTAATACAACGAGTATCGTTTACTATTTTCGTTGTTCTTCTTTACTCGCGTCACAAAATCAGATATTTTTCGGGTCACCAATTTTGCATCATGCGTGCATGCATGCAATCAAGCAGATCATTAATTCTATTTTCCTAAAACTCGACAATTATCATATGGAGAATTGCTTCTTATGCAGTGATTTTGTGAATAATACACTTTCTTGAATGGAATTCTTAAAAATATATAAAATAGAGACAAGCAATACAGCAGCGTTGGGTATACCGGTCGATACAAGTCGCGAAATAATTTTATTTTTTTCAAAAGTTCGCTTTCCACAAGATTTGCCAAATTATTGAGTTTTATTTGTGTTGTTTGATAAGGGAACCAGGTCAATTATCTTTGCCGCCTATTCTCCAAGCCAACACTTTGTTGACCTTTTTCATGCAAGGATCCAATCAAATTTTCTGTTTTTACCATCTGTATTTGAAACTGATAGGAAGAAAGAAACACTTTTTATTATCTGTTCATTTTTTTCTAAAAGACTCAACAGGTTGTACGTCGAATGTTGCGTTTTAATGTGTCTACGAAGAATTGATGATTTTTAACTGCTGTTGGTCGGGATTTTATTACACAAAGGGATTCTCATTTGCCTAAGTAAAATAAAAATCAATTCGTAAATAATTGCTGTCATATTTTCCTTACTCCCCCTTCTTCTTACTACATCCTTCAGTATCGCTGTCCTGTGTTAGTTCCAAATCAAGGACTGAAGTACAAGTAGAAAAAGAAGCTATGTTCGTCTAGCCTTTTGTTAGACTTGACAAAACTATTTGTTTTTTAACTATCCATTTATATTAAAATTAAGAAGTAATAATTATTCGCCTTCACGTTCCGTATGTACGTTTAAAAAAAAGTTTTTATTGTAATGTATTTACACATACTCTGCACTATTAGTTTATTTTATTAAAATCGTGGTTTTTAAACGCGCCGTATCTATACTCGAGCGTTCAATTTGATGTTTCCGGATTATATAAAAATATATTCGCATTGCAGCGGCGTGGTATCTCATTGCGTTACAGATTGTTACCTGATGTATGTAACTTGATAATTTGAAGGGATCCTCTATGTCTCGTTTTTTACTAGTTATTATTATTAATAGTGCTAATTAGTTATATTTTTAATGAGGGTTTAAAATTTCGCCATTGAAATATTTTTTTTGCAGACCTTTCTTTTATAAAACATGAGAACCAGTTGCAAATCGCTGATATAGGCAAATACGTAGTGTAATTATGGTAATAGTAATTGAATTACTCCAATTAACTGATACAATCTGAAGTTCATGTCGCTGATTTACCTATTTCATTAATATAATTACGAAAATTAAAATCTTGAAGACAGAAGAATTAAGATTATGAGACTTATATTACATATAAACAATGTTATCTCAGTACTTGAAAGCAAATTTATGAAAGAATTAAATAGAATTTAATATTCCACGGTTATTTCCAGCTTAAAGTAATCAATGATATTTCTTGTAAAGGGTTTTCCAATAGGGACTTGACAACTTTTAATTCAATTTGTGAACGCACCCTTTTACTAATCATCGAACTGTCACTGTCAATTTATTCAGTAAACTTAACATTTTCATCATGGTAAAGTACACGAACGAACAACGTCTGCAAATTATAAAAATATACTACAGAAATTCGGAGTCGGTGACCGCTACTTTAAGAGCGTTAACTCCGATTTTCGGTCGTAATTCTCGCCCTAGTAGACAGGCAGTAACAAGTTTACTGCAAAAATTTGAGTCTACATATTCGTTGTGTGATGTTGCCGTGCCAGTGAAACAACGGGTTGGTCGAAGTGTTGAAAATATCGCTGCCGTTGAAACGTCCGTAGCAAATGATCCAAATCAGTCAATTCCACGGCGTTCTCAAGAGTTGGGCATCGCCCAGACCACTTTATGGCGAATTTTACGTAAGGATCTTGGTTTACACCCATACAAGATCAGGCTGACTCAAGAATTGAAGCCGATGGACCATTTGAAGCGACGTACGTTCTCCGATTGGTCTGTGGAAAAGATGCGCCTAGATGGTCAATTTCATAGCAAAATCATTTTCAGTGACGAAGCTCATTTTTGGCTCAATGGGTTCGTCAATAAGCAAAATATGCGTTATTGGTCGGATGAAAATCCACATGTGCTTCATGAAACACCACTTCATCCACAAAAAATAACTGTTTGGTGCGGTTTGCATGCCGGCGGCGTCATAGGGCCATATTTTTTCGTAGACGATAATGATCGTCACGTTACTGTGAATGGTAATCGTTATCGCGCCATGATTACCGATTACTTTTGGCCCGAATTGGAAGATATGGACTTGGACAACATGTGGTTTCAGCAGGACGGTGCCACAAGCCACACAGCATACGTTATAATCGATTTATTGAAGAGTAAGTTTGATGAGCGTGTTATCTCAAGAAATGGAGCAGTCGATTGGCCGCCTCGTTCGTGCGATTTAACGCCTCTAGACTTTTTTCTTTGGGGCTACGTTAAGTCATTGGTCTATGCCAACAAGCCGACAACGTTGGAAGAGCTCAGAGCCAACATTGAACGCGAAATAGCAGCCGTTTCGGCCGAATTGTGTGGCCGAGTCATCGAAAATTGGGTCCAACGAATCGACCGCTGCAAACGTGCCCGCGGTGGCCATATGAACGAAGTCGAGTTCCATTCATAAATGTTTTGATTGTACTTCAACCCGATAATAAAGTTTTTGAAATATCTCAAATGGTCTGCATTTTATTTTGAAAAAAAGTTGTCAAGTCCTTATTGGAAAACCCTTTATATCATGATATTTTTATTTATTATCAATATACCTTCACATAAATACATACTAAGACAGACTTTGGAAAGTCGGATAAAACTTAATGGAGCGAGCTTCGATCTTTGTGGCACATCAGAAGTCGGAACAAAAGATTTGTAGACTTACTTTAATGTTCGATATTCAGTTGCTAAATATATTAGCAAGTAAGCTAAATAAATTTACAATTAATGTTAATTTGACGAAAACAATTCAAGAAGAATGTTAAATTTTCGTAGTTATAAATATTTTTTTAATCACTTACTTTGTATCCTAAAAGATCGCCATTCTGCATCTTTTGTTGTGGCGGTTTCCACTGAAGGCGCACCTCAGTCGACGATACAGCTTCTCCATTTAAATCTCGCGGTTCCCCCGTTGGTACCGCTTCCCCAACATAAATCGTAGATGGTGGACTTGCAGGTCCCTCACCTTGCGAATTAAAAGGTACCACGACTATTTCGTAATTTCTATCTTGAAGTAATTCATTCAGAACCATTTTGCTAGCCTAAGAATTAAGATGGTTTTATTTCTTTAATGTATCTACTTTTCTGTTGTTGTTTGGATATTTTACCTTAACTCCCATAACTTCCTCTTTAGGTGTGGCCTGTAGAGCTGTTGGAAAATCGGAAACTGGTTGGAAAATGACTCTGTATCCGCCGGTATTGACGTCGCCGCACCAATATTGTTCTTCTATCGGCTCCCAATATACTTCTACACTTGTCGTGGTTATAGGAACGATTTTGACATTATTTACACCTTTACTCGGAGCTGTAACAGTTATATCAATTAGTACGGTTTTATGTTTATATGAATTTTGGTAAAACAAACCTGCTGGATATGTTCTAACTTGGACGGATTCCGGACTAAAGCTACTTGGTCCTATATCATTCGTCGCCTGTATTCTGAATTTATATGAAGTGAACGGTTTTAGATTCGAAACTGTGTACGATGTTAACTGCGGATCGACTCGTTCGGGTAAAGACTGCCATGGGCCGTTGTTTTCCATCTTTTGCACCGTGTAATACCTAAAATACGCCAGAATTGAAAAAAAAATTTTTTTTATAATATCACAGTTTTACCTTAAAGGAGCAAAACCGTCTCTTCCAGGCGTCCAACTGAAAGTGATTTGTTTACTTTGTATTTGACTGTGACTTATTTGTGGCATCGAAGGATTTTGCGGGATTTCGCGATTATTCGTCGTAAAAACCAAAGCGTGCGCCGTTTTACCCCATCCCAATCTGGTCTGCGCCGTTACAGAAAATAAGTAATATTTTTCGGATTCCAGTTGAGTAGCTCTATAAATAAAAAATAATAAATAGAAAACGTCTTATGAAATAGTTTGACACAGGGAGTAAAGTATGTATGTTCAATTCGATAGTATGCATTCGCTCGTATTGATTGTTGTTACACAACGGCTCGTTTACGTTGGGCTAACATAATTATCCAGCTCTAAGCATGCATGAGACTGCAAAAAGGTAAAGATTGCATATCTTATATCAAAATATCTTAATAAGATTTCGGACTTTGTGTTCTTTTTTAAAAGACATGGTTTAAACTAAAATAGAGGGCTTTGCATGAATTAAAGGCTTGTGAAAATTGCTTAAAGCCCATTTAAATAAGGCAAATATACCATTTAGCGGATATTATGCTTTAAAAGTACATTTGCGACGTTTATTAGTACTAGGATCCTTCATTTTACAATGTTGATAAATATGTTCGCGATTCAAATCTGGTTGTATAACCGCTAAAGATGCATCACGTAATAAACGTTCCGAAATCTGCTACTACACTGGATGCTATGGTGTTAAAAGACTGTGATTGCCCAGTATTGATCAAAAATTGGTGTGAATGTTAATTTCTTGAGAGCATTTGAACAGTTTCCAAATAAGGAAGGTAGTTTCTATACGCCGATTTATCACCACGGAAGAGACTTTGGTTCACTATCATATGCTTGAAGCAAAGCAATAAATAATAAATAGACGTTTCTAAAAAGCCGATATAGTTAAAAAAATGAAAATTGATCGTCCGAAACAAACTCAAAAATCTTACCTAAAAGTTCTGTCGGATGGCAAAAACTCTTTGGAATATTTGTTACTATTGGTAAAAGTATTGTTAAGTTGATAGGTAACTTTATAAGCTAGAATTTCCCCATTAGGCTCTTCGGGGACGTCCCAAATTATTCTAGCTGATGTAAATGATACGTCTGGAAAGGATACATTTGAAGGTGCTCCAGGAACTAGAATAAAAGTGATAATCATAAAAATAAGAATCAGTCTATTATCGTACTGCATTTACCATCTTCGAAAGTTTGAACGCGGACGGGTGGTGTACTGGGGGTGCCGTCACCCAACCTTGTATAAGCTAGCACTTGAATATGGTACAGAACGAATTTTCTGAGTTCTGTTAAAGTCGTGGTAAATGTCGTGTTACCCGGAATTAACTTGAATTGCACTAAAGATCGTGTGTCGGCTCCGTAATAAACTTTGAATCCTTCGATTAAACCGTTCTGATGCTGTTTCTGTACGTCCCCCCAACGGACTACTATTGTCGTTGATGAAGTTGCATTCGCTTCAACATTTAGGGGTCCGGCAGATGGAACTGTGGATAGAAAAATTTTAAAAAAATCGCATATGAACACATTGTAATATTATATCTCGAAAGAACATATTTTTATTCAATTTTAAATATATTTATTTGATCTTTATTTTTCGTTAAATTCCTAAATCTGGTTTTACAAGATTCTTGTATAATCAGAATAAAACATAAAAAGATTTGTTTAGTATAGATACCAATATCGGTTTGTAATAATCTCCCAAGATTTGATACTTTGGTTTGGAATTGATAGCAATAGTTTCTAGATTATAATAAAAATATTTGCTTCGGATAGGTGGTTTAATAATAAATATGTGTTTTTTCTAATTTATACTACTGTGGGCAAAAAATAGTAAGACTTTTTAATTTAAATTTCGCGCGAAAACCCATTCATCGAAATATTTTTTTTCTAGGTTGGTATGACTGTCAGTGACATCTGTGCCAAACGTCACATCAAAATAATCATTAGTGTTTAGTATACGCTTGTCTTTCTGAAGTATAAAAAGTGCATTCGGCGATTTTTACAATGAGTGAAATTATTCAACAAAGAAGTTCCATTAAATTTTGTGTACGGAATCAAATTTCTGGTGCCGAAACGTTCAGAATGTTGCAAAAGGCCTTCGGTGATAATTGTTTGTCGCGAGCAAGTGTTTTTGATTGGTACAAATTATTCAAAGAGGGTCGAGAACACGTTGATAACGAACCACGTCCAGGACGGCCATCAACATCAACTGATGATCAACACGTCAATAGAATCAATGAATTGGTGCTTGAGAATCGACGATTAACAGTCAGAGACCTTACTGGCATCGTTGGAATATCGGAAGGATCAGTGAAAACCATTTTGAAAGATCATTTGGGCCTAAGAAAAGTGAAAGCACGATTTGTTCCAAAATCACTCAATTTTTTAGAAAAACAGCGTCGTGCTGACGTTTGTGAAACAATGCTTTCCGACTATCAAGACAAAATGAAGGGCATTATACTGGAGATGAGACTTGGATCTACGCTTATGACCCGGAAACAGACGATTAATCGGCCGAATATCGTATCAAAGGTGAGCCGAAGCCCAAAAAACCACGTCAAAGCAAGTCAAAAATCAAGGTTATGTTGACAGTTTTCTTCGATTATCGAGGTGTGGTGCAGTCCGAATTCCTTCCGACCGGCCAAACTGTCAACAAAGAATACTATTTGAGTGTTATGCGTCGTTTGCGCAATGCTATTCGTAAAAAGAGGCCAGAATTATAGGCCGACCACTCTTGGTTTTTGCACCACGATAATGCACCGTCGCATACTGCATTAATTCTTCGTGAGTTTTTCGCCAAATTTTCAACCAATATCGTGTCGCAACCACCGTATTCGCCTGATTTAGCTCCGTGTGACTTCTGGCTATTCAGCAAACTCAAACGACCGCTCCGGGGAAGCCGTTTTGAGTCAATTGAAGACATTAAACGTGAATCGCTACGCGCATTGAAGGCTATTCCTGAAATTGACTTTAACAACTGTTTCGAGAATTGGAAGAAACGTTGGCACAAGTGTATTGGGGCCAGGGGGATTACTTTGAGGGGGACGAAATAGATTTGGAAGAATAAATTAAGAATTTAAAAATTATGAACAAAGTCTTACTATTTTTTGCCCACAGTAGTATGTTAGTCTGGTGTATTATATTTAGATCTATACATGGTCGTATACATTGTAAGCTAAGTTTAGATTTAAATTTGAACGCTGACATTAATTTTTGTATTTACAAGCACTTAAACAATCTTACCTGACTCCCTTGTTCTTTCCAGTGCTTGTGCACTTGGAGTTGAACTTCCGACATCATTATAAGCTTGCATCATAATTTCATAAAGAGCGAATTCTTCGAGCCCTGCAACTATATGAGAATTTGCAGTTGGATCTTCTATACTTTCACTTTTGGATATCCCAGATCTAAGTTCTGTATAGGTGATGTTATAACCTCTTGGGTTACCGAACCATTCTACTTGTTGCAATGGCTAAGGCAAATACATACATTATAACTTAATTCAAACTACGTTTCTAAAAGCAACTTACTATCCACCTAACCCTTAGTTCAGTAGCACTCATAGCTCTGACGGTAACATTTTTTGGAGGATGCGAGGGTGGTGCTTGTATTGTTTGAAATTCCTTTGTGGGTTCCGACGGTTCCGAAGCACCAACCACATTATTAGAAATCAATCTCAGTTTGTATAAAGTAAACGGAACTAATCCAGTTACGGTGATGGTACTCGCATCAGGATCGGAAATTTCGTTCAATACAAACCACGTGGAATTTCTCGCAGTTTGAGCTTCAACAGTCCATTTCGTGATAGACGAGTTCCCGTCGAAGCCAGGCGTGAACTGTAAGACTACGGAAAACGCTTCGATATTCGACAATGCTAATTTCGACGGCGGATGCGGCAAGACGGGTTCGACACCGGATTGGATTATGGCCACTTTAGGTGGCCCGTGACCTTTGTTAGTCCAAGCGGTTACTTCGAAACGGTAGTGGGTGGTCGCTTGGAGGTGAGTCACCATCATACTGGTGATATCTGCAGTTAAGTTGTGAATTTTTTTCGTGTCCGGCTGGTCTTTTACTTCGTAAATTACTTGGTAACCTGTTAAAATTCCATTCATTTGTTTCGGGGGTATCCATATTACTTTGACAGCTCTGTCGCTAACTTCGTCGAATTGTAAATTAGATACTTCATCAGGTACTGCAAAAATGGTTACATTCAAAATATAACTTCGATATAAGGCAGATTTATAGAAGAATCAAAATAAGTTAAAATTTTAAAATCTGCTACGTTACTATTACCGGCAAACTATAATAAATAAATTAGTTTTCTTTTTTTGACTATGTGGAATTTTCGAATTGGGATAACAGAAACTAAATCATTAAAAACATTAAAATAGAAAAAAATCGTATAAAAACAACTAATCTGATAACCAAATTTTAGTCATGGTTTTATTGAAGTATTAATTTGTCTGTATCTTCACAGAATCATTTAAAGTATTGTATTAAAGTATGTCTTAAGAATGATTGCACCAGAGCAGGTTCAGATGTATGCACTTGATTAATGAAGAAACTAAAAATTTAATTTTTGTTATGTCTGACTGAAAAAAATTTGTAAACAGAATAGCCTTTCTACTGAATACCATTCGCTTATTGGGTATTGAATTTGTAATGAAACGAGTGTTCCATAAAAAGTGAAAAGATATTCTACTCGAAATTTTACTTTGAAAAAAAGACTACTCAGAAATAAGTATTTACATATGTTGTTACAGATCAATTTTTACCTTGCGTATACTTTATTTTACTATTCCTTTTAATTTTGAAAACCCCGTATCTTTTGTGTCGCATTATTTCGATTCCACTATACATTTTATTTTAATCACTGAAGGTTGATATAACCCCTTTCCACATTAATTTTCGTATTCTGTATACGTATTTCGATAGCTAAGCTGTCATCATCAGAATATAATTAAACAGTGTCGCACCTGGAAAAGTACGGCAAAATACCCGTACGGAACAAATGTAGTTTTTCAAGTGCGACGCTGTTTAATTATCTGCTGATGATGACAACTTAGTTGTCGAAAAACGTATACAGAGTAAGAAAATTAATGTGGAAACTTTCAGTGATTAAGTTAATCAACCACAGGTCCCATCAAAATTACCTTGTTTCTTTTTTTCCAAATTAACCTATTATACATTTTATATTGAGAGAATTTTCAACACAAAAAAATAATTCTCTCAAATTGTTCACGAGCTAATAAGTTACAGAATTAGTAGTTAGATGATTCAGGTGTGTCAAACTGAAGCAGATCATACTAAGAACGTTTATATAGTATCTCTCTCAATTTACGTAATCGTAGTTTTTATTAGGAAAGCAAATACGAGTATATTCCTCTATCACTTTATCGTTTAGAACTGAACTACGTTATTAATATAATGGTTTTTTAATAGGCTATTTGACTAATTTTGGGAAATTGTTTTAAATTATTGTTTATTACATAATAAGGACATATCATTGATATTTCCGACATATCTATTGTATTATCAATAAAAATCAATGTTGAAGTTTAAACGTCCAAGACCGCGCCAAAAACGCTGTTTGTGTAATGGCGCTGGTCATATGGCATGCGTGACGTCACAGGCTAGGACGGGATAAGTAAATCTAGTAAATCAAGAAGTAAACCTGAATAAAACAGCGTCGCTGAAGTTAATTTCATGTTTTCTTCAAATTTATTGGATAGAATGGGGTATAAATGGTGTGTAGTGCCACAATGTACAAATACATCTATAAAGAGTCCACACAAACTGTTTGTTTCTGTTCCAAAGAATTCCCAAAGCATGTTATTTTTTAATCCAGTTGTTGCATAAACATACAAATATAAAAGTAGAACACATTTTGTTATGCTTGAAAAAAATTAGATTGAATAACACATTTTCTGAATTAGAGGATAATTTTGGAATATCACTATCTTATGCTAGTAAATTGTTTTTGCGAAATATACCTATAATAAGTTGTTTTTTAAAACCCTTTATCATAAACTTAGACAAAAAATTAATTAAAAAGAATCTCCCAATTGCATTTAGACATAACTATCACAATGTGAGCTGCATCATTGATTGTTTAGAAATCGATGTACAAATACCATCAAAGGCTCTTCATCAGGCACTGACATGGTCAGAGTACAAAAAGGGGAATACGGTGAAGTATTTAATATCCTGCACTCCGAATGGCTTGGTTAATTATATTTCAGAAGGGTTTGGGGGTAGAACAAGTGATGTTACCATACTAGAAAACTGTAACTTTCTAGATGGGTTAGAACAGGGAACTTGTATCTTAGCTGACAGAGGCTTTAAGCACCTTGAACAGGCACTTCATCAAAAAGGCATGCAATTATTAAGGCCACCCAGTGTAAACGCTGGTGTAAAACTATCAAAAACAGAAGTTCGACAAACTAAAATAATTGCTAGCCTGCGAATTCATATTGAGAGGGTGATAAGGCGATTAAGAGAATTCCATATGCTAAAGCAACATTCAGTTATAAATAATAACATTCTCCGTGTACTTGATCATGTCATTATTGCATGTGCTCTAATAAATTTGCAGGATTCTCTTATTAAATAATGTAAATATCTAAATAATGTAAAATAAAATAATAAAACAAGAAATACAGAATGGTTTTTTATTTATCACAAACTGGTGTTACTATACAAAATAGGATATATATTTGTTTTCCAGAAAATAGATAACGTTTCGCCAGTATCGCCGTGTATGCTAGCCTATGACGTCACCAGAGTTGCCACCAACGACATAGTGTTCCCGTTACAGATAAAATTTCAAAAATTATGAGATTGTTTTTTGTGTAATTTGTCAAAGATAAACATAATTTAGTATAAAATAAAGTGAAATATGTTCTTTTACGATATTACCCGATAGAATGACCTCATATTGTGGTATATTTTCAATGTAGTCAAATACCCTATTGGTAATGTTTAGAAGTACAGTATTATTTGGAGGAATTTAAAATAATATTGTATTATATAAAGATTGACATACTGCACAAAATTTATGCGTAACTTACCATCTTCCATAGTTTTAACGGGAATAAATTCACTAATTTCGCCATCACCAGGATCGGTAAAACAGAGAACCGTTATATTATAATCGGTAAATTTTTCCAAGTCCGTAATGATGGCGGCTTGTTTCGCCAACGGATCTAATAAATTTGGATGTACAGTCATTCTACGGGTTTCTACGTTCTTCTGTTTTGCCATGTCGTATTTCCACGCTTGGAGCTTGTATCCTTGATTGATGCCGTTAATCTTTTGTGGGTCTGGTGGTGTCCACCAAACTTCAACAGCAGTCGAATTTAAAGCTTTAATGTTTTCGATTACAGGCGGTGCTTCAGGTACACCTTCTTTTGTTTTTATCTTGGCACCATCGGTGTATTTACCGGCGCCTTTGTTATTGTAAGCGGCTATTTGAACGATATAATCTTTCCATGTAATCAAATCGGTGATGAGATAATTTCTTTGTGCTTCATTCGTTATGTTTCGAACGGTCCACGGGCTATCATTATATCCATATAGTCTATAACGAATTATATACCCCAAAATTTGTCCGTTTCTGTGTTCTTCCAGGGGTGGTTGCCATTGTATAATTATTTCCGAGGAACTTCTAGCTGATCCGACGAATCCAACTGGTGGACCGGAAGGAGCTAAAAGAGATTATTCATTACCCAAATAAGAAATAGATTTATTTTTAGACATTCCAACACAGATTTTCATGCAATTATCAGGCTAGAGTATAATTTCCCGGGTCAAAGTCATGTAACTTTTCACAATAAACATATTAAGATGGCGATATAGGTTATATTATATTATAAAAATTAAAATGTGTTATAAATAAAAGTGAAACGTAAAATAAATATTAAAAATACTTTTATACAGCGAATGGTTTACATATTTTTAATTTGAAGTAATTTTATTTTATTATTGTTAATAAAGTTTAGCGTTTTTATATCAAACAATTCAAAAATGATAACTAAAGTATTGATAAAGCATTTTCAAGTATATTGTTGCTAGAAACGTGTGTGTACAACAGGATACATTCACAGTGATTGAGTATTTTTCCAGTAATATTCAAGATAAAATGTTTTTTTTTGAATAAACTTTACAGAATTTTGTCGCGTGTAGTATAATAATAATATATGCTTCACATCTCTGAACAGCTTAAAGCCAATTACTATTGCGAGGCCATGAATTGCTATTATCCTCGCATTTGTGGTGTGACATAAGATCTTTAATTGCTGGTATTCGCTTAAACGGAAAGAGAAACTACGGAAAACTTTCTCAGATAACAGGTCGTCGGATATAACCCCGAAAATATATAAATTAACGTTTGTACAGAACATTAACGACGTGTTTTAGATCTGGTAATTCTAAGATTTTAACTCCAGGGGTCAATGATGATACATATTAGCAAATGAAAGACAAACCAAACAAATTCCCTCAAAAGCTGTTTCAACAAATAGGAGCATTTTTTCTATTCGTGGAACTTAATATTTTTTTCTGTTGCTATCGTCAAAGTAATATAAAAGCAATTATATTTCCGTCTATTTAAAAGTACTTAGTTCAACAACTTAATTCTTCTTCATTCATGTGGCTACATCAATTTAATCCTTTACACGTTATTATCTCTGCGTTATTTTCTTCTTTCAGTATGTTACTGTTTCTGCTGATTTTCTAATTTTTCATTCTGGTTTTGTGTTTGTATTATGGTACTGTTCTTAGTCATTCTGAAGAAGTAGTAAAAAAGGTTACCAAGTGGCAAGTAAGGGAAGAGAAGTCTAAGAGCAGACCTAAAAGTAGATGGGAAAAGTATGTTATTAAAGACTTGACAAGCATAGGGATCACAGGATGGAGGATGAAAGTTAAGGATAGGAAAGAATGGCAAGAAAATAGTATTAAAAACGAAGAAACACACCAACACATAAACAAAGAAATAGGAAATAGAGAACAAATGGTGATTTGGCCTACCATTACCATTATATAGAAAGGTCGAAGAGCTCGAAAGAGCGACTTCAAATCCGCCAGAAATATATAGCAATATATATAACTACTTCTTTAAGACTAATGTATACGCATAATATTACCATTAGTTTTTAATATAATTAACAATGATGAGATGTTGAATAAAGCATTATTTCATTAATAAAGCTTGGTTTCATAAGTCTTGCCATGTGAAGTCTCAAAATTATCGAATCCAGTCAATTGAAAACTTTGATATTGTTCAGATGAGTTTGCGCCCAATAAAAGCAACATAGAAAATTAATTACGAGTTTCTCCGTAAATCAGTTAGATGAAGAATAAATATTGCATGGACACCACGAGCAAGATAGAGATAGTGCACATACATCTGTATAGCATACAATATTGGATACAGTTTTTCTACAAAGGACAAAAGCTGGAGGAAGAAGGCTGCCACTCTGCTCATCAAACCATATTTCATTAGATTTTGGTTTATTAGGACCTATGAAAAATAACATTTGCCGCATAATATTCAAGAAAAACAGATAGAAATTTATAGCAAAATTAAAGATATTGGGATATAAACTTAGCGTAATATTTTTGAAAACTTAAAACGAAGAATACAAATCTATAGAAATAATGCTGGGTCAAATTTTAAATCGTTCCTTTACTTTTCTTATAATTGAAATAACTGAAAGCAACGAGTAGAATTTTTATATTAAATTATTTATAGGTTAATGCAGTGAGTTTCAACATGTGTATTTTAACTTTTTTTGAAAATTAATTAATTTAAAAGTACATTCTGACATAAATTACAAATAAGTTTAATAATTATCAGTAATTTACTCCATTGGGCCTGCCTTGCAGAACAAAGTTTTTCGAAAGGTTTAATAATTGAAATTGACCCTTTGAGTTTTTCTTTATGTTTAGCTAAGGCCTACATTTTTTCTTAAAGGTAACCACCGTAAAAAATTCGGCTTCGCAAAGGTAGAATGCTGAAAATGGTAATAGTATATAAAGTGTTCTTGTTTTCAATGCAGAAAATTCATCATTCAAAATCAAAATTCAAATAATGGTTTAATACTAAATTGTCTTTTAATTTCGTCACTTGCTGTGAAGTCTAAGAAGATTTCTTCTGTGGCAGTTGTAAAACCTTCGGGAATATTTTGAAATGGGTTATTAATCTACTCGTAATTTTTCATGAAAATATCTTCAGCAAAAAAATACTTTTTATAATTTTTTGCCTGAATGTCGTGATGCGAATTGTGATTGAAAATTAGATCGTAAATATTAAAATGTTGAGAAACGATGGGTTAATTTAGTATAAACATAAAAATAAGTATTTTGCATATATTAAGGCGTAATAAAAACTCATGGTCTGCCCCCTGTGGTTGGTGTTAAGCTGTTGGATGTCGGGTCAAGGATTACTATTAATATTATTATTAAATATTGTTGTATTATAATAAAATGCACTTGAAATATCGCCATATGGTTTAACTATTGAGACATCTATGCTTAATATTTCCAGTAAAGTATTGTAACAGGATGTTATAATAATTTACTACATACTTTGTAGGTGTGTGAATACCATATATTACTTTTTCTGCACCGTATAAAAAGGGAGAACTTACAATTTTATCTAGTTTTCTTTATAGCGTTAAATAAAAGCATAATGATAATAAATTAAAAACAGTTCATTCAAACCTACTTTTACTAATTAATCTTTTACAATTCCAACCCACTAAACGACATAATCAATATAATTTAGATTTACTTCAAAAATAATATGTATTTAGAACATTATGGAGTTTTAAAATTCCGACTCCAATGATAGGCAAGGAGTTCCTTCAGGGGATTTTCTAATTTCTTACCTTTTTAATCGTAAGTTAAGTATAACAAAGACACTTATACAATGAAAACAATCGTGTTTCGTTTCGTAAAGTACTCATTTGTGAAAATTTTTTGATATTATAACGCATAAACGATCTCGACCTCGAAGTAATATTCAAGCCGTATACAGTAAATCTATCTATAGTTTGTATGATGCTAATTGATGCAACATTTATATTTAACCTTCCAAGAATTGGTAGGCAGATGTGGTTCGGATAAATTAGTAAATTATACTCTAACCTGATATATATGTGTGTGTGTAAAAATATGCAGGAGGGAGTACTGTACATACAATTACAAAACATGTCGCCTTAAGAATTACGGTTTACCAGAAGAAAATAGAAAGAGTGTCAGATTTGTATTTTTTTTTTGTAGTTTGAACAAGACTCAGACAATTGGAAAGGAGACTTTCACAAACAGGTTCAAAACGTTTAAAAATACCTTTAAAAATAATTTCGTTTGATTTTCCTGGATGATTGAAAAATATCAAGACAATTTACTGTTCATATATAAACAGCACTATCAATGTATGCTATTAATTCGAATGCTTAAAGGAAAAATAATCGTACCTTCTTGTGGTAACATGACTTGAACGCTGGGTGCCGAAGGATTTCCCTCGCCGACACCATTGACGGCGCTCACTCTGAACTCATAGGAGGCTGCGGCTTTTAGATTCGTCAAAAGAACCCACCTTTGGTCGGACGATACGTTACTCAGTTCGGTTTGCCAATTCAAAAGGGGGTCCGGTATTGGACCTGGAATTGGTGGCACTATTAAAGCAAAATATTTCCTGTCTTTGAAAATTGTTGGTTATATTTCGACAGTAAATCGGGTTTCGTTCAATTTATGAGCATGCATTTTTGTAATCACAGTATTTGGATATGCATATGTATGTATTACATTAGTATATTCAATACAAGCATAGAATTACTAATTTTAGAATGGAATATACTACACACGAATTGAATGCAGTAGCATTAGTTAATCACAATGCGAGAAAATCAATATCTAAACTTCGAAGGGAAATATTCTTAAACAAAACATGCTCATGCATTTAATTAATATTGTTTTTGACCATCTTAATCATAAATACGCCTACATTTATTATCGATTAACCATTCAACATACACTGACGGGCATTTATCTTGCACAAGGAGCAACATCGAAACATTATTTTTTCGTACAAAAGCAATATCAATTAACGTTCACAAAAACAACACAGTAAGACATACCTAATTCAGAAACCTCACGTTTTTGGATAATATACTGTTTTATCGGACTGTTACCATCAAATCCCGGTGTCCAACTTACATTCACTGCTCTCTGTGTTGGTGTGTCCAACCTCACCGCCATTACATTTGTTGGCGAGAACGGTAGTTCTATTACGCTCAGTTTGGCACTTCTTGTATCGTTTCCTCCGGGAGATACGACCGTACATGTGTACTGACCAACGTCCGACGCTCTAACTGCTCTGATTTCCAAAGTTCCGTCATTGGTTATTTTGATTCTTGAACTCTTTACGGGATTTAATAATCTTTAAAAGAAACAAGTTCATAAATTAATAAAGTAGGTATTAAAAGGCGCTTAGTCATTATAATGGCAATCTCCGTCAGATTTTCCACTTTGATCGTTGATATTTATACCGTACTGTTAAAATGTCTGTCAAAATAAATGTCTGACAGTGCTGGCAATACCAATTACTATATACAGTGTGTTTTATAAGAAACGCAGGTCATTATTTCATGAAAGGAAATTTAATGGGAGGGTGGGGCTGACAGAATAGATAGGAATATTTTCCCTCTAATACGCCTAGCCATTTTTGTCTCAGTTATCCGTTGTACGCAACGTAGGTAACAGTTTTTGTTGAAATGATTTCATATGTATAAGGTTTCGAAGCAGTGTTTTCGTGTGAATACCGTAAAGGACTTTAAATGACAATTAGGTACTCACAGAATTTGGAAGACTTCGTCAGATAGTAGGGAATAATAATAAATTCAAATTATAGATGATGTTCCAAAAGGCCGCTTTACAATAACGCGGTAAGATAATGCTTTTATTAGTTTATTCATACTTCGTCAGGGACAATCTGAGGTATCCAAGAAGAAGGTATTTAGTTTAATAATTAGAAGCAGATTATGCGAGTACAATATTAATTATTGAATCACATTTATTAAGCGATTGCTGTCCGATAAACAACAACAAGCAAACGTGACCTGGGCATAAGAAAATTCCAGCAGAAAATTGTTCTAACGCTCTGTTTACAAACGAATCATCTTTTTGGGTCTAGTTAATTAGAAAGAATGCGTAGTTAATAGACAAAAAACATATTCTACAGTGCACTATAAAACACCATGCGAAAGTTTATGCCTAGGGTTGTTTTAACATGCGGAGTTTCGGAACGCGTGAATACCAGTATTTTAAACGCGAAATGAATGGTAAAATTATACAGAAAAGGTTTCTAAGATTGATGAAAGTGTGGTTTAAAGATAGCAGTGCAAATTGAATCCTACAAAAAGAAAACCATCCGAAACGTCGGAGCAAATTGTGTAGAATGTAGAACTTCCTAAATGCCAACACAATTGAAACATGTATATGCAGTTGCCTAATTATTTCGTAGTATAAATATATGGTGCGCATTACCTATGACATGCGGAAAATTAAGTCGCAAGTAATGGATTGGAATGGACTATTGTGGGGTTATTTTTAGAAATAATGGGGGCTGAACACTATATTACATATTAATGTACTTGTATTTAAAATGCACTTTGTAACAATATATTTATCTTTTCTATAAATCTTTTGCTGTAATATTAACAGGCGTTTCTTATTATACAGATTATATAACAGAGTACTTTTTCTATAAGCATTTCGATCAATGTACGTGAAATTTATATTTTGTGTTATAAAAAAATACTTACTGTTTATTATGAAACCACCGTAAATTGTAATTGACGGTAGGATCTGAAGATATTTTGCATTGAAGAGTGGCATTTTCTCCCAATAACACACTAGCCTCTGCCGGTGGTTGAATAATTTGAGTGCGAACTAAAACATTTAATTTTCAAAATAGGGTTTGATTATTTTATTGTTTGTGGAATATCAGCATTGTTACAATATCATAATCTTATCGTAATCTTAAGTTTGAATCGACACTTTTGAGATTTATTTACTTCAAAGAGTGGACTAGAACGTTCATGTAAAACTCGATTCACGCCATCTACAATTCTTGGTATTGAATAAACTCTTAGCGACTTTAGTGGAAGTAAATCCAAGCTAAACCTCGAGAAGACTTACAGAGAGATTAAATGTTAACCATATTAAAGTACCACAACATATTCATATCATCGGCAACGTTGAGTGAGTAGTGGGTATCTACGTGCTATATATATATATATATATATATATATATATATATATATATATATATATATTAGGTGCGCAACTAAGTTCTGGCTGTTTTTCAAGAGATGGCTTCAGTAGTAAGTGCTGGGCGATTGTGACCAAAACGTCATGAACCAAGCTTAGACATATGGTAAACAAACCGCTTTGACACATTAGTGTTGCTTTTCTTCTTTCATTCGAAGAAAACGGCGGCTGAAGCGCATCGAGAACTCCAAAAAGTTTGCGGAGACGCTGCTCTAAGTGAAACGACATGCTGTGATTGGTTCCGTCGCTTCAAAGACGGTGATTTCGATGTTGACGACCGTTCGCGTGAAGGAAGACCAAAAACCTTCGAAGACGCTGAATTCGAGGTATTGCTCGATGAGGATCCGTGCCAAACGCAAAAAGAGCTTGCTTCAGCATTAGGAGTTACCCGCCAAGCCATTTCCCAGCGATTGCATGCGTTCGAATGATTCAAAAACAAGGAACTTGGGTTCCTTATAATTGGAAGCCAAGAGACGTTGAGCGTCGTTTTTTCGCATGTGAACTGCTCCAGCGGCAAAAAAGCAAGGGTTTTCTTCATCGCATCGTTACGGGTGATAAAAAATGGATTCATTATAGCAACCCATAGAGAACAAAATCATGGGGACTGCCCGGTCATGCTTCTACGTCGTCAGTTCGGCCGAATATTCATGCTGCGAAGGTTTTACTGTGTATTTGGTGGGACCAGGGAGGTGTTATTTATTATGAGCTGTTGAAACCGAACGAAACCATCACTGGGAAACGGCATCGAACTCAATTGATGCGATTGAGCTGAGCACTGCGCGAAAAGCAGCTACAATACGAGCAGAGGCTCAAAAGTGATTCTACAGCATGCCAACGCATGTTGCCAAACCCGTTAAAACCTACTTAGAAACGCTCAAATGGGAAGTCCTACCCCACCCGCCATATTCCCCAGATATTGCGCCGTCCGATTATTACTTGTTCCGTTCGATGGCACATGGTCTGGCTAATCAGCAGTTCTGCTCATATGAAGACATTTCAAAATGGCTTGATTCGTGGATAGCCTCAAAAGACGAACACTCCTACCGTGACGCTATTCGAGCTCTGCTAGAAAGATGAGAAAAAATTGTCGCTAGCGATGGGCAATGTTTTGAATGATTCATTTGTAAACATTTTTTTACAAATAAAGTTGTATTTTCATAAAAAAAAAAACAGCGAAAACTTAGTTGCGCACCTAATATAATATATATATATATATATATATATATATATATATATATATATATATATATATATATGTATATGTGTATATCTGCAGTATTCACCATGTTCATCAGGCTTATATACAATAGATTATCATTTCTTCAAACATTTGGACCAGTTTTTAGTGAAGAAGAGATTTCTTAATATAAAAGAAGTTAAAGGGACTTTTGAAAATTTCATCAAATCTAAAGATTTAGACATTTTAATGGCCTTTGTTGAAAGCAAAATTGGGTTCAAGTAGACGGAAAATATTTTTCTTAATAAAAGACTTTTTTTTAGAAATTTAATATCGTTTAAACTAGTTACACATTACTCATCAAATCAATTATACTACGAATCATAAGTTGGGATATACTAAAATTATTACACAAACAAGCAAGAACAATATAACAATTTTATTAAAAAGAATTCAAATGTTCATTGAACTTTACTCTGAGACATTTTGGAATAAAAAGTGTTCCACTAAATATGCACAATGGGATATTTTTTATACCGCTTTGAAAAATTACAAGTGCTTGGGGAAAAGATATGCTTTAACAAATATTCATGAAGCTATATGGCACAGAGGGGATGTTTAAATCCCACCTTATAATTAAAAGCTTAAATCACTGTTTATTTATGGTTGTGTTTCTATTGTAATTTTACTTCCTTATTACTTAAAAGTGTTAAATTATATAAAAACTAATTTCTGTGCTACGTACTTTTCTTTATTATTTAAAATTTCGTATCTCAAAGAGTTAAAAAGCACAGAGATAATATAAATAAAAAATCAATTCAATTCGTATATAATGTATATATATATATATACATTATATATATATATATATATATATACATATATATATATATATATACGAGGTGTGGCTATTAAATAACGAGACTGACGCTGTAAAACATTTTATTCTGATTTCATACATATTTACTTATTATCACCTTCAATATACACCCCTCCTCTATTCCTACAACGCTCCATGCAAATCTTCCATTATTCGAAAGAGTGCTGGAAGTCTTCTTCTGTCAGTTCCTTCAGGACGCGGGCTGCTTTCGCTTTCACAGCTTCAACGGACTCAAATTTTGTTCCCTTTAATTCAAATTTCACCTTAGGAAACAGATAGAAGTCGCACGGCGCAAGATCCGGCGAATAAGCCGGATAGTCTAACACTGGGATGCTATACTTGGCTAGAAACCTCTTGACTGACAATGCGGAATGAGCCGGTGCATTGTCTTGATGGAGAACCTATGACTTGTCCTTCTACAATTCGGGTCGTTTTTATCTTATTCTTTCAAGGAGTTGAACAAGAACGTGAAGGTAGTAATGTTGATTAATAGTTACTTAACATTTTTCCGGCGAAACAAAAGAACAACTCTAATGCGAACGAAGGCTACGGCTATACTGACGTGTTTACTGTCATAGCTGTCAGTTATTTGGCGTTTGGCGCATGCGCACTTCTTCTGTACCAGCGTCAGTCTAGTTATTTAATAGCCACACCTCGTATATAGTATATTCCCTACAGATATAGAATATTCGCTGAGTATTTATTCTAGGAAATTGTAATTGATTGGTTCCTATACGTTTTGTAAAAATTTCAAATAGCTTTTCTTTTCAACTAGTGCGTACTTGCGGACTTTCCGTTATAGATAGTCTTACAGCAACTTGATTTCCAATATTGATGCTAATGTAATAAGACTATTAGCTTTAAAACCCTTCTTGGCATTTTTGCTGTAAAAATTTACTAAAAATTTTAATAATATGCTCTCGATCTTTATTCTCGTAAAGGCAATTTCCTCACTAATTAAATCAATATCATTATTATTTCTAAATAAACTTCTTGAACTAGCTTGCCATTTACCTTAATTAATTTCTCAATTTGGTGGTCTCTAAACGTTCCTAAATTATGCTTAGATGT
This sequence comes from Dermolepida albohirtum, assembly GCA_031893035.1. Lineage (NCBI taxonomy): Eukaryota > Metazoa > Arthropoda > Insecta > Coleoptera > Scarabaeidae > Dermolepida > Dermolepida albohirtum. The sequence goes on from JAVIWB010002739.1 coordinate 224,839, forward strand.
TTTACGAATTCGTTGATCTAAAATTCTTTCTCGAAGTCTATGGTGAACAAACGTATCGTGTTTGCTGCCAAATAATTCAAACTTTAATTTGTCTAGGTACGGATGCGTTTCCATTCTTGTCGTAATTCTTGGTGTACATAAATTACTTTTTTTTAATATTCAACGTTTAAATGAATTTTTTTATACGGTCTGCAACAAGTAAACATTGTCTTACTGTAGAAACAATATTTTTGTTGTAGTTTAAATTCAGCTATACTCTTTTACAAAAAAACGAATCATCTAGTAAAAGTATAAGAGTAACAAACGATTAAATTTTCATTGAAAAATTTCATGCCCTTTATAGAGAAAGTTTAGTAATTTGTAGGTCCACGTAAACGAATACATTCTACTACCCACCTGAAAATACTTCTAATAAGATGTTCTATAGACCTCTGTGGAAGCTCATGTGCTCATGCAATTTGTAGAGCTTCATGTAGCCGTAGTAAGTTCATTGAAAGGTTAGGAAGTATATCAACCTTTCTACTTACTATACAGACTTGTTCATTCTAGAATTAGATATGCGCTGTCCACAAGTGGAAAGAGTGCAGTTAGGTTAAAGCGCGCGAGAAAGGAGGATAGAATATCTCTCACTGGCAGTTTCGTTTTCTCCCACTTTTGTATTGCAAACAACTTCCCCTACTTTCTCGCGTGAACCTTCTTATTCTAGTAAACAAATATCTGAAGTAGTTGACGTAAAACCTCTAACAGTTCGTCGTATTCTACACTAGGATTTTTAAAAGTTTCTTTTAATTTTTTCATTGTTTGAAAATCTTTTTAATTTTTAGAATTTTCTATTTCATTTATTTCAAGAATGTTTTATTAGTTTCACGCCAAACGGCAAAACATTTCAACAAAATAGCCATGTTTGAAAATCTTTTTAATTTTTAGAATTTTCTATTTCATTTATTTCAAGAATATTTTATTAGTTTCACGCCAAACGGCAAAACATTTCAAGAAAATAGCCATGTTGCATTTTATTAAAAGATTCAAATAAAATGCATCAAATAATGTATACAATTCAAAAATGTAGGTACGTATTGTCAATGCATAATGATTTACAGCCCCGACCTACACACATCATGTCGCTGGTGAAGACTGATTTCAGACATTCTCACGCGTAACACGCGAGAAAGTAGGGGAAGTTGTTTGCAATACAAAAGTAGGAGAAAACGAAACTGCCAGTGAGAGATATTCTATCCTCCTTTCTCGCGCGCTTTAACCTAACTGCACTCTTTCCACTTGTGGACAGCGCATATCTAATTCTAGAATGAACAAGTCTGTATATAGACATGGTCTATTGGCGATAGGTTGACCATGTTGATGGTCTCCTACAGGAATTGTAATGTAACAGCTGCAACGTAAAGCTGTTGTTGATTTGCTGTGCATTATTTAGTCTTTGAATGTATGGTAAATCAAAATGTACCTAGACTTCGTAATGCAACTTTTAGTATTTAAATGGTTACGAAGGAATATTACACGAGTTCTGCTTCTTATGCTAATTCCACTCCAAACCATTAATCCTCTATAAGTGCAGTCTCACGGACTATGGAAAATTTTTCAAAAACGGGCTTTCTCCTCTTTGATATTGGACGACCATTGTGGACACATAGACAAAAATGAGGTTCGTATAAAAAAACTATATTCTACTCTTCATTCCCTGTTCATTGCCCGTATATAACACCAATCTATCCTAAGGGCACCATGCTGATTGGTGAGAGGCAGTATTAGACTTGGATGATAGGAAATTAACCCCAGCCAACGAATACGGGGATATGTGGAACGTACTGTTGTTCTACGGCTTATCTCTGACAAAAAACATTTCCCACAGACCTTGAGGTATTATGCCGATCTATAAGGGCAAGCAATCTTAGTCTCCTATTTTCCCGTTTGGTGGTTCTTTTAAGTTATCCACAGTCTCTTCTACAATGTTGCCTATCTTTTTCAGGTCAATTTCTCAGACAATTGTAGCAATATTTCTTTTCATCCACTTAGCTATTTCACAAAATACACGTCCATGTAGTTCAATGATACTACCACATCGCAATCGCTTAGCTGGCGATTATTTAGTTGTCTTCAAATTTTTGGCATTTAATACATTAATTCAGACTGTTATAATCAAATAATCAAACTAAACTAAAAAATAAAGAAAAAACAACATTTTTTTCCTGAGAGTTGAGCAAAAAACGACCCAAAGGTTTATTGCTTTCTACTTTTTTTTATCATTTATTATTCTAAACACAGTATACATTTGTATAAAGTTTGGTTTTAAAATATATACTTGCACTGGGTAATTTGTCACACGATCGCTTACTATATGTTACTTTAATATATTTCAATATTTAATTTAACAATTGCCAATCGATCGATTTGTAAATTATGATTTTATTAAAATGCGCTATATGGGTTCAAACTTTATATTGGGTCTGGGAAAAAGTTCGTGGCGTTTTTTCAGTAAAATTCAACTGGTCCCCGCATGGCGCGTGGACGAATTCATTTAAACCGAATATGCTCCATTATTATCGACAATGTTTCGCCATTTTTTTGGTAGATCCATGATCCCATCGGTGAAAAACTTCTGTGGTTTCTGGTCGAAAAACTGAATCAAGTAGTTTTCACAGGCTTCTTTTGAAACCAACTTAATTCCATTGAGAGAGTTCTGCAGAGATCGAAACAGATGATAGTCAGAGGGTGCTATATCCGGACTGTAAGGTGGGTGCATCAAAACTTCCCAACCAAACTCTCTCAATTTTTGACGGGTCATCAAAGAAGTGTGTGGTCGGGCGTTGTCATGATGGAAGACAACACTTTTCCTATTAATCAATTCGGGCCGTTTTCTTTCAATCGCCTGGCGTAATCTCTCTAGTTGTGCACAGTAGAGTTGAGAATCAATCGTCTGACCAGTTGGAAGTAGCTCGTAGTGGACGATTCCCCTCCAGTCCCACCATACACACAGCATCACTTTTTTTGGCGTCAATGTTGGCTTAGCGAACGCTTGTGACGGCTCACCATCCTTTATCCACGATCTTTTACGCTTCCGATTATCGTACGTAATCCATTTTTCATCTCCGGTTATTAAACGTTTCAGAAACGGCTCGATTTCATTCCGTTTCAGCAGCGCATCGCAGATGTTAATTTGGTCCATCATGTTTTTCACGCTCAACTCATGAGGAACCCATACGTCAAGCTTTTTTTTGTAACCAGCTTTGTGTAAATGGTTCAAAACAGTTTTGTGGTCAATGCCTAGCTCCATGCCAATATCGACACTGCTGATATGCTTATCTTGTTGGACTTTTTCAAGAATTTCATCAGATTTTTCAGTGATTGGACGACCGGAGCGTGACTCATCTTTCACATTGAAATTTCCAGAACGAAAGCGAGCGAACCATTTCCGCGCAACAGATTTCGATAAAGTACCTTCACCGTACACAGCACAAATTTTATCACAAGCCTGCGCAGCGTTCTTCCCCTTATCATTATAATATTGCAGAATATAGCGAAATTTCTCATTATTCTTCTCCATTTTCAAGTGCGAATAACTTTCCAACCACTGCACCGATTACAATGTTTCTACGCTCAAACTAACGTTCGGAAGGTCATCTAAAAAACGAGCCGTCGGTGGTGTCGCTGTGACTTGTTGTTCTTTAGTTATCGGCAACCAATGCCATCTATCGGGAAAAACGCCACGAACTTTTTCCCAGACCCAATATATTGGAATACATAGTTCTGTTTTAATATGCATTAAAACAACGGTTAATATTATTTACTGGCCATTGATAATTCAAAATGCAGTACAATTAGTGCTAAACTTTGTACACACACGCACGCATGTACAAAAAAACGTTATTGGATTAATGTTTACTTACCTAAAACATCTAAATATGCAGAACCTGTTATTTGACCAGCCTCATTAGCTCTAATGCACGTATACATTCCGGCATCGCCCTTTTTTACAGCAGCCAATAATAAATCACCATTTTCTAATATTTGAATTCGTCCCGAGATCTCAACATCATTCTGTTCTGTAATTAATAATTAGTCACACAACAAAAACACCATGCACACTCTTGCGGATTACTCTTTGCAGATTAATAATTAAATACATATTTCCGATTATGTACATAAACACTCAATTTAAGCTTGCTTTAGGTATTTAAATTTTACAACAGCAAAAGTTGAATGGACACGATATTTACCGTTATATATCCACGTGATGTTGGGTATGGGGGCTCCGGCAGCTTGACATGCTATCGTAGCATCTTTCCCATCTAATACTGTGACATTTTTTGGACCAACTTCCATGACTGGTACCGAAGCTATAAAATAATCAATAAGTGAGTGGCTAGCGTTTTTTGACCCACCAATAGGTACTTATCGCTTTTCAGTAATAAGAAAATGAGGTAAACTTTTCTTAGTTTTCAAACCGACACTACAATAACTACAGTTAGTAACACAAGAGCGTATGCATTGTGGATATCTTCTACTTTTCAATTTTAAAAAATTAGGTACATATATTAAATAAACCACCATTATGTATTACGCGTTATCGATTTCAGTTCAGTTGTGTAAATTATTAAGTGAGAAGATGATTAGAAAATAAGTGAAATATATATGAAATGGTTTGAAGCGATAGCACTCATAAAGAGAAGATTATTTTGATGAACGCAATATAATGCCAATCCATTTATTTGAGAGCAGTTAGACATTAACATTAACAAGAGTTCAACAAAGGTTACGAAATATCAGTATTTGCAATACAAAGTTGACTACGAGAAGCCGGTGTAGTGCCATTATTGTTTTGATGGGGTAGAAAAAAGTTAAACAATTAAGACTGTTCCAATTTCATCGATAATTTTCTTATGGGCATTTACTTATGGTTATTTCACCAAAAATCAATGACTGATTATTTTGAGAAGTTAAATATTTTTACTTAAAAGTTAAATCACATACTATATTATGGTAAATCTGGTACGTAGACTTCCGCGGTCGTGGTCCATGCTATCTGCTTCTGGGCTTCCAGGCTGGAACCGTGTCACTTGTATATCTGCCGACGTTTCGTACCCGTTTGTATGGGACATCTTCAGGGCTGAAATACTGTACTGAAACTGTTCCAGCGCAGTAGTTCAGCCCTGAAGATGGCCCATACAAACGGGTACGAAACGTCGGCAGATATACAAGTGACGCGGTTCCAGCCCGGAAGCAGATATCTTATGGTATTTGGAGTAAAATGGTTTAGATACAATAAATCGGTTTGCATTCTATAAGATGATAATGGTATCAAATATTGTTGTCTGAGTTGTTTCGATGGAAGGCAGAAAATAAGATTAAGTACCAATGTTGCTTTTTCTGTCATCAGTTGCAAACTGAAAACAGTTGAGTTTTATTTATGTATGGTAAAGGCATCTTAGTATATCTCTCTTTATTATACTTAAAAGTTAATTGAAAACATGCCAAACACTGTGAAGTGAATCAAACTAACGATAATTAATTTTTGACTAGGTAATGGTTAATATTTTGCCTTTTAAGTATAGTTTTGAAGAAATACTTGTCCGTAAACTTTTGTATTACTAACTGTTTGTAAATATAATTTTACCGTTTTCTCTGTCATTGCTGATATTAAATTATTGTTGCCGATTGATGAAAAAGTAGATAGCAAACGATTCATGTTAAAGTACTAACACTAACACCTTAATTAGGTATGTAGGTGGAATAACTGTGTGTTGCGGAGTTGTGATTGTTTAGCGCTCATATCTTTCGTCTTTACATCTACAAAATCGGATATATAAATAGTATCAGCAATACTCTATGTATGAAGTTCAATTTGAAAACTAAAGAGACTATATAAACATGGAAATCTACGACTATCTTAATTCGATATATTTATACCATATTGTTCTTCCAATTTATCAATATCAAAGTGTGCATAAATTCTGTATGTTTGAATTAAATCATTTATGGTTTGAGAAGTACGAAAATCATTTTTCTAAATTTATCAGATTGTCCAATAAGTTTTGTCGTTCGATAAGAGATGGCGCTATTAGGTTCGTGGTTTTACTCTTATAAAAATTGTACTACTTTTTTATGAACACATGTGAAGTTTTCTTATTTTATATTTTCTTCTTCGTGTATTTACAGGTGTTCAAAGTTGACAGTATTTTTATACAATGAAAAAAATTGAATATCGTGCATATTTTTGGAAGGTGTAGCACCAGAATAAATTCATTAATGATTGTTAAAAGTGTATAAGGACTCTTCACCTACAATTAGAACAGTACAAAGATAGGTTGCTGAATTTAAACGTGGTCGTAGAGGTCTAGAAGACGATCCACGTAAAGGACGTCCAAAAAGTGCATCAACACCAGAAATCGTAGCTAAAATACAAGATATGGTTTTGGATGATCGTCAATTAACCGAGAGAGATTTACTAGAAGCCCTAAGCATCTTATCAGGCAGTGTGAGCAATATTTTGGTTGAAGTTTTGGGTTTTAAAAAGCTATGTGCAAAATGGGTGCCGCATTCGTTAACAATGAAACAAAAACACATTCGAATGCGACTTTCTCAGCAACATTTGAAGCGTTTTTGGAAGTATAAAAACGATTTTATGGGTTGTTTCATCACTATCGACGAGACTTGGGTCTACAACCACGATCTTCAATCAAAACAAGAGGCTAAGGAGTGGTATGAACCTGGTACTTCGGCTCCGAAGCGAGTTAGGCAGGGTGCACCAGTTTTTTAGAATGTAAAAGGAACTTTGTTTGTGGATTACCTTCAAACTGGTAAAACAATAAATTTATTGTAACCTTATGAACCAGCTAGATGCAAAAATTCGTGAGAAAAGACCCGTTTTACAGATGGAAAAAACATTTTTCATCGAGACATCGCACCCTCTCACACAGTTCAAAAAACCATCGCAAAAATCAGTGAATTAAACTACGAATTGTTACAACATCCACACTATTTGCCAGATTTAGCTCTCTTAGTCCTTTGACTTCTGTCTGTTCTCACATCACAAAAAATCCATCCGTGGAAAACGATTTTCATCGAACGAAGAAGTAATAGCAGCCGTGGAAATGTATTTCGATAGTTTTCCGGATTCTCACTTTAGGGATGGGATCCATAAATTAGAAGATCACTGGAGCAAGTGTATTGAAGTTCGGGGAGGTTATATTGAATAATAAAATGTATTTCAAACCATAAATTCGTGTTTTTCTTATTGAACGACAAAATTTATTGAACAACCTAGTACATACTTATGTATGTAACAGTTAGAAGTACATAACCTCCAAATTAGAAAAAATAAAACTGCTTAGAAAATTGAAATAATAATTTAATTAGTTAACTAATAATTCCAATTATTATAAACGTTATTTATATAATTTATTAATAGTAGATTTTTAAAAAATGTGATTGACAATTTTAGTTATAGAAACAAATTAACGATATATATATATATATATATATATATATATATATATATATATATATATATATATGTATATATATATATATAAATATCGACAATAATGAAAAATCTTAAATATTTTGATTGCTGCATCGTTCATGATGTAAGGTTAGTAATTTCACTGTTCAGTTTATACAGATTATTATGTTGAAATTATATGTTTAGTAGACAGATATATTTGAATTTTCATACATTATTGACTCTTTCTTCTAAATAAAGTTTACAATAAAACGAGAGGAAATCAATTATTATTGTTGCAAGCGGTAAAGAAAAATTGGAAGAACTAAGTATATGTACGTAAAATTCATTTATTTACAGTGCAAATTAAAATGTTTCAAGTGAATATATAATACATGTATGTAAAAATAAAATTCACAACAAATCTCATGCTATGTGCTTACGGCGCCACGAAAACGTGAGAGAACATTCCATTAAATAGCCAAACGAATAACTAACAATAACTAATAAAGTAAATTAGCAAGTCAATGACTGGCAGTTAGACGTGCTGCCCATTTCACTGGCGTTAATGATATGTCAATACCATAAGATTGTTGTATTAACTAAATGTAGTTTAGTATTAAGTCGTAAAAAATACGTACAAGCGTACAAAAAGAAGTCTTAAATTATAATAATAAATTAATATATAATATATTTTTTAGTGCAAAATGAAAAGATTTGTTTCAACCCAGACTTTACGCGTACATACCATGAGTTTTTAAATATCTGAACGAAATGTTTTTATATTAAAAAAAAAACATGTCTATACATTTTAGGGAATCTAGGCAATCTTTGATAAATATGATGGTTTTAATAAGAAAATGTAAGGATTTCGCTTTCGGAATTTGTATTTTCACGTTTAATAAAATAGTTTAATTAAAAACCCCTGGTCAAATGTGTAATAAAAATATTTGTCGTGAAGTAATTGTTCCCTGTAAACCTTCCTAAGTTTGTACCACTTCTAACTCGTTTAATATAACTTGGCCACCTCGGTCATATGACATCCTCATGTGGGTTTTTTCTTGGGGTTATCTTAAACTTAAAACTATAACAATGTTCGAATAAACAATATATAAGTATTAAGAAATCGTGTGTACATCGCATTAATGAATTAAATCCTGATTTCTTAAGAAATGCACATTATAATCGCTTGGCGTTTTGTTGAAAATGTGAAGGAGTTTTGCTATGAGATTTAATAATAGGTAGTTATTAAATGACTTGATTTAAAAATAAGTTTCACGTTCACGATGAACAATTACTAAATAAAAAATAATTTGATTATGTTTTTGGCAAATTTTCACCAGCTTTTTTTAAATTATTTCATTAAACGTCAAAATACAATTCTTTAAAGTCAAATCTTGTCGGCTTCTAGACGAACACCAATTTATTTATAAAAGGTTACGTACATTGCTTGCACTGTAAGCAATGTACGTAGCAATTCACATGTTTTTTTAAAATTGAACACGGGAATAATTACATTTTGTTAGGTACAATAAGCTCACGATATAACATGATCGGTAATTTTTAAAGGGCTTCTAATTTTTTCCAATTGCCATATTGGCAAAATTACAAGTTTATGTAATGATGAAAGAATTTCTTTTATTTCAAATAGAATCATATTGATGTTAGGAGTTCTAAATTAGAACTGCTGTTTAGATGAAGTGCAATAGGTTATCGTAGTTTTTAATAATGAGGATGTTTCAGGGAATATTTTAGAAAGTGGCAGTATGGAGTATTTTGAATAAAAAAATTCATATAAACATGTGTCCAATTCTCAGTAGTCACAGAGACGCAGTTGTTTAAATGTTGCCAATAAAAACCTTACAGAAGATGTTAAGCAAATACAAATGACTTATTGATTGCATTTATTAATAGTTTGAATGATATAAAACACGAATAATTAAGTTCAAAGTTGATTTTTGCTTTTCCAAGGTCGTCTTGATGTTCTTTTATGCGGATAGATCTACCCATAACGCGAAGGAGTAATTCGTCTCCCGTTTTTTGCCTTTGTGGACATTATCTTTTATCCGTCCCCATACATAATCATCAAAAGGGGTAAGGTCTGAAGACCTTGGTGGTCTCTCTTAATGTGATCATTTTGGCCGATCCATCGCTCAAGGCATGTTAGATTTAGATGATATATCAACTGATGGCTAGAATTTGCAAGGGCTTCGTCGTGCTGGAAGAACAGTGGAAGCTCGTTTTCAAGAAAGTTTAGATAAATTGATCCTGTAAGACATTGCAGTAACCAGCAGACTTAACCATGTAATTGTCTATCATACCAGACCACGCATTTACAGAAAATCGATAATTGCTCTCCATAATGGTATGTGGATTTTTATCGGACCATCAATGATTTACGACTCTTAACTGGTACTATCACGAATGAAAGTAGCTTCATCAGTGAACAGTATTAATGAGATAACTCGGTGATTAGCAATTGGCCGCTGACAATGTTCCAATCGTTTAGTTTAATTTTCTGCGCGAAGGTGTTGAATCCGCTGGAAATAATAAGGATAGAAGCCGTGCATACGTAATATTCATAATACTCTTGTATGCTCAACACCTACACGTGTTGAATTTCGTCATGTGCTTGTCGAAGGTCTACGCTGAACTAACCGAATGGTGTCTTTTATTTCATCCAAATTTTGTACATTCAGGAGAAATATGATAGCTAAGTACTGCACCAATCTTTCGCTCTTTAGTGAAAACACTAGCAAACACTCTGGAATCTGGTACTTTGCGTTTAGAAAATCGTGTGCGGTATTCTCTACAAGCAGTAAGAGTCTTTTAGTTATAAAACCCATTAAATAAATATCATATCGGCATATTCAGCATGTGTAAATAAGTATAGTATTATTTGTATTACCAAATAGCATCAGATTACAACTGTCGCATGTTAAATCTGATTATTTCAGATTGCTGAGTGTTTGTCGGCTCTTTTAGAGAAGCGTGTGCATCGGAAATGCACCAACTTCAAACTTCAACTCTCTGTAACCACTAAATTGAATATATGTTTATATGAATACTCAATACTACCATCTCTCATATTTACTATTCCTTCTGAAGCATTTTGTATTAATACGAGGATAGTTTGACAAGTAGTGAGAATGACACATAGGTGGCGCTCTAATTGGTAAAACAAATGTACTGTAACTTCGGTTGCCTATTTATATGTTTACATTCCGATATTTAGATAAATCGGTTGATTAGTTTATTTTTGACAGCTGATTGAAAAAGAAGCAACACGTCGTTTTGTTAAAATGGAAAAAGCAGAGTATCGTGCTGTGATTAAATACTTCGTAATTAAGGGTATGAAAGCTACCGAAATAAAAGATGAGTTACGGGAAACACTAGGTGAATCTGCTCCATCATTCGCCACAATAAGTAGATAGATAAATGAACTTAAACGTGGTAGAAGAAGCTGTGTTGATGAAGCGCGCTCTGGAGCACCCAAAATCGTGACTTCTAAGGAAATGATTATAAAAATCTATAATATTATTACGCAAGATCGACGACTCAAAGTGAGAGAGATAGCAGACATGGTAAATATTTCAACAGAACGCGTACACCACATTTTAACGAAAGAATTGGGCCTGTCCAAGCTTTCGGCAAGATGGGTGCGCGATTGCTTACGACTGATCAAAAGTTCACTCGTTTGCGCATTTCCAATGAGTCTTTGGACCTTTATAAGCGGAATCCGGTTGATTTTTATAGGCCATTTGTTACTTGCGATGAAACTTGGATACACTACAGGCCACCCGAAACAAAACACCAGTCGAAACAATGGTGAGAACGTGGTTCTGCATCTCCGAAGAAAGCGAAAACCACTTTATCGGTGATGGCATCAATTTTTTGGGATTCAAAGGGCATTTTGCTCGCTGATTACCTTCAGAAAGGTGCCACAATAAACAGACAATATTATGCAGAACTTCTACAAAAATTAAATGTTGAGATTCGTGCTAAACGGACAGGAATGGCAAAGAAAAAGATTCTGTTTCACCAAGACAACGCTCCCTCGCATGCCAGCACAGTTGCGATGTCCAAAATCCACGAGTTGCATTTCCAATTAGTACCGCATGCGCCTTATACGCCAGATCTAGCCCCTTCCGACTTCCATCTTTTTCCAAAATTGAAAACGGCACTAGGTGGAAAGAAATTTTCATCTAACGACGAGCTTATCATCTTCGTAAATGAGTATTTTGCAAGCTCTGGAATCGCATTTTAGAGATGGCATAAGGCCATTGGAGTACCGTTGGAATAAATGTATTACTCTTTTAGGAGAATATATTGAAAAATAAAAATTATTTTGTATTTAAAAAATTCGTTTTTCTTTTCCATTCTCACTACTTGTCAAACTACCCTCGTAGCTGGACAGTAATCCTACGTACGTATGTATATCAAAAGATTTTTAGGAAAAAAAACTACAGGTACGACATAATTAATGTATCCAAAAGAAAGTGACTAGAAAACATTTATCTCTTTTTACTTCCCCTTTCTGTTTACGCTTTATTTAATTGCCGAAATAACTAAATACCTCAATTAAATACATTGAAAAGAAAACAAAAAAAAGAACATTAAATGTAAATCTGTAAATTTTAACAAATGTGCAAAAAATAATTTAAATGTTTTAGTCAAACCAAAAACTCAAAAAAAAAAAGGAAAACAAATATAGAATGATACACAAAGCTACACACTACACAGCTAACAGCAAGGGTGTACGTTTAGTCATTCTACACACAATAACAAAATCTTACTGGCAGCAATGAATTGAAACGTTTTTCTATTGCGACGTTCAGTACGGTGGTGTTGTATGCTCCTAACATTTCTGTATTGCTCTGTAGGGAGTTTAAAACACAATGTAAGCTTACAATAACATTTAGCGTTTAAATAAATATGACATTATTTACACTATGTAATATATACAAGCTTAATATAAAATTTCTAAAAACAAACTTCCCCAAACTGTTATGTTTTTTATTGGATACACCTTAAATGGTGAAATATAAACGCAGTCATTTGGAAATTACGAAACCCTGTTTTAATTTTATGTGAATTGGATAATAACCATAATTAAGAGGAAGTGTATAATGTAAAATATTTTTCGAAATCGGCAATTCTGTAACAAAATCTAAATTCAGTTGTTCAGAATTTAATAGTAGCAGCAAATAATGATAGATAAAGTTTAAACCATGAAAGTTTGTGGGTGTATCAATAACGCTGTAAAATACAAACATATATCGGCATTTGTCTAATTCATCGGTAGTCACATGTGTTGAAGAAAGAAAGGGTGCAAACGTTTTTCTAATAGAGTTACGCGCTACGTCTTGTTAAGAAATCGTGAAAAAATAGAAGCAGACGTATGCAGAGCATGTGTACTATGCACACGTATATAGTACACATACAATTGTGTTTTGACTTTTGACTTAACCTTTTCTATGGTCCTGATATTGTTATATTCCATGTATTTCACCGCTGTTATTTATGATTGTTCTAACAGCTAATTTTTAATATTTATTTCAACATGCTTGTAAGTTTACACTTAGGTAACCTACATTTTACATTTGTTATATACAGGTGTATAGGTTAGACGTATAGTATATTATCGCATCTGACAGAAATATAAATATAGTATTTAATTTGACATCGTGACTTCCTGTCGACATCTTATTTCATACGACAGTTTTCACGTGATTGGACATTCCTGATTTTAACTTAGTGTAAGTTACTGCAAGGCCTTAATTCGAATATGCGAGAGAAGAAGGAACATTTCAAAAAGCACGATTTTGTATTGAGACAACGCTCATTCTTGATTAGTGGTCGACAATTTCATTTTAAGCTAGAAAATGCATTTATGTCGTAAAAGTTTTCATTTTTTCAAGTAATTAAATTTTAGTTTCATAAAACTTTACTATATTTGTGGTGACTTTTAAAAGAACTGTAGGATGCATTAAAAAATTTTTTCTAAAGCTAGACTCTACAGATGCAGAATATAAAAATGATTTGACTATTTTATATGTGGCTGGGAGACAATCAATTGAACTCAGAACAGTGTATCTTTCAGCTGATAATACTTTAGTAGTAGAGACAATATGTAGACTTTTTTCTATATTGAGGGAATAACATCCGTTAATAAAGAAGAATTAACAAAATTAAACGAGTTTTTGAAAAATGGAAGCACTATTTTTAACATTTACAACCATAACGATCAGTTTTTAATGATCTAGCAATGGTAGCAGTTAGGTAGTTGTTATTTCAAAATTAAGCAATTCGTGCAGAATTTTCGGCTTTCTTGTGCATATGCGAAGAAGTCTAGGTCTACACGCTCTAATTGCGCTGGCGGCTTCCTGAAACTAAAAACTATATATATCGCACACAATATTTGATGTACATTGTAATACCAATATGCAAAAATTGTCGATTACCAATCGGTTTGACTTGGAAGCAGAGTTTGCAAACTATGGGAAAATGCGTACCTACTTCCTTGGATGAAGTAGTTCCGAAATGTTCTTGACATACAGTTGAAGCCCTTCAACTCCTTGTGCTTATGTGAAAGTTAGATTCGTTACTCGAAATATTTCTGCAACGATGACTCAAAGAAAATATCAATTACAAGAACAATCCAAAGTTTAATGAAAAATCGCAAACTGAATATCTTGATTAGAGAAAATATCTAAATAATGGATCCTGTAACATAGACTACCAGATTGATATAAAGTGATACTGACAACTATAAGAGAACAAATCTAACTCGAAGACGATTACAATACAACAGAACAAGTGCAACACTTTCGACGGGATATGTTGATGGTATCAAACACTACAGTCATAGACTGGATAATTACAAAAAATAGACAACAATGAAAAGAATAACTGGAATAAGTGTTCTTTTTAAAATTAATCTGAACAGCTACATGGAATCCTGGTTTATCAAAATTAGTGAAAACTTCTGAAAATTGAACGCTTTGTTAAATAAATTATAAGTATTGTGGCTAATATTATATTAATAAGAATTCGAAAGCGCAATAATTAAATCTCTTCTAGGAGGTGTAACTAGTGCTGGTCCTAATATAGGAATTTTATTAAATCATAATAAAACTCCCGACTTTTATAACTTTTATATTTAAATTTTCCATGGATCACCATCTTGTCTCGATCTAGCACTCTAGCTTAATGAGTATATATTTAATCGTCCTATAAATAATGAGGTGACCCAATGAACAGTTGGAAGAAAGTTGGAAAAACTACCTGCACAACTTGGTATAACAGTTCTCGAAGATTTCTAAAGTATGGACTGAACATGTGGAAGAGAAAGCAATAGTAGAAATGCGAGAAGTGAGAACTGCAGACCATATTCGTTCGCGCCTGCAGAATGTGTATCACATTCATTCAAACCGGTAGATTTACAGCACGTCAAGTGATCTCTGAACGGTAAAATGTATTTGTAACAGTTTTAAAAATGAACTGAATCGTTCTCATTAGTTCTGCAAAGTTATCAATTCAGTACAACTCTAAAACTCAATTCATCTTCGGGCTTTGAAGAGTACAGTTTAGTTAAGTCAAAAATCAAAGAAACGATTTGGGTATATTCTGCTTTATGCCCATTCTGCTTTATGGACAGCAGAAATGGGAGTAATATTCACGCGGCATGTGGATAATGCGTGAACGTTAATCAGTATATACATTGATTTCAAAAATTTTAAGTTGAGAGCTACGGTCTACGAAAGGATCTTCGTCTTGAAATATCTTTCTAGTTCAATGAGGTTCCTAGAAACCCTGGTAGAACAAAATTGCATAACTGTTGAGGAATAGCCAAGAGGCTAAAATTTAGTCCATTTAATGACATTATGTACTGTTTGAAAAGTTGGCGGGTTTAATGTGTGTGCTTTGATGTTGCATCTCAGAAATGAACATTTCTGGATCGTAATTGGTGACGACAAATGGTTTGTCTGTCGATAAAAGAAAACTCGAGTGCCAAAAGCAGTGGGTAGCAAAAGAAGAAACAACGGCACTTCAAACTAAATAAAGTCTTCTTCCACATGTATGACATGAGAGGTTTAGTTCAATTTGACTTAAGGAAGCACTAGAAAAATAACGACAATTTCTAATTTTAAGATGAAGAGCGCCGTTCCATTGGTACAACGTTTTGCTATGTACAGCGAAAAGAACAGTACAAAAGCTGAAGGAGTTTCGATGGAAAACGATGTTTAATGCACCATATTTGCTGAATATCGTTCCAATTATTATTTATTTTGCAGTCTTCAAAACAAAAAATAGAAAGCCTATAAACGAGGTCATCACGATATTAGACGAGTATTTTTCATTATAGGGAAGTGATTTTCGGAAGAGAGGCGTTAAAAAACTACCTGAAAAATAGAAGAGGATTGTAGGCAATAAAGAAGAATATATATTTTAGATTAAACAAAGTTTCGTTCATTTTTGTGGGAATGCCCAGTTATATGTGTATATTACATCTATTGTATAATCACGTACATAGAAAAGCATTTTATTGTGTTAATGTTACACCTGCCCTCTTTAGAAGTACTATTCCAAAGAATTCGTTTGATGGTTCTTTTGTATATATGTACATATGTAGGTAGGTAATTCTTCTATTTCTTCCAGTACATGATACACACCACCTTAATTAAACGAAATATTTTAACACTAACTATAACAATTAAATTAAGTAACAAATCAAATTCTGGCATATTGTTATTCGCACATCTATTTATCTAGAAGGAAAAAAAGTCATTATAAATTGCAATGAAACTACCTGTTGCATATGTATCTCTAAATTAACTAGATATAAATTTATCTATTTGATATACTTACTTTTGACTTTCAACCAAGTGGCCATGGAACTTTCACCAGCGTCATTTCTAGCGAAACACTGAAACATTCCCATATCATGTAGTTTGAGCTTTTTAATCAGCAGAGAATTGTCTTCCTCAATTTGGTACCTGTAACATCATAGTTATTGTTTATTTCGAACAAATTCACGTGAAAATTCTACGTGTTCATTGTAATGGATTCCGCGCTATATTGTTATTTATACGACTGGCAAATTAAAAAAAATGGGGCAATTCTAAATGTTTTGATTCGAAAAATACTACAAACTCGCGTGATTTTGTTATTAGCTATTTACATAAAAATTTATTGCAAATGTTTTTCAGAGAATTTAATGACAATGACTTATTACTGTTAAAACGTTTTTTTTAAATTATTGAACTGCATTTTTATTTAAGGTTAAAAGAAATCATAGATGCAACAATCAGGGCACAAAGTGTATACAAAGTTATAAACAAATCTGACAAGTTGAGAATATTTGTCAAGTATTTGCGAAAATTTGTCACTAATAATGGCTTTCGTATTTTATCAATAATAAAAATAGCAACACTGTTAGTGTTGCCTCCGGTCTGATGATTGCATCGTGAAATTTGTCATTTTTGACAATATATTTGCCTCGAGTTTGGGCAGTTGTTACTCAAAGAAGAACCTTGAGCGATATCAATTGGAAATTTTAGTACCTTCTGTAAATATGATGAACTATAGAAAAGTAATCTTTAACAAGATGGAGCTCAGATACATACTATAAATGATAATATTGCTTTATCTATAACAAATGATCGCCAAGACTGAAGAAGTTAATTCAAAATGTGATCAATTCTCTATACCATATGTAAACAAAAAACAAATAAAAACAAGTCATAATAATTAATTATTGATGAGGTATATTTTGCAGTACTAAAACGGACATTTTTGTATTAACGCAGGGAATTAGTGAAATAACAAATAAAGTAGAATCAATCGAAGACAATCGAAGAAATTTTGTGTCACATAATTCATATTCATTACTCATTAGTCATTCAATCTTTCGATGAGAGAACTATAATCAGTTCTTTATTTTGGATAAACCATGAAACTTAAATGATATTTAAGGAAATCCTGTTAAATTTTTAAATTGATAGTTAAAGATGAATATAATAGGAAGATTACATTTAATTAGCATTTCCTAATTTGCCAACAACAAATAAAAAAATAAAGAGATTTCAATAATAGGTCATTCTCAAGGACCTTCGAAGGGTGTGTAATATAATTTAATGTCTTTGATGCACAAACATAAATGGATATTATTTACATGAAACAAGAAAAATTATCGAGAGTACTCTGGGTTTCTTAACCAAATTAGCTCTTATTTAAGACATAACAGGGCAATAGGATTTTGCGAACAAGTGTAGGAAATAAAACAATACTTACTTATAATTACTTCATTTTGGTTCAAATTTAGTACACTAATTAATGATATAGTTCACATTATTCTGCAACGTTAAAACGTTGTTTCAGTTGATGTGTATAAATTTTGAGAGCATCAACATATGTAAGGACTAGAGATGATGTTGAAAACAACATGGTATTGGTACAAGAAAAGTAGCAATGGCTCAAAATTGGTGGTCTGTGAGACACCAGAATATATATAATAAGCATACTTAAATCACAGTTAAGAAAAGGAAGAACTCGATGTTGTGTGAAGCTTCATCATATACATGATTATCTATTTAATTAAGTTTTGACAAAAAATAAGCCCTAACGTAAGTTGTTACGTTTGTTTAAGTCTACATGTTAGATTAATATAAATATTTGGTACTTACCTCCTTCCCTCTAACTCTTCAACTCTAACGGCGTCTTTATACCAAGAAACATTCGGTTTTGGAATCCCAACCACATCGCATGGTAAAATAATTTGGGTACCGTAATCTCCCAAAGTTTCCGTTTTAGCGTGACTAACAAATCCTGGCTTCTCTTGCACGATTACGTTCGCAGTAGATTTTACAGTTGGATATCCGCCGGAACGCAAGGATAACTGACACTCATAATTTCCGGTGTGGCTCAAATTAGCCGAGATCAAGGTCAAACTTCTGTTCCATATATCGTTAAATGTATAACTGATTCCCGTATTTTCGATCAATATCCCATCTTTGTACCACAAAGTTTCTAATTCGTGTAACGGCCTCGCATTCGCGATGCAGTCTAGCGTCGTTTGATCCGCTCCTTTCACTATGTGCACGTCTTCGGGTTTGATAATTATCTTTGGTGGAATTTCGGCTTCGGAATCGGGTCCGACGACGTTCAACTTTATATAAGCGCTATTTTCTTCCTTTCCCTCTTGAGTATTAATCGCTCGCGCCCTGTACGCCTTCTGGTCTTCCTGATTCGTCGAAAGTATTATGAGTTGGTTGGTTTTTGATTTGGCGTACTTTTGGGAATATATTAAGGGACCGGTGTCTGTTTGCCACGTTACTTCCGGCTCCGGTGAAGATTGTATGCGGGGTAGATCCAATATCGCTGCATCGCCCGCGTTCACCGATATCGTCGTCTCCGTTTGGTTCTCGAACACGCCCATATCTTCAAACAGGAAAGAGAAAGAAAAGAGAAACTATTAAAGTATGTATATATGAATGCACGGGTGTATACGTTTTGTGTGCTTGGAGTGGGTCATGTTTGTGAATGTACCGATAAATTGCACGGTGTAGTTCATGGATGGCTACTCTCCTAACAATTTATGTTATGAAAAAATTATAAAGATTGCAGTGAAACGAGAGAAAATTTATGTCCATCTCGTGTAAACAGATATGAATTTCCGGTAAAACTGTCCAGTTTTCCGATGAAATATTTTCCTATTAAACGCATAGAATGTATGAAATTAATATATCTTCTGTTGCTGAACGATTAATAACAAAGAAAAACTGTTACTTTTTATTAC
This sequence comes from Dermolepida albohirtum, assembly GCA_031893035.1. Lineage (NCBI taxonomy): Eukaryota > Metazoa > Arthropoda > Insecta > Coleoptera > Scarabaeidae > Dermolepida > Dermolepida albohirtum. The sequence continues at coordinate 244,095 of JAVIWB010002739.1, forward strand.
ATAATACGTTTGGTACTGTGAGAGATATTGGATGGAATTTTGTTTGAAAAGAGATACGAGGGCAGTTAGAATAGTAAGAGTAGTATTTTTTGGATCATGTTGTATTTGTCGATTTTTCCGAATTCGAATTTTAATCTAATTTCAATGTTGTATCTCACAATTGATTTTTTTGTGTTTGGTTAAAATATAACAAAATTCTGTGTTATCAAATTGTAATAATACAAAATAACATGAAAAAATCTGTTGAATTAATTGAGTATTAACCATAATCATAACTAACTTTGTCAATAGTTTTTACGACATGATCATTGAAAATGTTTTCTTTGACAACGTAAAAATGAAAATATGTGATATTACACGATTCTTATCCTTACTAATTGTAAGTAATTAATACAGTGTGTTTTTAATTTTGTACGAACAGATCAGGCAGTAAACCTGACAAAAGAAGGCACTAATGAAAAGTCTTATTTGTTTTCCAACTTGGCAATTCTTAAAATAAATGTCAAAACATGCGGTCATTCCGATCATTATTACGATTGCTATTTAAATAGAAAATGAACTGTTTGAATTAGCAAATTTTAAAATATGAAAAAAGTTCAAGTTTTTAAAAAGTAAAACAAAGACGAAACCAGTACTGAGTTGGAATTTGTTTACGGGGACCAAGTTCCGTCAATTACAACCATAAAACGATGGCCATCTGTGTTCAAACACGGTAGGATTAGTATATTTGATGAACGGTCCAGTAACACCCTAAAGACATGTGTACTTCAAATAATTAAAAAAGTATATGATATGTTGAATAAAATTAGGTGAAGTAGTAGAAGCTAGACACATTTCATATGGGTCAGTGATTTCGATTTTCTATAACGTTGATAAAGCTTGGATACACCATTATACATTCGAAATAAGGCAATGCAATAATTGAAACTATGGATTACAAGTGCTCCGAAAAAGGCAAAGATCGTAGACTCGGTCAGAATTAAGATTGCAGTGGGATTCTTCTTCTTCTTATCGATTATATCAAAAAAGTAAAACGATGGCAGGTGAGTATTATGCATCTCTTTTAGAGCAACTGCACAACGTCATACAACGCAAAATGAGAAGAAACGAGTGCTTTTTCTTCAAGATAATGGATGTATTTACACTTTAACTTTTCGAATGTTGACAATTTATGAACTACATTTCCCCTACATTTTCTGGCGAATATGCTAGATTCGGCCCTTTTACCGTTTTCCCAACCTAAAAATTTTGTTTGTTAAAAAGTTTATTTCTTGTCTAGGCTCACTAATTGCTAATCTGTCTTCATAGTATATTCTTATTTAAATCTATATTGTACATGTAAATGTCATGCACGCCACATGGTCCTTCTAGGCGTACATTTTTACTTTACTTTAGCATGTTTTTTTTTGAATAAAACTACAAACCCAGCATTGTGACTATAGATGTTGCCAATTACTGACTTACAAAAGACATACAAAATAAAAGCTCATGTACAGGGTTAGAAAACAAATAATGAAGCATTCGTGAGCGCTCTGTTATAGTAAGAACATAACATGGAAAAAAATGTGATGCACAAGAAGGCCGATAGCAGTTTTAGTAGCCATGAATTCGTGGCCCACGTAATAATGCATTTTTTGAATTATGACGTTCATTCAAACGAGGTCCACAATCTAGATTCGACGTCAATTTCAACTATAATATGATATTCCTATGTATTACAGGATTCTTATTACAGAAAACGCAACCATCGATGTGATGATTTAAAAATGGAAACCAGAAAAGAGTATGTACCCCAGAAAACATGAAGAAGATAACCAATGGTACTGCGAAATATATTTCGTTCAGTAGTAGGTTAACCGTTGGTGATTTTGATGGAGTTTGTGGTTGGTTAACTTAATCACTAAAGATTGATATATAACCCCTTTCCACAGTGTGCGTCTTGGCTTTCAACGGTACGTATCGTGTGCGGAATTAGATTTTTCGTACGGGTATTTCTTGCCGTAGTTCCCCAGGTGCGACACTGCTTAATTATCTGCTGATGATGACAATTTAGTTGTCGAAGTACGTATACAGAATTACGAAAATTAATGTGGAAGGGGGTTATATAACAATCTTTAATGATTAGGTTAACTATTAAGTCTTTCAAATAAAATTCTCTGCTACATTTTGCACGTCGGTTAAGGATTTTATTCAAGCAAAATTCGGATTGTGCACAAATTTCAATGCCAAGACATTTATACGTCTACATTTTTGTAGAGAATTTTTTGCTTTTTTAAAAGATACGTCAAATATTATGAATACTCTACTCACATCTGATGAGGCATATTATAGAATATGCGGTGCTTATTGGCGTAATGCATGAAGCGCTTTTGAATTACGAGAGAAAGACATTGAGTAGGTAGTAGTACCGTAAATGGTCCTTACTTTCTTGAAGAAGAGATTTGCAATGTCATTAGGTAACTGATGAAATTTTTTTTATCTCCTAAACTGTATCGGTTAGGAAGGGACTTTGACAATAACGAGTTATGGTTCTAACGAAATGAACCAATAAATCATATAATTAGCATTTGTACAACCGTTTTAAGAGGAATGTTTACTGAACGATTCGTGTATCGAAACAATAGTGTTAATTGGCCAGAAGGATTACTGGGTTTAACCACGCGCAACTTTGAAGATATACAACATATTTGTTAAAAAGATCCATTCACTGTAGGAGTTTAAAAACAATATAACCTTGGAAATTAAAACTATTGGCCTGCTTTGCATCGAGCTATGCATTATTTTCGCAATTCGCTTTACGAACGTAAAGAGCAAGGTGAAGCACATTTGTCTAATGTAATTAGATTTTGAAGAAATAAATAAGTTTAAAAACAATGTACTCGTATAGAAAGGATACATGTTTCAACCTTTTTGTTTCATTTACTAAGGTGACCATCAGAAGTTAAGAATTGTCAAACTTTTATTGTCCGATCCTGTATAATAATAATTATTGAATAACCATAGAATAAATAATTAAGGTGAATTTTTCAGTAGAACAAAATTTGATATATAGGTCGAGGAAAACATCAATTTGATGTTCGCATGGTGAATGTATTTTCAGGAATATTTTCTTTTTTTAATACTATAATAATTTAGTGTAGTAAGATCTTTAAAATAATGGATAACAAAACTCATTTAGTTAAAACATTTTTTTTGAAAATTAATTTATTTTTTATAAATAAAGAAAAAAGGTATAAATTATTAATGGAAAAGTAAATCATTTTGATATTAATAACTGATACTTTAGTCTTATTTGTATTTGCCACACTTACATGCCACGATGAGCTTAATTTCTTCACTGACGATTGAGCCAACTTTATTGGAAGCGATACATCTGTAGCTACCCTCATCTTCTAATTTCGTGGATAGGATTCTGTAGAAGGATTCGGTCGAGAGATCTGTTATTGGTTGACTGTCTTTTAACCATCTATATTGCGGTTGTGGATAACCTAAAGAAAAGAGGAATAAGATTAATACTATGTTTTACAAGTGTTACGTTATAATACACATATAATACTGTGATTTTCAGAAATTAATTAGAGTATATAGGGTTATCGGAAAAGTCATGGCGTGTTTTTCGTAGATTATTTATTGTTAAAGACTTCGCAATATTAAAATTAAAATGTTTTATTTTTATTTGAAATGTATGTTATGTATATTGTGCCTTTTATGTTTATTATTATTTCGCGTTATGAATATTATTGTTATATGTATATTATGATGTATTTTATATAGTAATTATATTTATTTTTCTTATTATATGTAAATTAACGCACACATACTGGTTAGCAGCATCTTTTGCAGACGTGTACAATTTGTACGTCAGAGGACCGAGATCAGCCTACCTGGTCGGCTGCGTCACTGTTGTTGCCGGGTATTTGCATAATGCTTCCCCAATAGGTGCAAGTTTGACAGTGTCAAACATTCCCGCCCTATTAGGGATTCATGGGTACCGCGACACATTTAACGCGAAGCGAGGTATTTTGAACTGTTTCGTTAGATAACACTATCGCTCATAAGTATTTGGTCACTCGCATTTAACCCGCAAATTGTAACAAAAATTAAAATTGAAATACTAATATCTTTTGATTATTTACATATATGAAAAATATATATTTTTACATCTAGAATAAATTGTTGTATAATATTGTATATTTACCTAAAGTTTAGACTCGTCTATATGCCCGCCCTCCTTTATTTTTAATAACTGCAGCACACAATTGGGGCATTCTTTCAATTAATTTTCGTAATGTCTCAGGTTTTATTTTACTCCATTTACTCTTGCAGGTTCTTCCACATATTAACAGCAGATGTGAGGGCCGATTTTCTCATCTCTCGGTCAAGTTCTTTCCACAGCAACTCGTTCTCAAATTTCTGCAAATATTTCCAGCATAGTTTGGAAATGTATTTCGGGTCATTATCTTGTTGAAAGATAAAATTCTGACCCAAAATTTTAATTCCAGAGGGGATTGCGTTTTCCTCTAATATGCGCTTATACTGTTCTTTTTTTAGTATACCTCCGATTTTTACGAGATCGCCCACATTTGATGCAGAAAAGCAACCCCATATCATGACTTCTTGGGCAACCTCACCCACAGATATCTTCACGAAAACACGACTTCGTGAACCGAAAACCTCGAATTTGGATTTATCGATCCATAATACTTTATTCTAGTCTTCTATGGTCCAATTTTGGTGATCGCGTATCCAATTTAAACGTTTTTGCTTGTTTTGCTTGCGTAGAAACGGCTTCCGCATTGCAATTTGTCGATGAAGACCGGCTTCTTTTAATCGTCGGTTAACCGTGGAGCCACTTATTGGTTTTCGACGAAGAGCATTCATTTCTGCTGTGATTTCTGGGGCTGTTTTTCATCTATTTCTCTTGCTTGTTACCGCCATTTGCCCTTGGTCTACCTTTTCGAGTTCTGCTCAACACGTTTCCACATTCGCGGTGTTTTTTGATGATATAACTTACGGTGGACTGATTTAATTTAAGTTCTGTGGCAATTTCGCGGTTGCTTTTGCCAGTTTTATGGTATGCAATTATAAACGATCGTGTTTCTACACTCAATTCTTTACGTTTAGGCATTTATAACCGATTGAACTTCTTCGAAACACACGATGTTATCACATGAGCACCTCAAAAACACTAACTGCAATTTTGCCAAAATACCCAAGTATAAATACTTAATAGTTTACAAAAACAATCTACCTTAAAATGAAATCATAACAATCGAAAATTTCCCTTCAGTGCAATTATTCCACCTGGAGTTTTATTAGGGTATTATCATTCATTGTAAATAATAGGGTAATAGCATAATTATTTTTGAATAGGCTTTTATAAATTTTAATGTTACTATGAAATTATTTCTTACTACAGAAATAAATTTTATAATTACAACATTGCTATAGAAACTGTAATGAAACAAAGGTGACCAAATACTTATAAGTGATAGTATACATACGTATTAAAACTGATATTTATACATATAGAACAATTTGAACTACTTCTTTTCTATTTAGTGTTTGAGCTGCTGTATTTATATTTGTAGAATTATATGCACATGTACATATCTCCACATGCCGAACAGTACGCTGTTCAAACTAAAATTATTCAAGACATTGGTATGTAAATTATGTATGTATATATAAAATATAAAAATATTTATTAATATAAAAAAAGATCAATACATTGTATATTGCCCGTTTTTTCCGATAATCTTTTACTATCATTCGGTAGTTTCGTAATTCCATGTTTGTTCATAGTAGGACATTATCAATAAAAACTTCAACGTACTTCATAGCTTCATCTGAGTCGACGTTATATCACGCAAGAAGTTTTGAAGAGAACGAAACAAGTGGAAGTCAGAAGGCGTTAGATTCGACAAATATGGTGTGTGTGGTAGTACATTCTGTTCAAGATCCGATGATTTCTGACGGGCAATTAAACTAGCAATTAATTAAAGTATTAATGGCAAATGTGTTGTGAATTATTTCATTTTTACATAACAGTTAAACATACTTTCGTAACTATCAATTACGTTGGACAAAAATACTGAAATATTGCTACATATGTACATAGTAGAATAATATTAGCAGAAACGCTTGGACAATTTTTTGAACTAAAGCAATTTGTCAAATTCTCAATTGAGGGTGGTGGAATGTGATATGGATGATAGGATATGGGAGCATTGAACCGAATGTTATTACATGCAAAAAATATCGGAAATAGTCAAGAAGCGAGAAAACTTCAAATGTTGTTATACGTTGGCAGTATTATCACTTATAGGCATATCACATTTTAAAGCATTTCATTCTTTTGTTTATACCATATTTCGGAAAAATCAAATTGAGCAGAAAATGGGTATCAAATTCTTCGCAGCGTTCCAAAACTTTTGAGTTTTAAAATTTACAATGCTCTTCTACAATATTTCAAATCACTGTCTTTTTGTAAAATCTATTGACTATTTTGGCTATAATGTGAAGGCATGGATTATATTATAATTATAGTGTCCGCTAGGCGTTTAAATTTTCTGCGAAGACGCACAATTGTAAAAAATAGTAAATGAAGCATCTTTTTAGTGCGTTCAATAACTTGCTCTTATTGTATACGTTAATTTCTACTTGAAGAACCTAATTTCGAATTTAGTCCTGTCTAAGTGTATTTTTTGATGAACCATTCTGCCAGCTTCTCAAAACTAATATTGTTATTTTTTGCATCTCACTACGAGGATAGTTTGACAAGTAGTGAGAATGACACATAGGTGGCGCTCTAATTGGTAAAACAAATACACTGTAATTTACGTTGCCTATTTATATGTTTACATGCCGATATTTAGATAAATCGGTTGATTAGTTTATTTTTGATAGCTGATTGAAAAAGAAGCAACACGTCGTTTTGTTAAAATGGAAAAAGCAGAGTATCGTGCGGTGATTAAATACTTCGTAATTAAGGGTATGAAAGCTACCGAAATAAAAGATGAGTTACGGGAAGCATTAGGTGAATCTGCTCCATCATCCGCCACAATAAGTAGATGGGTAAATGAACTTAAACGTGGTAGAAGAAGCTGTGTTGATGAAGCGCGCTCTGGAGCACCTAAAATCGTGACTTCTAAGGAAATGATTATAAAAATCCATAATATTGTTACGTAAGATCGACGACTCAAAGTGAGAGAGATAGTAGACACGGTAAGCATTTCAACAGAACACGTACACCACATTTTAACGAAAGAATTGAGCCTTTTCAAGCTTTCGGCAAGATGGGTGCCGCGATTGCTTACGACTGATCAAAAGTTCACTCGTTTGCGCATTTGCAATGAGTGTTTGGACCTTTATAAGCGGAATCCGGTTGAATTTTGTAGGCGATTTGTTACTTGCGATGAAACTTGGTTACACTACAGTACATCTGAAACTAAACAACAGTCGAAACAATGGTTAGAACGTGGTTCTACACCCCAAAGAAAGCGAAAACCACTTTATCGGCAAACAAGGTGATGGCATCAATTTTTTGGGATTCAAGGGGCATTTTGCTCATTGATTACCTTCAGAAAGGGGCCACAATAAACGGACAATATTATGCAGAACTTCTACAAAAATTAAATGTTGAGATTCGTGCTAAACAGCCAGGAACGGCAAAGAAAAGGTCTCTGTTTCACCAAGACAACGCTCCCTCGCATACCAGCACAGTTGCGATGTCCAAAATCCACGAGTTGCATTTCCAATTAGTACCGCATGCGCCTTATTCGCCGGATCTAGCCCCTTCCGACTTCCACCTTTTTCCAAAATTGAAAACGGCACTAGCTGGAAAGAAATTTTCGTCTAACGACGAGCTTATCATCTTCGTAAATGAGTATTTTGCAAGCCTTCCGGAATCGCATTTTAGAGATGGCATAAGGGCATTGGGGCACCGTTGGAATAAATGCTCTTTTAGGAGAATATATTGAAAAATAAAAATTATTTTGAATTTCAAAAATTTTTCCTTTTTATTCTCACTACTTGTCAAACTATCCTCGTATATACATACCTGTGCACTATTTTGTTCCGATAAGTCGTCTGCTGTGGTTTAGCAATTCCTTGTTGATGATTATCCAATATCAATTTCCTTGATTATCTAATATTAGCTTTCAAAGGTTGGGTTGGGTTGAAGCTATGAGGTTCTTCATTATTTCCAAAGTCTCTTTTGTACACTCATTGGTAGTAACGCTCATTTATAGTTTATACTTTTACATTTCCGTAATCGATGTTGTGGAGTCCCTCTTTGCTTCCCAGTTCAACAGTTAATTTTTCTATTAGATTCTGTTCGGAGTGTTTTTGACGTTCTCTTATTCGATTCTCTACGCTGCATTTAGTTTGCTTAACGTATGTTTTTCTCCTTTGGCGTTATAGTTGGCTTCTTTGTTTTTAATTATGGTTATCGGTGTCTATTTCACGAAATAAAGTCTTTTCATTACTGTATTATATATCATTTTGAAATTTCTTTTCTCGAGATTTTTTTTCAATTTGAAGAAAAGTTTCTTTTTTGATTTCTTTTTTAAATAACGCAACGGGTTTTCTCCAAAATAGTGTTTGTAATAAAAAATAATCAGGCTTTTCTATATTATCATCTAATTTTTAAAAATGTTAGACGCTAGGTTTATTTGACTACAAAAGTCAAAGAATTCATTTAAAAACGTAATACAGAAATGAAGGTAGAGTATATAAGTTTCCTGCTTTATCTAACTTGCAAGTGCTTCTTCACATTTGATCTAGACGTTAGAATATACATTAACTACTGACAAAGTTACTTGGTTTAGTTTATATAACGATCCATATTACACTTTTCTCTGTTGAAAGTTATGTATATATTACTCTAGATTATGAGGGTATTTCCCCTTTTCTCTAGACTATTTCTTATTTCCTGCGTCAAAATTTCCAGTCGTCAGAAGATCATTAATCATGGTGGAAAATACTTTGAAAAACAATGTAGTCTTTAAAAACTATCTACTGTTTTATTCCAGTTTTATATGCAAAACTTAAAAAACAACCCACGTACAGCACATCTTCCGTACGTATATGGTAAATACATTTCAGAAGCAAAATTATTAATCATGATGGCTTAGGGCACATACGCCCTACTTTCCCTAAACAAAAAGTCGCATTCAATAGATAAAATACTCAATTAAATATTCAATATAATCAATATTGGTAAACATCTGTATTACTGTAACATTTAGCGTAAATATTTGTTTTATATATCGCTTCATAGAACAATGTGAAAGAGATTTTTTACGTGTCGTTTCTTTTCACTTCATTATTATATATTAATAAGCGCTGGTATTTCGATTATACATAAAACTGTTTATGTTCGGCCGTAAACAGGTGGAGAGCGCAATGCGAAATTTTACATTCTAACACGGGCACGACCCTCTAAATTTCAGGACGCTATCTCCGAATAGGCCAGGTACATATATACATATGTACATACGAAACGTCCTACGTGATTCTTCGAATTATTAAAGTCATTTGAACGTTTGCCGTGTTCGTTGTTCGATGTTTGTTAGCGTTGCCGCTGCTTTTGCTGCAGTCGCCGGTTATTAATGCACATGTTGGTAATTTTCTCTACTCTGTATAGCTGAAGATATAAAACGGTCAGATTCAGTTTCTTGTGTGGTCATATAACCTCAAATATCCGAGTAGTATACGAAGTTTATGCGCTCGTACTACCCTTTCGTTATGCTCTATTATTAATATTTCGAACTTGTTCTTACTTGAAATAACATCAATTTCGGTATAAAATACTTTTATTTGTGAAAATGTCTCTAACAATGGGAGATTTTGTTTATACACCACATCTCGCGCTGTTTTCATTCGCGTATTTCAACTCTCATGTTTGTAGAGTTTATATAACAAGAAAAGGTTTATTACTTGCAAAAGCAAGGCGATAAACGTGTTTAATAAGACCGTGAGATTAGGGACATAACACGCATTTCAGATTTCTGAACATTTTTTTTCCACATATATAGTCAATCAAAAAACCCAAAAATGTTTGCGTTAACCGTAGACAGTCCAGCCGTAGTTACTATCGATGTTGTATAATTGTATCAAATTATGCGGCGTGAATTTATAGTTGGGTATATGAACTACCGTCACTAAATACTTGTGTGTAGTGTTAGCAACCCTACGAAGTTTTTCGTAGAACTATGAATTTTTAAGGGATTCCAACGAATTTACGGATTTATGTTTATAATCTACGAATTTTTCGATTTTCGTACCACTAAATCAAATATATGACTATGTTAAATCTAGAAAGATTTTTTTCAAATATACCACTTACCATACTATGCATAATCATTTAGATAAATATTGAAGATTGCTGCCTAATATAGATTTAGATTTCGTAAGTGATTTTCAAGAATTTTGGTATAGGTCTTTAACGTACGCAGTGTACATTTTGGTTCTCAACGGTACGGATCGCGTATGGAGTTTGTTTTTGTACGGGTATTTTTCGCCGTAGTTTTCCCGGTGCGACACTGTTTAATTATTTGCTGATGATGACAACTTAGTTGTCGAAATACGTATACAGAATACGAAAATTAATGTGGCAAAGGGTTATATATCAACCTTCAGTGATCAAGTTAATCAACCACAGGCGCCATCAAAATTACCACCATGAATTTTCGAGTTAATTTTTTGAATGAGTTTAAATTATTGACAACCGTGTGTCTACAACAATGTTCTTTATCCTGAGCGTTCGGTTATTTTTTAACATTCAGCATTATTCTTCCTTAATATCGTTACTAATTAAGCTTACAACACATTACATGGCAGTTTTTCCGTTTTTAATTTTCGTTGTTAACAGAAATGTATGTACATATTACACATTTGGGTGATATTCCTTTACAGCATATCAAAAGTATCTACAGACAGATGGTCGAATGATGATGGTGTCGTTTACCTAATTACTTCGCATGCTAGATATAAAGGAAGTTTTTTTTTTGCATAAAGTTCATGTACAATATACAGAGGAAAAGATACCTTAAACAGGCAGTTTTTAAAATACGAAGTTGAATATAAAGACAAAAAGTATATCGTTTACGTCATAAGTTCATAAACAAACAATCGTTGATATTTAATTAATTTATACGAAGTACCGACACTTCATAAGATGAACGTATTTAATAAAAACTTTCCATGATGCGATTTTATCACGAAACTAAAACGCGAATGAACTAATTAATTAATTTTTTCTGTTAATTAAGTTAATTATTATGATGAGAGATAGTATATAGTCATTAAATGTTAAAAATAAAATTATAAATGTGGCAGTTTGCTTTTACGTACACACACGCCCGTTTTGGATATTTTTATTGGCAGATTAAATAAACTATAATTTTTAGAACGTGATAAACGAGGAAATGGGGAAAATCTAATAGCAATATTGTCCCCAATCAGTCAACTATATCGTGTCATAAATATTAACTAATAGTATACCACCCATACATGAATTTAATGTAAAAGCTTCGATTTTACTTCTAGATTATGTTTGGCAGCAATTCTTCTGTTAATACCTGCTTAACTCAAGGCAAAATCCTAATCTTTCAGAAAATATCTGCGCCCTATTCTGTTTGTGCCGAAAAGTATCGGAATATGCATTCAATCCATGCAGGTGTTATTTTGAAGGGACGCATTATTGGCGGCAGTCATTCATGGTCTGGCCCAATTTTTTCCGTTCATTTTTATAAGATTCAAGTTTACGATGATACCTGAATTGAGATTAGCCAAAAAAAAAACGTTATCTAAAGAAAAATATTAGATGTATTATGGCGTTTTGAATAACTCGCCTTTGTTGAATTTTCACAATAATTTTATTATTTCACTCTAAATAACAAAAAATCTATTTTTCTTAATATTTTAGTAAATATTGTGAAAGATGTATATATTTTAAATAATAAAAAATATATTAACATATCATTTTTTATTTTACTTTTTATTACATATTGAATAAAAACAAAGTGTATGTAACGTAAGGTTGAAAAATTTGGTTTTTGCAGAACAACTTGTTGCTATGAATGCTGCAGACACTACAAAGGGTAGTAGTTTTGCAATGCAGTTTCGTTTATTTAATTTTTTCAAAGTAATTTCCTCTACACTGAATACACCTCTCTATCCTCCGAAACCAATCTTTAAACCAGTTTTACCAAATTTCACCAGGGAGTAAAAGACAATCGTTGTCCTAAGCCCGCAAAAGGTCCTCATCACTAGAAAACCGCCTCCCTTTTAGCTTCACTTTCACATGTGGTAACAGTCCAAAGTCGCAGGGAGCAAGATCTGGGCTGTAGGGAGGATGCTCGCGAAGTTTCAATCCTGTCGTGGTCAAATATTCGGTAGAGGCTTTGGCGCGGTGAGCTGGAGCATTATCGTGATGGAGGAAGCAGGTGTCCATTCTTGACTTTAGCCGCAGGTTCTTCATAGGTCCAATGACTTTAGGCAGGCATTGTTCAGTATACCACTTAACTGTGACTGTCTTCTGTGTGTCCAAAACGACGCGTTCCACAATTCCACTCGATTTGAAAAATACAACTATCATTTTCCTCTTTACAGATCGGGATTTTCTGACAACTACGATTGTGTCCTCATCATCAAAGACCCAAACTTTGTTTTGGGCTGTGGTCGGCACTCGTAATAGTACAGCCAAGTCTTGTCACCTGTCACGATGTTGTTCACATACCGAGATTGTCCCTTACTAAACTTTTTTAGCATCTTCCGGCATTAAGTCACACGTCGTGTAATTTGCTCTTCAGTTAGTCGATGCGGCACCCAGAGAGAATAAAGTTTCTTCACGTGCAAATGATCATGCAGTATCGAACGAATTTCTGGTGCATTTAGGCCTGAAGTACCCTCTATCTGATGGTAGGCCACACGCCTGTCCTCGCCAAGCATTTTCCTCACAGTAGTAACGTTTTCCTCCGTAACTGAGGTCCGTAGCTTTCCCGGCCTCTCAGCATCCTCCACAGTTAAATTTCTCCTTTGGAATTCTCTATACCTCCTGAATAACGCTGTGCGATGTGTACAAACATCACCTAGTGCAAAAGTCATTTCTTTGAAGCACTGGTCTATGTTTAAACCACGTACGAAAGTATAAAGCAAAACTGCCCTTATCTCATTTCGTGACCACGATGCCATCGCAAGCACTTTACGCTCTCACTGCTAATGAATAATTGAGCCCATCGACATGGCGCAGCGGCTACTATGCATGTATGAACATGTCTCAACATTCAGCAACAAGCAGCTTCCTACGATTCATCATTGCGTCATATTGCAAAACTTTCCTAGTACCCTGTGTATTCGTGCTGATCCTGAGACTGTTAGCAGAGCTACTTCTTCAATTTTAAGAAGAGCTATACTATGTATATAGCAAGTGGGTGGATATTTTGAACAACTAATTTAAAAAAGCAACTTATTTTTAAGAGATTTTCATTGAGGTTTTTTTTGCAGCGGCACATACTCTATTAGTAGGCTTATCTACAACAACAAATGCTTGCAGCTCAGTTAGAGTTTTGGGCATATTTTTAACAACTTGAAATTGCTTCAACAACACATCCTTAAGCTGTGATAATTATGTCATGGATACCCAGTATAATAAAAAATTCAAATTTTAAATACAAGATACCGATAGAAAATTGGTTACTTATATGAAATGAGAGTAGTTACTGATCAAAAAAATTTCTTTCTTAAATACAAGATACCGATAGAAAATTGGTTACTTATATGAAATGAGAGTAGTTACTGATCAAAAAAATTTCTTTCGAAGACATTGGAATTTTTATAAATTTAGAATGACTTAAAGAAATCCTGAAAATGATACCCCTGAAGACATTTTGTCAATATCTGTTCAAAAAGCAACACGTTTGGATTCAATATCTCCTCTCCATGAACATAAAAACTTGTTAATGAATAAAAGTTGATGCACTGTGGCTATATTTAGTTAAAAGATTATCTCGAAAAATTTAATATGCAGTTTCCTGATTTTTCTGCATCAGGAGTTTAATGAAAAAGAAAAAACTAGAAGTACAGGATGAGGCAAAAAGCATCATTTGGTTTTAACTGATCATGTTTATTCGCACTTAAATTAAATCTTGTTTCAATTAATTGTGGAAAATTATGTCCGACAAATGGCCGCTGCCGGCGTTCATGCAAATTTGGACTCTTTTGAGTATATTTTGCATAACTGTGCGCAGGATTTGTGGTGTCACGTTGTCAATTTCGAGGATCAAATCATGTCAAATCGGGAGATCTGGCTGGCTATGCCAAATCACCGAAACGCGAGATTACACGCGCGGGGAAGCTATCATGCCATGTTATAAGACTATTTTTGGTCAAAATTGGATAGATTTGGCATCAGTGATATGTGGTTCTAACGAGATGGTATCACATGCCACACAGCTGGTTAAACAATTGATCTATTGAATGGGAAGTTCGGTAACCGTGTAATTTCGAGAAATGGTCCCGTCGAGTGGCCACCTCGCTCATGCAATTTAACTCCGTTGGATGTCTTTATATGTGGTTACGTTAAGTCGTTGGTTTATGCCAACAAGTGAACAACGTTAGAGGAGCTCAAGGTCAATATCGAACGTGAAATTGCCAACGTTCCGTCCGATATGTGTGAAAGAGTGGTGGAAAATTGGCTTCAAAAAATCGATCGCTGCAAACGTGCTCATGTTGGTCATATGAACGAGATGAAATTCCATAGTTAAAAGTAACATGTGTACTGCACCTGGAAATTTCAGCCCAATATCTTAATTATTTTGTGTTTCATTTAAATACAAAATTGTTATGTCTCTATTAAAAAATCCGATACTTGCTTTTGTTTAAAATTTTAAGAACGTTTTTAATGTATATCATTTCAATTCAGTCCTACTTTCTTTTTTATCATTCAGATATTATTATAAACATAATAGTTAAGGAAATATGGTTTCCGTGGTGAAGTAAAATTATTACATCCTATGAGCTAATTTTATTGAAAATCTTTTCTACTTTCACGACCTAAATGCGCGTACACACACAATTATTCACACAGACATACATATGGTATCACTATAATCGTTTGTTGTGACAAAAGAATATACATATTTGCAATAATACGCCTTTTTGTACTGGAGAAAAGCATGATAAATAAAAAATAAAATTATATTATAATAATGATTTTGTTTTTATTAAGGAATACCTCTTCAATGGTTCTTGGATATACAATCCATATTTTGTCATTATTAAAGATTATTTATATTTAAGAATAAATACTATGCGAAACTATTTCAATTTATATTTATTAGCTAACGAGTAAAGTCTTCTATATTTCATTTGGTAGTATCGCATTTTCATTTAACATGTCAAGATACCAACAACAAAAAGAACCTTCTGAAGAAACAAGAGGTATAATAACTGCTGGAGTAAGTCGACGGGATATTTCAAATGCAGTAAATTTATCCGTGAGTTCAAATAAAATTGGTTCAATATTACAAAATTGGTGATACATCAGGTTTCTCAAATAAGCCTTTGAAAAAAATTCGTAGCAGAAGAAAGAAAATTTTGAATGAAGAACAAGTTAATGTGATTTATTAGCTCGCTAACAATAAAGAATAATGAAATTTGAATGTTTGTCAACAAACTATACGAAACTATACTTATAAAATGGAGAAGATACCATAACCGTATACCAGTAAGAATTATAGGTTTAACCCATAGACATGCTCAAGAAAGAGTAAGATTTTGTCAAGATGATTTAAGTAGAAGTATGTAAAGCTCCTTTATGGCGTTTAAATGATACAAGATTTAATAAAGAAAATGTAAAAACATATAGTGGGCGCCTATCAGTTGGTTTCTGGGGATGGATGTCTGATACTGGGCCAGGAGAAATTGTACAGGTCTCCACAAATGTATACATATACGTGTTTTGGAAAACACACTATTACCATCTGTCAAGGCAGTGTATTCGTCGGACGATGCTAACGTGCAAATAATATTCGTACAGGATAACTCTCCTCTTCATTCAGTAAGAATAGTTCGTGAATGGTTTCAAAAGTATCCGGAGTTAGAGGCACTAGCGTGGCTTGCAAGAAAGACCCCTGATCTCAATCCTATAGAAACTTTGTGGGCAAGGGAAATGTTCGGCAACGAATAATACCTCTAACAAGAGCTCACGTCATCGAAATTTCGGAAAATTTATAAAGGATACAAGAATGTATAAGTCCGTTAAAAGACTTTTATATGAAGTAGGATAGGAAGAGCTTGTTTTACTCCTAAAGAAAAACAATATTTTTCAAAAATCTCTAAAATTATGCATGTTAAATAAATTTGCAATGGACACAGCAGATTTTAAAAGTTCATTTGAAATAACGTTGATATGAAAAATTTTTCAAAATTCGCAATAGAGGAACAGATATTATTTGTATAAACGTAATAGTGTTACTTCCAATGAATTAATTTTGCTCGACATCCAAACGGCGTCGGTAATTTGTCCTCATTTCCGGAATGTTGGATGGACGTTGCAGTATTGAAACTTATAAGCGTAATTAATCCTCTAGATGGTTCTCTTTCAGTGGTACCGTTTCCCTTCTACGTTTTTAAGGCACTTCTATCTCTTTATAGCTATATCCGATCTACTTTAGTGTTTCTTGACGTGTCGCTTCTCTGAACGAAGAAGAATGTAAAAAAGCTTTAATACTGCTACGGCCATCTAGTATAATGTTTCTGGAATCCAGAACAAGTTACGACGCACGAAAAGAGAAGTTTATTCGCAAAAAGTGTGTCGGAATGTCTACCGACACACTATGATAACACACGGTACCACATACCTCTTTTTATTTCCAATGAAGTATATCCTATAACAGGTATGGGCGACCTTTGACATGTTGTGGGCCAAATTTTAATGTGCAAATAAGTTCGCGGGCCTCGTTTAAAAGTAGTGTTTATAATTTTTAGCGATAGATATCAGACATGAAATAATACGACAATGTCTCGCGGGCCGGATCAAATCATACAGCGGGTCGGTTGTTGCCCACATATGTCCTATAAGGAACATATTTGTTGAGATTTAAATAGTTCTTGCCATTTGGATGGCCTATAAAAAATAGTTCAGAAAGTATATCTCCCAAATTGCACTCAACACAGAAGAGAAGTAATTTATTTTAGTGATCGATTTATGACATTCACTAAGGATTACCTGCAGATCATTAACACATATTATGAAAACTTATTCGATTTAGTATTGGCAAATTTTAATGGAGACGGTGGTTGATTAAATTAATCAATTAAGGTTAACATAACCTTAATCTGGAACTACGGCAAAACACACTAGTGTGTGCTTGGCTTACGACAGTGCAAGTTTGGTACGTTGCTTCTGTATAGGTATTGCCGTGGTACCAAGTGCGACCCTGTGAATAATTATCTGCTAATGATGACAACTTCGTTGTCAAAATACGTATACAGAATACGAACATTTTTGTGTAAAGGAGTTACATTAACCTTAAGTGATTAACTCTTTAATATTAGCAAAATTGTCTGTGTCATTCCATGACACACGAATACGTATATCTTATGCATACTATTACACCAATAATAACATATTATTCACTCAAAATTTATACCTAAAAAAACTTAATGCAAATACGTAAAAGCGGATTCGATCATAAATAAGAAAAAACATGCTCTACTTCTAGCTGCACGTTCTCTAATTGCATTAAAAGAAAACACAATCATTTACTAAAATGTTTTACCTTAAATTGAGCAAAATATGCACATTAAATGCACTAAAAATGAATAGCTAACATAAGTTTCAATAATATTGCTACAATTTGTTACGGCCCTGCACATTAGTATAGATAATATTAAACAGAAGCCCGTATTGCTCACCTGGTATGAGATATCCTTCGTTCCTAGCTAGTATAATTCGGAAAGTTGGGGGAAGTTCCTATTTGAAAGATTTCGGAGGGCGTCACAATATTGTGTCCCTAAATGTTTATTTGCCAATACGGAAGCGGATGGATACTAAATGCGTGCTACTGGAAAAATTGAGGGCGACAAAAATGAAAACCATATAATTGGGCAGTAATAAAAGAAAATGATTAAGATAATAATCTTTCGATTTATTAACGCAATAAATAACCAAAATGCTAGTATAACAACTTCAATAATATTAATCTATCTCTAGTTTCCACAAATATATAAAATGTCTTGACTATACTACGCTAATACAGTTTAACAGGCAATCTTCTTGAAAACGTACTCAGTTTACAGTCATATTATACCCAGATTCAATTACTTATGAAAGTAAAATTAAGAGAGTAAGAAACTATCGACTACAGTTACCAACAGTGAGTAAATCAAACAACAAAGCTTATTAAATAAATAAATAAAAACGATATTTAGCTTCTGACATAAAATTGAAGCTAAAATGATTTTATGAATCCAAGGAGGATTATATTACACGAATACTCTAGTATTCCTAATTTCTAACTGATTATACTACAGAAAAGCTCGGTTATGTCTTATGTTAAATTACTATTAAATGACTATGAAATCAATTTGATTCTTAATATAAAATTACTGACTACGTAACTATGCTATATAACCACTAGATTATTCTTCGAATTCATCAAATTACATATTAATGTCTTTCCGATTGATTGTATCACTGTTTAACCATAGGCTTTTCAAAGAAATTAGTTAAAGATAACTTTATACCACTCTAGTGTAGCGAAAAGCTGGTACCGTTCGTACTCACAAACTCCAGGATGCTCTACTTAATTAACGGACGGACGAACATAATCCCGCATAAAGACTATAAATTTCATATGCAAGACAACAACTAGTCAAATTGTACCTAATGATTGATAATTCATACCTCTAGACCTCTTAGAGAATCGATTAGAAAAATATTCTTGTGCATATACCAGGTTGGCTGAAAAGTCCCCGGTCTGACACATAGATGGCGTTACTGTTATTAAATCCATATGTTTTTAGATAGTACTAACCTTCAAACGAAACGTGTCAAAATTTGACAGCAATCCGACCATTAGTTACTGAGATATTGCGTTAAGAGTGAAGCTACCTTCGTTATTTAAAAAAAATGGAAAAAAAAGAATTTCGTGTGCTGATAAAGTACTGCTTTTTGAAGGAAAAAAATACCGTTGAGGCAAAAGCATGGCTTGATGAAGAGTTTCCGGACTCTGCGCCAGGAAAATCAACCATAATTGATTGGTATGCTAAGTTTAAACGTGGTGAAATGAGCACCGAAGACGGCGAACGCAGTGGACGACCAAAAGAGGCTGTCACCGACGAAAACATCAAAAAAGTTCGCAAAATCATTTTAAATGACCGTAAAGTAAAGTTGATCGAGATAGCTGACATCCTAAAGATATCCAAGGAACGTGTTGGACACATCGTGCATGAATATTTGGGCATGCGGAAGCTCTGTGCAAAATGGGTGCCGCGCGAGCTCACATTCGATCAAAAACAACAACGAGTTGATGATTCTGAGCTGTGTTTGAAGCTGTTAAATCGTAATAAAACCGAGTTTTTGCGTCGATATGTGACAATGGATGAAACATGGATTCATCACTACACTCCAGAGTCCAATCGACAGTCAGCCGAGTGGACTGCACGCGATGAACCGGCTCCAAAGCGTGGAAAGACGCAACAGTCAGCTGGAAAAGTTATGGCGTCAGTTTTTTGGGATGCGCATGGAATAATTTTCATAGATTATCTTAAAAAGGGCCAGTCCATCAACAGTGACTATTATACAGCGTTATTGGACCGTTTGAAGAACGAAATCGCAAAAAAAGGGCCCATATGAAGAAGAAGAAAGTGCTGTTTCACCAAGACAATGCACCGTGTCACAAATCAATGAAAACAATGGCCAAATTAAGTGAATTGGGTTTCGAATTACTTCCCCATCCACCGTACTCTCCAGATGTGGCCCCCAGCGACTATTTCCTGTTTGCAGACCTCAAGAGAATGCTCGCCGGGAAGAAATTTAGCAGGGATGAGGAGGTGATCGCCGAAACTGAGGCCTATTTCGAGGCTAAAGACAATTCGTACTACAAAAATGGTATCGAAAAGTTGGAAGAACGCTATAATCGGTGTATCACCCTCGAAGGCAACTATGTTGAATAATAAAATCGAATTTTGCCAAAAAACTGTGTTTTACTATGGTAGACCGGGGACTTTTCAGTTCGACTGTTAATTGGCATGCGATAAAATGGCAGTGTTACTCCACGTGTGCATGATCATACATTTTTCCAAAACCCTTTTTATAAACATACCTAACATAATTTAAAACTAATATACAAGTAATCATAGTAATTATAAATGCTTCATTGTGATAAGACGGAAGAGACCAACATGTCCAACAGCTGTCCTAATCATAATTAACCAAGATTTCCTAGATGGCGTAAGATGTCTTCTTAAGACGATAATTATTTCTTATAAGCAACAATAAAGGCGACAAATTAACTAGAGAATTTGATCAAAAGTATACTTTTAAAGGGCATTTAACGACATAGGGCCGTAATGAAATAAATTCGGTAAAGTGCGATTTATAAATTAAGCGATAAAAGTGACAGTTAATAAGACTATGAAAACCATTTAATTTTTAATATATACAAGAAGACTAATACAGGGACATAGAGCTATGTACCCAAAATACGGACAAAATAATAGCTTTACGGAAAATCATAAAATAAATAAAAGGTAAAATGAACACCTAACAAATTATAGACTATTTCTTTTGATTAATAACCCTGTCAAATAATAATTATAAATAGCCGTAAGTTATGTTTGTATTTGTTTGTTTTAATATTGCATTTAATTCGATTGCATGATTACTCAAAACGATAGCTATAATCTTTACAAAAATTATGAAAAATATTGATTAAATATTTAAAAATAGATAACATAGATAAGAACATAAATAAGGAATAATTTTTTTAAGTGATTTATATTTTTGCTTACATATCATCTTTCAATGTTTATTGAAAATAGAAGTGATTCATATATAAATAGCGAAAAATAACAACCACATAGTTATAATGACTGCCTCAAAGCGTTATTGAAATTTTTGACTTCAACTACTGCAAATTCGCCTTTAGAAGTAGGACATAAATTATTTTGTTGATTCTACAAATATGCATCTCTATTACCCAGGATATTTGTAAAATGCAAAATTTCTTTTAGGTACATCAAAATAATTATTGACAAACAAAAGTTTTGGTGGTTTAAAGTTGCATCTACTCTAAACTATTTTATGAACAACCTGTAGCTGTACCTTAAGCATCAGAGCAAAGCTTGAGGTGTCTTCCACTAATGCTGTAAATATTATCACTTCCGATGCCAAAATAGCTACAGCAAATAATAATAATGATGATGTAAAACTAAATACTTTCAAAAAAATTTGAATATCTCTAAAATTGTAGAATTTGGGAAAATCTTCTTGTACAATTTAAATATGCAATAAAAAGTACATCCTTCCATTTAAAACAAACGAATTGGTAGCGACTTTCGGTTTAATGAAATTATAGCTTTCAGGAAAATGTGTTCTTTGAAAAACTCTGAATACGTCTAACGAACGATTTCAATAAATGTTTATGATAGGTAAGATGAACAAGATACCTTTATTTTGATGGCTGGTTTTCATAGGGGCACTCATAATGCCAATGGAGCTAGACAAAAAATTTCCTGACGTAAATATTGATTATATGTTTGGTTACACAAACAAAAATAATCGGCGAATTATGCAACGTTTAGAAAAGAACATAACATTTGCAAAGCAATTCAATTGGTCGATTAACTTTGTATACAAAGGATTTTTTTTCTTTTTTATGGAGGTCGCTCAACTGTAATAACCCCCGAAGTCTTATTGGATTATTGTACATTTCCCCAATGTACTTCACTCAATCCAGTATCCCTATAATTTATACCAATCTGTAGAGATGTACGTCAAGTCGGCTGTTGTTTATTGTCGGGTCTACGTTTTGCCCATAGATGGCTTGTCTCTTGTGATACAATACCTCACATTCTTGAAGGAAGGATTGCACAGACCATAACTAATGTCTCCATTATATCCGAATTTGGTTTAGGAATTCTCTAACGAGCGCGTTTTCTGTAAGATACCCTGTTTTTATTGTAAGCTACTTTCATGTTCAAACTCGTGTTGAATAAAGTTCAACAAAATCTTAACGGAAATTATCAGCAACCTCAGTAAATTTGACTATTTATAGGGTTATCTCCGAGGACTTGTTTAAGAGTAGTTAAAAAGAAAATTCATATGCACCAACACAAAGTTTCTGTTGTACTAAAATTGTACCTTCATGATGAACCAAGACACTAACTTTTTAAAGAAAAATTCTAGTTTCGTTTATCATGATATGTTAATAGTCAAAACTAACATTAGGACGAGCATTAATTTGTAAAAAAACAAAGACTTTTTGCATCTTTCTTGTCCCTATAGCAGTTTTTATTGGACCTTTTAATAAATTTAAGTTTTTTAAAACTAACTACACTTCCCAACAGCGATTACAGAAGAAGTGTACCAAATAAAAATATGCTGTATGCTGTTCCTTTTATCGAACACTAGTCTATATATGGTATGATTAAAAAGTTCCTGGACTGAATTAATAAAAATAAGTACAAACAAGTCTTAAACTACTCATGCAATTGTTGAGAAAATTGACTTGCTTTAATTAAAGCAAAATGTTTTTCTTTTTCCCACTTCAATAATTACATTCTACACGTCCCAAATAAATACTAAATTGTGTGTGTGTGTGTGTGTGTATATATATGAATATATATATATACACACACATATATATATATATAATATGTATATGTATATATATATATATACATATATGTATATGTATATGTATATATATATATATATATATATATATATATATATATATATATATATATATATATATAATATGTATATATATTGTTATGAATATGTTTGTTTGTGTGAATAATGTATAACTATGCCTCACGTTGGCTACCAATTGTTATGAATATGTGTGATGTGATAAGGTGAGTGTGTTTATGACAAGCTTCACGTTAGCTTGCGTCAATTGTTATGAAAATAAGTATTTTATATGTTTAATGTAAATGTGTTTAATTGTGTGAAAATAATAATAAGAAAATATATCTAACTTACTTTAATGTATTATTCTTACAACTTTTATATTTTATTTTTTTGTAATACAATGTTATGTGTTTGTGTTTGACTATGATTTCTGTCTCGGACCTGGGTATCGAGCAAAATCTCGGTATGTATGCTGGCGATTTATAACATTCAAACAGAAATGAAATCCTTTCTTTTTCTGTTATTGTACATAACCTGTTAAGCATTCAAATACTTTTCTTTTATGAGTCATTGTAATACATTTTACTTAACTTCTTAATTAAAAAAAAATTTTCTTTTATTTGATTCAGTAATTTAGAAAATTTATAATATTAACAAATTCTAGTATTAAAATTTGAATTCATTTTCAAACTGTATTAATATATCTATTACCATATAAAACCGATTACTTCTTAAAAAAAAACTGTATGGTGTATTAATATCCAACCTTTTAATTCAATAATTGTGAACAACAAAAAAAAATTAAACAAACAAATAAATCACGTCATATTACATGAATATTGACAAATAAATCTATCTTTTAAAAATCAATTTTTGAATTATCTCCATGATTGATCACGTCAATTTAAAAAAAATTATAACTGAACTACTATTGATTTTTAGGAAAAAAAATTAGAGTATGTAAATCCTAAATAACTCATAAAATAAACTGTAAATATATACAATTATAAACTTTAACATAATTAAATTTCATCTTTCTCTTCCTTATGGTTGCTTATCCTTCTCCTAGAGCTCTCCTTTATACTTTTCCATCCTTTCTGCTCCAAAATACGTTGTTGATATATACCTAGTCAAGTCATAAATACTGGTACACAGAAAAATCGACGCCAAATGAAAATGAATTAATATTTATAAAAATTTTTTTTTGTTTTTATTGGGTTATTCAATGGCTACAAATCTTAGAACAACTTATTCGAAATGACGTCCATCTGCTTCCAGCACGACTTGAGACGATGTGGCCACTCATCAATCGCGAGACGAACTTCATGCATGGGGAAATTGTCCACTGTACGGACAAGGGCTCGCTTCAACGACTCAATATTTGGGTGTCGAGTAGAGCAAGCGATGCCCTCTAAGACGGACCACATCTTGTAATCCAACGGGTTGAGGTGTGGAATACCAGCTGGCCAATCGTCCGTTGATATGATGTCAGGAACGTTGTTTTCGAGTCACAGTTGAGTCGTTTTTGCTTTGTGAGCTGGAGCAGAGTCTTGCTGGAAAGTCCATGGCTTATTGATAAACACTGATTGGTCGAGAGGCTTCACAATGGGTTCCAAGACGGTCGATTGATATACTTTGGCCGATGTTTTTACTCCTTTCTCGCAAAAATGGAGCTTGGTAACGCCATCGTAGCTCACTCCTCACCAGACCATTTCAGACGCGGGATGGTGGCCTCTTTGAACCCTCGAGATGAGTTGGGATGCATCTCTGGATAACCGAGCATACACACGATCGTTCTGTTTATTGAACGATTCTTCTACGGTGAAGATTTTCTCGTCAGTAAACAGAATTTGTCTGTGAGCGTTCTTCGCGTACCGGCTGAGTAACCCTTGCGTGCGGCCGTGAGCAGGTGTGCAGTGTGTCGCATGTATGCGCTGAGTCCCAAATCTTCTTTGATAATGCGAGATATGGATTTTTGTGAAATTTGCATTTCCCGCGACAAGATTTTCTGTTTTCGCAGCGGTTTTCGGTCGATTCGTTTCTTCACGGCTTTGATCGCTTTCAGAGTTCTCACAGTGCGCGGACGGCCGGATCTTTGACGGTCTCGTACTCCACCAGTATCCCCAATCAACTTTACAGCACGATACATAAAATTGCGAGTGATTCTAAGCAGTCGCAACGTCCTAAAGATATCGTTTTTTTCCATGTTGCATTTTAGCAGGCCAACTACAACAATACAATTTTCGATGTCGCCCCATTCCATGATTGTAAACAATTAATATCAAAAACTTTTTACGTCACAATGAAGCATAAATGTCAACAGTCAAATCGCAATCAATATGAAATGGATGCGCCCAGTGTTGCATTCGTAATGAGTGCGTTCAGTTGTGTACCAGTATTTATGACTCGACTAGGTACTACACATGCATATATGACTTATATGCGTCCTTTATCACTAGTTTTTATATTGTAATTTCTTTTTATCGCGCTGTTTATATTTTCACTGGAAATCGTTTTCTAATATTTACTTATCAACACAGTTTTTAAATACTCAATTATATTTAATCATTTATTTATGGTAAGTAATGTATGTATATTTTGACCTTTGTCAATGTCACTTATAAACTTTCAGTTCGTTAGCAACAAAATCTTGTTTATTTTTTCTATTTTGCAGCATGGATCTTTAACAAGTGCTTATGATCGAATCACTGGAATTGGCCTTCCCGTGGTATATATATCCATCGACAAACGAAAAAACAAGAGACTCATTCATGAATGCCCAAATGAAATTTAATTTCTTTTTAAATATGAAATTGAATATATATAATAAAATATTGTTTTTCAGCACTGATTCTAATTTTGGAAAAATAAAGTAGTCCACCGGTACCAAATCTACTAAATAGGTAGGATGGTTGATGATAGCGTGCATTCACATGACATACACGGCATTGTCCATACTAATAGACTTTTGTTCAACAATCATTTTATAACATTACAATAATAAGCCTAGATTATCATACAATTTGTCAACATAAATTCTTTAAGGATGATACCGTCAATCAAAGAATATAATTAACATTCTCTTGGAAGTCGGATTATCATTAGACACGATACAACGAAATCATTCCACAGGTTGGATCGGCAGTTTATACTAAAAAACAGTGCCTTGTTTCTCAGACAGAATTTGATGGAGCTTCTCTGCTCTATTTTTACGAATTATGTAAATTACAATCGATGCATACAACATGCAAGTATCTCACATCGATTCATCGCTTTTTAGAAGGTGAGGTAAATTATCGTGCAGAGAAACCCAAAATACTGCTTATTATATTATAGGATGCCTTTCCACAAACAGTCCGATTTGTTATTGCGGATCCAAGGTTCTCCTCCCACGACAGAATCGACGTGCTGTATTTCCTATGCTGTACCCAACTATCGACTTTATCGCACTATTTACGATTTGAACAATATATTTTTAGTGCTCTACTCTGCCTGATTCAGCCGTTGACCACTACACAACGCTGTTTGTGTGGTCGAGAATTTTTCGATTATGCTATGTATACATTAAATTATGCTAGGTCCAGAAATTGTGATAAACGTGTGTCGATATTTTGAAGACGAAAAAATTTCCTTTTGGTTTGGCCGATAAACATAAAAATGAGTTTAAAATTAATTCTATTTCGAAAACTCCGATGTTGATGTCGAATTGATCAATATTTTTACTCTTCCGTGTACTTATATTTAAGAATAAAAATGATGGCATACGAAGAAATCGATGTCTTACTCTTTTAATGTCTTATTCTTTTAATAAAGTACATTCATGGATTATACCGCCCAAACTCAAATATGGAAATTGTGAACGAAACACGTACTTTTTTAGGAACACTTAAATTAGTATTACAATTTGGGAATAAAATAAAAATTGGAGTTTAGATCTAAATTACGATACTATTTCCATTTGTGTACTATTTGTGAAAAAAGAAGAATTAATTCCGTATATCTTCTTTTCTTTATATAATATAGCAACAACTTAAACTGCTCGTTAGTGTTTCAATCTCCGGTATCAAAGATTTCAATACGCCGTCAAATGAACCGAGATCCATTCATTCTTTGGTGGATGGACGGAGGCAATTTGGTGTCGAGTAGCGGCAAAAAAATACTAGAGAGAAAAAACGGAAGACCCGTCATTATAGTCATCATCAGAAAGGCGTAAAGGAACTCCCTTTAATTTGCATCTCAATAATAAATGAAGCAAGGATTACTTCAGTCTCATATTAAAGGCTTCGCCAACGCCATGCGACGCAGTGTATATCAAACGTTGTGCACTCATCATTGTTGAAAAGCTTGTGCTTTATATCGTGGAGATTATTAAGTTATTATTATTTTCATTCTTCTGTATTAATTAATAAATTTTCAATTTGAGAAAAGTACCTCGAGAAAGGGCGCTTCTATGAATTCATTTCTTAATGAATAAAGAATATAAACTCGACACTTGAAATTTTAATAAAAGTGTGTCTGAGGCGGAAATGCGAGAGAGAAATTTGAGATAGATAAATTGCAGTTTGCTGTTCGCCAGTTCGCAAAGTACTGTTTTAATAAACATTATTTACTTGATTATAAAGCGGCGCGACCTGTCGAAACGATAAATGATAAAATTCCGAGATTATTACCTGGAGGGCCGTTTTTAAGCCGGTTATTTGTTAACGTCGCCCCGTGCGCGCCATCTGTTGCCTTGTTCTCATGACGCGACGAATTTTGTTTTAGAATATCACTCACTTTATGACGTCATATAAAACCGAAACCGAATAGTTTAAAAACTTGTTGCAGTGGTATGGTTGCAACGAAGCTGATTAGGAGCGAATGAAAGAGACACAGCAGCGTAAGTAATAAGTAGACGGAAAGCGGAAACCTTACGTTACACGGACTGGCATTTCCTTGATGACTTGCATCAACTCTAATGCTTCTCACTACAAAATGAGACATCTCTTTCCGCTAACTTGGCTTCTCCGCATCGTATGTATCACAGGTCCTTGCGAATTTTAAGTTTTATTAAGATTTTATTTTTGAAAAAATATAAATCGATTTATTATATAACACATTATAATTATTAAAATGTTAAATGTTGTATTATTTGTACCAATAGGGAATGCAAAAATGCGTATATTGGCAAGGGTAGTTTTGCAGTCCGCACAATCTGATTTTGATGAAATTTGGTGGAATTGTAAGTGGGTCAAAAAACTTCATCGAATAGAAATAAAAAACTGTTTCGAAACAAAACTTTTTCTTTTTTATAAGCAATAAGAACAGAGAAATTAAAGTGAACTCAGAATTTAGAAGAAGAATAAACAAAGGAGTCGAATAGATGTTTAAAAACCAAATATAGTTGTGAGAATGCAGATGCCCAGATGGTTGGGGCACATATGTATGTAGATATGATGTCTGACGACAATTGGGTTAAAAGAATTTTAATTGGAGGAGAATAAAAGGAAAGAAGATGAGGGCGAATCAGTAAAAAATAGTTGAAGGGTGCTAGATAGACAAAAAACATTTACTAATTTACATTGTAATGTCACTTCTTTTAAAAATAAGATTTAAATGATACAGAAGGAAAGACTGATACACAAAATGTTTTCAGAGAAGAAGCTCTTATACATGGCAAACATTTATTTTCTGCATTGACAAAATATTTAAATATAGTAAATATAGACTAACGTTTATTCACAACAGTGCGGTAGCTATAATAATAATAATAATAATAATAATAATAATAATAATAATTACGTTAACCGTTATTTTCAAATTTTTCAAAAAGTATTTATTTACTCATCAATAAGTATCTTGTCCCCTTCAAAGTAATCCCCCTCAGATATAATACACTTATGCCAGCGTTTTTTCCAATCCTCGAAACACTTCTGAAACGCGCTTTTTGGTATCGCCAACATCTCCTGGTTCGATTTTTCTTTTATCTCTTCAATCGTAGCAAAACGCTTTCCTTTCATCGGTGTCTTCAGTTTTGGGAAGAGGAAAAAGTCAGCGGGGGCCAAGTCCGGTGAATACGGTGGTTGAGGCATGATAACGGTTTTGTTTTTGACCAAAAACTCACGCACAAGCATCGATGTGTGAGCTGGTGCGTTATCATGGTGATTGTTTTTTCCACAATTCCGATAGTTTGAGCCGTACTGCTTCACGCAAACGTTGCATAACTTCCTTGTAGTATTCCTTATTAACCGTACGACCTGTTGGCAAGAACTCATGATGCACCACGCCATTATAATCGAAGAAAATAGTGAGTAAAACCTTCACATTTGATCGAACTTGGCGTGCATTTTCTCGGCCTTCTGTAAAACGCTTGTACCACTTATAAATACTTTTTTGAGACAAAGTGGACTCGCCGAAAGCCACAGTCAACATTTCAAGTGCCTTGGAGCACTTTATTCCGTTTTTAACGCAAAATTTAATACATATTCTTTGATCCTTTTTTTCGAATAGTAAAAAATCGAAGAGCACACCAAAACACGACTAATCTTTTTATCTGTCAAAAACAAACTGACAATCCAAAATGGCTGATATTGCCAACATATATAACAGACATGTGTACCAACATAACAGAAAAAAATGCGAAAATCGAACATACGTAACTCACGAAATTTGAAAATAACGGTTATTTTTTGATCAGAGCTCGTATATAAAAATATATATATAACAAGTGTAAATAAAAAGTTAATTGTTAATTGTGCTCAAAAGGGCCATCATCAGTTACACAATAGCGTTCTGCTCTACTTGAAAAAAAAGCTAAATTACATGCACTAAAAATAACAAAAATTAGGCGAAACCAAGTTCTGCTCGTGAATTAAATACTGTTTTATAATTCAGTAAATTAAGCTTACGAAGTGAAGAATTCATAGTGAAGGGAACAATTTCACCAAATTTGTGTCTTCTACGAATGCCATAAGTATACCGCAAACGTGAATTCTCTACCACCTGGATTTTTTTTGGGTCGTTACTATTCAAAGAGGGCCCATATGTACAATTGCAGTAATGAAAATAGAAAAACATCAAGTTATCATACAATGAATGACGATTGGGGAAAATCGTTTTCAAATTGCAGTAAGTCCGTCCAATGTTCATATTAGTACTTTTTCTAAATTTCAAAAATTCAATTAGTTTTACACCTTTAATGTGAAAATTTAAACGGTTTTCTAAACATAAAACTTTCTCGATACTTCCAAAAACAATGAAGTATAATTTATTCACATTAATAAATAATCAATGCTTATCAGAAATCCACAACGAAATACTTATATCACAATTCGAATGACACAGAGAAATATCCACATCTTTAACATTAAATGAGTGTCATCAGTACACAGGTGAAAGAAACTAGTGAAAAAGTGAACGTAAAGCTTAAGATCGAAGTGTACATTGAGAATAAAACTAGCCTAAAAATAAAACCTTGAGGAATATCACACTACAAAAACGCCGTCTACCATTTCATTGTTAAATACTACTTAAATACTAACATATCTGTCCAGTTAGTAATTTTCAAGACGCATAGAGCGACTATAAAAACCAATATAATGAAAAGTAGGAACTAAATGCCCTACTTAATATTGGAAAAATCAAGAAGAATTAGCATAGTAATCAGGCCTCAAGAGTAGCAGAAATAATATGATCAGTAATTTCAGTTAAAGCTGTATTACAATTATATCCGGACTGAAATCCTGATTCAACAGGCAGTCGTATGTGTTGATATGCTCATTCAACTGTCTGTGTGTCATTCAACCCTTTCCATAACCTTCGACATCAACCGATAATATATAATAAGTCGTAAATCGGCAAATGCAACGGGTTTACTATTTTTAGGAAGGCTAATTACAGAAAGGTGCCACAATAAACGGACAATATTATGCAGAACTTCTACAAAAATTAAATGTTGAGGTTACTGCTAAACGACTTCCAACTTCCACCTTTTTCCAAAATTGAAAACGGCACTAGGTGGAAAGAAATTTTCGTCTAACGCCAAGCTTATCATCTTCGTAAATGAGTATTTTGCAAGCCTTCCGGAATCGCATTTTAGAGATGGCATATGGGCATTGGAGCACCGTTGGAATAAATGTATTGCTCTTTTAGGAGAATATATTGAAAAATAAAAATTATTTTGTATTTAAAAAATTCGTTTCCCTTTTCCATTCTCACTACTTGTCAAACTACCCTCGTAGATAATTTTTATAGACTAATCTTACAAAGGACCAAGCAATATTATTCCGCTCTATCGTAAAAATTAAAAAAAGCAACCACCTGGAATGACCATAAAAAGATTCTCTTCATCACCACGATTATCTTTTTGACATTGGCTAAGTCGTTCGCGAAAACTTGGATCAATTGAGGTTTCAGGCACTACTTCTCCCACGTTATTCGCCAGATCTAGCCCAAAGTGATTTCCTGCTATTCGCTAAATTCAGTTTTGTTTCGCTGTTTATTTTTGTCAGATGAAGAACTTATTGCAGCAATGAAGCAGTATTTTGAGTATCTTGAGAGAGATTACTGCAAAGATGGCATAATGTAGTTTAAGTATATTGAGGTTAAAGTGAATATGCTAATGCCATACCTTATTTGCTTCATTTCAAGTCTTACTTCCCGTCAAATCATTTTGTTTGTAAGTTCTACCTTATAACTATAATATTTGCAATAATGATAGTGTTCAAAAAAA
Source organism: Dermolepida albohirtum (assembly GCA_031893035.1). Lineage (NCBI taxonomy): Eukaryota > Metazoa > Arthropoda > Insecta > Coleoptera > Scarabaeidae > Dermolepida > Dermolepida albohirtum. Next base: position 275,675 of record JAVIWB010002739.1, read on the forward strand.
TGTTTATAATACAAGTTTTTTCACCTATAATGGTGTATATTATTAATTGATTCTGAAGGGTATTTAAATTATTTAGGTGTTTCATTTACACCTCCACTTTTGTATCAAGAATATATGAAAAAAAACCCTTGGTGGTGAAAATTGATTATAAGTTAAGGATTTTTGTATTTTGAAAAATGAAATTATCAAAATATAAACAAGTGGCTGCCGGAAACAAAAGGATCTTTCTAGAGCAAATTAATCTATAATATTCGTAATTTAGTTAAAATATATCCAACATTTTATTTGTATCTCTTATAGTCTTTGAGATATATGTGCGGTTGCCGAACTTGTAAAGTTAAAAAAATCTCCAACACTTTATATATTTTATTATATGTATTGCATAAATTAACGTTATTAATAAAAATGTTGGTATTTTTCTATTTCCATTAATTGCAAAGTAGCATTAAAAACTATCCCAATATCTATAAACATATGAAACACATTTAAATATGAAATAGTAGTTATGAACATTTATTAAAAATATGACGAATAACAATGATCTTGACGACAATAGCTATTCATTTATTTACTGTACACCTTCAATGTGCCAATCAATTATTATGGAAGTGTCATCGTCTACATCGTTCCAGCTTTCTTCGAATTTACTAATTGAGTAATCCTGTATTTGTTCTAGTGTTCTATAACGCATTAGTTTAAGAATGTAAAATACAATTAAAACAACTCTTTTCCGGCACATTTATATTCCGGACTAATAACAATTCATTATAAAACATTCATTGCGTTTTCCACTACTCCTCCAAATTAAAACATTGAGTTGACTTCAAAAAATTTCTCAAACAGATATTTTAGAGTGGAAGGACAAGTAACTAAAGGTTAATATATTTATAAAATTGATCAACAATAAAATAAAAGTTGAATCACTTAACTTTACAAAACCCAACGAACATTACTAACAACCTCAAAAGTTTGTAATAAAAATGTCCCGTTCTATTTATGTTTCCATCACTATACAAATACATTTACCTTTAAACTATGAAAATATGTGCTTAGTATATACACTCCGCGCAACATGAATAGGACCACCCGACTTGTTGCAAGCTTTCGGTGGTTTGAAAAGCAATTCGTTTACTAAAAATACAATGCAAGTTTGTAATGGTATGATATGGCAAATAATACGCATTATTGCGCAATAGTGCCTAACGTTATGCATTGGGTGACGTAAGTACCACATACATATAAAATGCACCGCGCCGGTTGGATACGACCAGTATTTAATAGTAAGCTACCGGATGAGTGTCGAGTTACAACGTGTATCCGGATAAACAAACATCTGTAATTAAGGGTATTGTGCAACGATGGGACGACAGAAGTGCTTAAGTATGGAAGAAATTGGAAAAATTAAAGCGTTCCATCAAGAAGGGTATTCCTCAAGGGCTACTGCAAAGAAAATAAGTCGATCACACCAGGTTGTGAACAATTTTATTAGGGATCCCGAGAATTATGGAAAACGTTTTAAAGGGCGAACAACATCCGTTACAACTAAGAGAGAACGTCGAGCCATATTACGCGAAGCATCGAATTCGGCATTAACGGCAAGACAAATCGCGAATAACGTTGGAACGAATGCATCGGTAAGAACTGTACAGAAGTTACTGAAGACCTGTCCGCATTTAAAACGTTTGAAAATTAAACGACGGCCTCCTTTAAGGGAATTTCAGCGCACTGCACGTCTTCAGTTTGCTCGAGAAAAAGTGGGGTGGACAAGAGAATGGCAAACTGTTATTTTCAGTGACGAGAAGAAGTTTAATTTAGATGGCCCGGATGGGTTTTCTTATTATTTCCACGATTTACGTAAAGATGAAGTGATTCAGTCACGAAGGCGAGCCGATGTTGGTTCAGTCATGGTATGGGGAGCTGTTTCCTATAACGGACCTGTTGATTTAGTAATAGTGAAGGGCAGACAGAATTCGGAAAAGTACGTCCAGGTGCTGCAACAGGTGAAAGACAAATTTTCCAACGTTATGGCAGGTGGGCCATTTGTTTTCCAACAGGATAATGCCAGTATTCACACCGCGCGCATTGTTCGACGCTGGTTTCAAGAACAAGGCATGGAGGTTCTGGATTGGCCATCGCTCTCCCCGACCTGAACATCATAGAAAATGTTTGGGGATGGTTGTCGCGTAAATTGTACTCCAATGCTACCCAATTCAGTTGCGCTGACGAACTAGAGCAGGCGCTGAAACGAAGTTGGGCGGAACTTCCCGTTGACTACTTGAGAACCCTGTATAATTCCATTCCATCCCGACTATTTGAGGTTATAAGAAATAATGGCAAAAGTACTCATTATTGAACAATAAAGTATTTTGTTATTGCAAACGAATCTTTTATTTTGTAGATTGGTCGTATTCAAGTGGCGTTTAATTACTCTACTTATTATCATTAGTAACGTACATTTGCACTGACTTTTACAAAAATTATATTTGGTACCTACATACATCTTTTTATCAACCCTCTTATTTTCGAAAATAACAATTCCAGCGCGCTACCATGTTTATACCAACTACAAACGTCATATATGCAGTTGGTCCTATTCATGTTGCGCGGAGTGTACATAGGTGCAGAAAAATATCTATTTCTATTAATGGAAACGGTTCAAAGTTTCAACGGCATATGACCCGAGACCATGGGTATAAATAAAAGAAAGGACTCTAAATAAATAATAAGGTGAAAAGTGTCAGTGGACGACATCTTGATGTATTTTTTGCACTTCACCTGTCCTTTGTTACATATGGATAGATAAAATACATAACTCCATAATTTCCATCGTTTCTTTCGAGAGAAAGGGATCCCTTCTTTAATCTTTAATATCGCATATCTACGATACTAAGAACGGTAGAAAACTATTTCTTCAAGAAGTGAAAGTAATAAATTATTCCCTTTATTTTTTGCACAAATTAGCAATTACTATTTCATAGTTGCTTGGAGGCTTTTTCCCGAATCCAACAATTTTTTTATACAACGTTTCTAAGCACAAGAACGAGGTTTTAAAAATGAAAAATGGGATATTTTTTGTAGTAAAGGCTGTTTCAAATTTCGCGGTTTTCTTAAAGAATAAATAAAGCACATAATTTGCATTCACTTTCAAAAACTTTTTATTGGTAATTGAAGTATCAGTTATGACATTTATATGCGAAAAATAATATCTGCCAATTGGCCTCCTCTTGCAGCTTCACAGACGTCCGCTCTTTTGTTAAAATTTTCAATGACATTTTGACATAATTGAGGCTCTTCACCAATGACACGAATAATTTTATCTTTCAAAGCAGGAATTGATTGTGGATTGTTTTTATAAACTTGACTTTTCACATAATTCAAAAGAAAATAGTCTAACGGTGTCAAATCACATGATCCTGGTGGCCAATTAACATCACCGTTTCTTGAGATTACACGTCCAGGAAATTTTTCTCTCAATAAATCAATCGATTCGTGTGCAAAGTGAGGTGTAGCGCCATCCTGTTGAAACCACATATACTCTAGATTAATATTCATTAATTTAGGCCACAAAAATTCGGTTATCATCCGACGATATCGATCACCATTGACAGTTACGGCTTCACCAGCAGCATTTTAAAAGAAGTAAGGTCCAATTACACCACCATAATGCACACCAAATAGTAACTCGTTTAGAATGCATAGGTTTCTCATGAATAATTCGTGGATTTTCCTCACTCCAGATACGGCAATTTTGTTTATTAACACAGCCACCAAGTTCAAAATGTGCTTCATCGGGAATCATTATTTTTTGAGAAAAATCAGCTGGTTGTTCATTGATGAAATTGACAAATGAACGACGTTTCAAATGATCTAATGGCTTCAGTTCCTGTGTTATTTGAACCTTATATGACTTCAGAGCTAAATTCTTGTGTAAAATACGCCATGTTGTTGATTCACTAAGTCCAAGTTGTTGTGAACGTCGTCTGATGGACATTTCAGGATCTTCAGCAACATTTTCACGATCCAAACCAATATTTTCTTGTGAACGACCACTACGACTGTATTTTTCACTTTTTTAATCTTCCACGGAACCGGTCTTTAAAATTTTTTAATAATTAGACCAATAGTGCTTTGAGATGGACGATTATGTAAACCATAAAATTCACGTAATTTTCTAAAAACTCTTTCCACAACACGCCGATTTTCATAAAATAATTCAAAAATTTGAGCGCGTTGTTGTACCGTGTACGAAGCCATTTTTATAAATGTCATACATCACACTTTTCAAATGTCCACGTACCCAGACAAATTCAATGCGTCATCTATATTTTATTTACTCTTAAAAAAAACCGCGCAACTTGAAACACCCTTTAGATGGAATGAAGAAGAAATAACTTAAAGATATATCGGCATTAAATGACAACAATATTTAATGCCGATATATTCATAATTTTTTCTCTTCATTCTGTCTGCTACAAAAAAAAATATTGAAGTTCTGGTAAAGTTCTGATGGTCATCAACATAGATTAATTTATAAAAGAAAATATTGCTTGCTACTATATTGGACGAATACTAGAACGAGTTACTTTAGTCTAAATATTTCAGCTTAAAGTTGAACAAGATTTGCAGTCTAAGAAGTGTATCTAAGAAGAAGTTGAACAAATGCAATTTGGGAACATTTCCAATTAACAATCCCTTCCCGATAAATAGTTTTATTACACATTTTGAAAATTTCAGACAGCTTTTTGAAATGAACTATTTTATTAAACGTGAAAATACAATTCTGAAAGTTAAATCTTGACATTTTCTTGATGAAGTTTATTTATCAAAGGTGTCTAAAATGCATTGGTATTTTTTTTAAAAGAATTTTAATGAAATACGTTCAGAGATGTAAAAAACTTAAGATATATGTACATGTTGAAATGTCCGACTGTTTACGCGGTGCTGTCGTGGGAATAGGTTTCGGAACCTATCTATTTTGTTTACGTTGTGTGTTAACGACCTGTACTTGATTAGTAATAGGGAAGGAAAAATGCATATCAAATCCAACTACTCCATTGTAATTGTTATGAATTATTTGTAATTCTGCTGCAACTTGCGCGTTTTGGAATTTCTCTTGCCTTTTCTTGATGGCAGCCGCTTCTTTAAGATCAAATTATAAAACTACGTACTTAATTTTTTGGAAATTCTGAAAATAATAAAATGTTGCTTTTAACCGCGTGAGAATTGCTGTGAAGATTCAAGGATATGGGAACATTATCTGGATAATACCTTCGAATAATTTTTACTACAAGATGTAAAGCATATAAATATTTTATATGTAACACGTAAGAAGTTACTACATTGCTTTCTTGAGAGACCAATTTATAGAACGCGTGGTTGCGGTACCATCAGTTATAAACATAAAGAGGTGGGTTTTTAATAGTTCAAATTTTTCTATTGTGTTTAGCACCGTCTATGGTACTTTATGTACTTCAGCAAAACAATATTCTACAACAACATTAACAACGAATTTTTTTAAAGTCTGTCGTCCCCTCTATACATAACCATGGTTTTTTCTATTTTTGATTTTGGTTTTTAGTTTCATCATGTACAGATGGTAATTTCGAAACGTTGTCTGACCAGGTAATTTTTAGTTCAAGTATTTAATCCAGAATGAGCAGTACTACAACTACTAATTGTTAAAATTAAATCGAACTGAAATTGGTTATTTGATGTATTCTTCATTTGTCTCTTACTGTCATACACATTTGTTTCAGCACATTAGAGGTTTGTCGCAAACTAAACATTTAATTTTTGCGCCATCGTAAATTATGTCCGGAAATTCGCTAATAAACTTATTTACTTTGTCAGACAATAGTCGTCTTTCGGCCTAGTAATTGCGACATAATTACAAATAGCGCGCAACCGTAACACAGTAGTCAACAATAGAATATAGATTGACGCCTTGGTCGAGAGATGTTGCCGAGCTTTGTTGCACCCCACTCTGCAAATTTCACGAACGCACGTCTTATGAAATGTCGCATAGTTTTGTCTTCTCTAGTTAATCAAAAATACTTTTGTTGATTATGTGTATGGACAACAATATGTTAATTATATCTGATACTGTGAATTATCCAAGAAAGTATTAAATATAGTTAATTAGTACTAATTCATTAAATTTCAATATTGGTCCACATTCATAACATACTACTTTATTTTACTAAGATATGGATGGGATTGTTAGATAACGCTAAGAAGATTCAATTTCTAGGCTTAGTAATGGACGAACATTTAAACTGAGAAGATCAGTATAATTTAATTAACAAGCTGTATTCGCTATTATTTATTTAGAAATAAAATCCTATATATATATATATATATATATATATATATATATATATATATATACACTATTGCTCATAAGTATTTGGTCACCCTTGTTTCATTACAGTTTCTATAGAAAAGTTGTAATTATAAAATTTATTTCTGTAGTAAGAAATAGTTTCATAGTAAACATTAAAATCTATAAAAGCTTATTCAAAACTAATTATGCGATTTCCCTATTATTAACAAAGAATGATAATAACCCAATGAAACTCCAGGTGGAATAATTGCACTTAAGGGACTGATCTCTCAGTTTTTGGAAATTTTCGATTGTTATGATTTTATTTTAAGGTATGGTGTTATTGTAAGCTATTAAGTATTTATACTTGGATATTTTGGCAAAATTGCAGTTAGTTTTAGTGAGGAAACGACCGTTTATAATCGCATGCCATAAAACTGGCAAAAGCAACCGCGAAATTGCCACAGAACTTGAATCACTTTACCGTGCGCAACAAGTACGAGAAATAGACGAAAAACAGCCCCAGAAATCACAGCAGAATTGAATGCTGTTCGTCGAAAACCCATAAGTATTTCCACAGTTAAACGGCAATTAAAAGAAGCCGGTCTTCATGCTCGAATTGCAATGTGGAAGCCGCTTCTACGCAAGTAAAACAAGCAAAAACGTTTAAAGTGGGCATGCGGTCACTAAAATTGGACCATAGAAGACTGGAATAAAGTATCGTGGACTGATGAATCCAAATTCCAGATTTTCGGTTCATGATATTGGGTTGCTTTTCTGGACCAAATGTGGGCGATCTCGTAAAAATTGTACAATCCCCTCTGGAATTAAAATTTCGGGTCGGGATTTTATCTTCCAACAAGATAATAACCCGAAACACTTCCAAACTATGCCGGGAATATTTGCAGAAATTGGAGAACGAGGGAACCATAAAAGTTATGGCGTGGTCTTACCAGAATCCCGATTTAAATCTCATCGAGTTACTGTGGAAAGAACTTAACTTAACTAAACTTAAATATGTGGAAGAACCTGCAAGAGGCATGGGGTAAAATAAAAAATAATAAATGCAAATGCGCCTCGCATGTGTGCTGCAGTAATTAAAAATAAAGGAAGGCATATAGCCGAGCCTAAAATTTAGATAAATATATTATACAACAATTTATTTTAGATGTAAAAATATATATTTTTCATATGTGTAAATAATAAAAAGATATTAGTATTTCAATTTTGATTTTGTTACAGTTTGCAGGTTAAATGCGAGTGACCAAGTACTTATGAGCGGTAATGTATATATGAATGTGTTAATAAGTGTATATTAAGTAGCCAGTTATAAATTATAAATAATTTTTATTGTAGCGTACAATAAGTTTCAATGTTTCCCAAACATTGAAACTTATAACTGGCTATTTATTATACACTTAAATGTTTCAACACGTAACCTCTTTGTCAATCGATTACATTTAATAAGAATTACCGTTGAGGTGAATGAGTCACTAGTTTTTTTTAAATCGTTTCAAGAAGTTTAATATATTGCTTTTCGCAGGCATTTTATACATAAAAATTAAAAAAAGGAAGTAAGTCTAAGCTAATCTAAGACATTCGCAGCATACCTGTCAGACAATAGATTAATTTCATCTTAATGTAAATGTAATATTGCACGAAATCCTCTTTATATTGCGCTGAAAATAACGTACTACCTCACGTGGATGAAATTAAAAGCTTTCAAAAATTTGTAATGAATCAGAATGAATTCTTTAATATGTACTGACAATGAATGGACTGTTTTTTACTAGTCTCGACATAGTTGTATTAATATATGCATATACACTACCATTCATAGGTTTAATCCTCTTTCAGTTTGGTCGGCGAAAAACCTTTTCACAATCTTTGCTGTGTGTTTGGGGTCGTTAACTTGCTGATAAACAAACACCGGAGCCATTAGACCCATCGCTGATGGAAGAGCATGCTCTTGCAATATACCCAAATAGACTTCTTTTGTTATTCTTTCTGTAATTTGCACCAATTTTCCGATGTGCTCACCTCCAAAGCAACCCCAAACCATCACATTTCCACCACCATGTTTCACTGTCTTAACTACACATTCATCTAACATTCTCTCCCCGACACGACGACGAACAAAAGTACGGCGTTTATTTCCAAAAATTTCATTTTTGGATTCATCTGTCCATAAGACTTGTTTCCATTCTTCGACAGTCTAGTACCTGTGTGTTCTCGTCTAGGCCAATCTTTTTTGTTTACGTTGTGCAGATAGACGTGGCTTTTTAACTGCTACTCGACCTCTAAGTCCAGCTTCAGCTAAACGGCGTTTGGTTGTTGTTACGATAACCGTGGCTTCGTGGGTTTCTCAGTTTCTGCCACTCTCTTTATAGTTTAACGAACACAATACTCGGAAACTTTTAGTTTTCGGGCGATTGCTCTATTAGAAAGCTTTGCTTCGTGCAAAGCAATAATTCTTGCCCTTTGTTCAAGAGTTAGTTGCTTTCTCCTTGCCATGTTTTAAACACAATTTAAAAAAATACGCTCACTCGATAGCAGTTGCTGACACTTCATTAACAACGTGAATACTGAGTATTCACTGTGTAATAGACATAAAATACACCCTTACAAGCGCAAAAATATCAGGTAAAGACTGACTATTACATCCACGTAATAAACCATACAATAAACAATTCCAAGTAAAGCATAATCTCCATGACACCCTCATTATATTTCTTATCTGAATATTATTTCTTAAAATAGAAAATAAGGCGATTATTCGTTTACACAAAATACTTCGGTTAAATAACATGCAAATATATAAAATGATTTTAGTTTGGATAAAATTTCAATATATTAACTTAAATATTTTATTTCCTTCTGCAATTAAAATTATCTGTAGTGCGATTAAACTTATGGACGGTAGTGTATGTACATATGCATCTTCTTGACTAGTGCTCTTTATTAAATAAATTAAATTTTGTGTAATACGTGACACTATAGTAAATAATAACAAAAGAATTAATAATAGAAATAAAATAAGAATAAATAATATCCGAATAATTATGTATTGAAAGTCGAAACTATTAGATTAAAGTGTTCTCCAAGGAACTATTTATCATCGTTTTTAGTTCTTACAAAAATACAAATATAAATACTTACGCGTTAGACTTTAAGGTAGATATATATAATAAGTATATATCTATGATGATTTAATAACCTATATTCAGATAAAAGAGATCCACTAGCGTTTTACTAAATTTATTTTTATATGAATACGTGTTTATTTATCACGCATTGAAGAGCATTGTTAGTATACGAGGTAGCACCCAAATGTTCCCGAAATTTGAATCACGCGCATGAATTGGCACAATTACAATCAAAAGCCACTACATTTGTTTGATATACATATCTCTATGTGCCAAGAAGCGTCATTATAAGTGAAAACATTTTTCATTGGTGAATAATTTTTAATTATTGTGTCTGCTTATGTTTGCAATTTTTCAAGGGGCGATTTAAAGAAACAGCGTATCTGTATCAAGTTTTGTTTTAAATTCAGTAAAACTATTGTAGAAACACATAAAATGTTAAAGAAAGCATTAAAGGATGACGCTTTGGGTCAAATACAAACTTATGCTTAAATGTTTCAAAAATAGCCGAGCATTAGTTGATGACGATAAATGTTCTTTCTTCAATTTTTGATTAAAAAAAAACATGGCCGTTGTTTCCATCCGTATTTGTCCAACTTAGATCTTTACTGTTTTTCTCTCTTCCCAAAGATGATAATCAAGTTTATGGGAGAGAGATTTTACACACTAGAGGAGATTGAAGCTGAATCGCAGACAATTCTGAAGACTAACAAAGCAAGATTTCCAGAACGTATTCCTTTCGTTACAGAGGCGCTGAGATAGGTGTTTACACTCCCACAGGGACTACTTTTAAGGTGAAGGGGGTAATGAAATCCTGGTGTTCTACTATTTTACCTATAATTACATTTCGGGAACTTTTAAGTATCACCTCGTACATAAATACATACATGTGCATATCTTGCAACAATTTATTGCCAAAATAGTATATATTTTTTCTATACATAGTCGCTTTATTATGAACAAATTATTGGAAAATTATTTCGGTGATTTTTCCCCAGATATTAATACAATAACAATAGGGGTAATTTTCATAATTTCATAATGTTCGGCCAATTTGTTTTGCCGATGCTGATGCTGAGAAATTTGTCCCTCGCCATTAAACTTGATATTGATTTTCGTTAATTAGCAATATCGTGGAATGGTTCCTTTTCCAATTAATTATTAGCTGCTTGTGAATAGTGGTTTGAAATTTTGTCGATATGAATGAGAGCACTTATTACTTATAAACTAATTCAAATTTAACGATAGATTAATGGAAAGGACACCCACGTGTTTTTCGGAAAATAATTAATATCGAAACGGAATTTTTTCGTCGGTCATGACATTATGTGTACAGAGTGTTTACATCTAATTAGTGTGCCAAGGTCATAAAGCCTAGTAACATCAATCACAGTCTTGGGTTTAATGAAAAGCATTTCAGATTATAACCTTAACAAATAGACATGCCCTTTCGGTTTCGGTTACTTACTTGGATTCAGTCCAATATAATCCTAGAATTTTGCCAAACTTTTTTTTCCAAATTTACTTTGATTTGTATGTATAATAACTTTTTTAAACTGATTTTATGTGGGTTAAAACGAAGTTTTGGGGTGAAATTACTTCGGAAAGATAGTGATTAGTTACATTTTACTAATCATATTATTCCACTTACTATTCCATTGTTTTGGTTAAGTGCCGTGGCTCAAGAAGAAAGGCTTCAGGGTGGCAAATTCAGTCTTACTGAAATTAAAAATTTTCGGTTTTCTCGATTTAACTCTTGAACGGAAAGATAGATATTTCAACGAAAAGATGTATCATATCGAAAGTTCTCTTAGAACATATTAATGCGTTATATACAGGTGTTACATTTAAGCGCAACTTATACTGGTGTTCATTGGAGAAAATATCAAAAGTTCAACTTTTAACGATTTTAAAGTGTTTTCAATCATACAAGTTGTCCCAAAGCTGTGTAACTACACCTTATGCTACAAAAAGTAAAATCGTATAACAATCTTCCATGAGGAGCAAATACAAATATTAATTAACAGAATTGCATTCGTTAACATTTTTTAATGCGTGTAGTACATATTCATACAAATGTAAACATGGTATTACATACAAGAAGCAGAAAATACTTACACAGTATTAAGTACTATTAATTTAAATTATGTATTTATGAGGTAATAAAAATTTTCAAGAAATGTTTGAAACATAAAAACTTTCGCACTATGAACAATGAATGACTGCAAAAGTATCACATTGAAAGCAACGAAAAGAATATGGTACACCTAGGTTTAAAAAGAAAAATTCGTAGGATACTCAAATCATCCATCTCGATTCTCTATAGAACCGCTTTTATACAAATGGGCTGGTATATTTAGAGGACGACAATTGATTGTATGTCAGTGACTGCAATTTGTTCGTATTATTTCGCGAATGGAGATATAAGAACTAGGTCAGAAAATCGTCGTCTAAATTTCTTGCATATTCAAAATCCACAGATATCGAGTAGTTGAGTCGTAATTGCTGCTTTGTTTGGTATTGTCAGTTCTTAAACATTTTTAGAAGAAGAAATCGTTTCTTTAAAGATTCTGGATAGCGACCTGTCCATGAGCCCAAAAGTATAAGACTTATTCACCCAGTGCTTGTTAAATTGGTATTAATGAACCATTTGCTAAATAACTGAGTTGATAATTTACCCGAATCTGATGCAGGTTGAGATAGATTCTGTTTTACTTTGGGACAAAATTTGCTACCGAGTTCCTATAATACTATAACCAATGTAAACAAAAGTTACCAGAAGCACATATTATTGGAAGAATGGTGTAGTCGTGGGTAGTTATTTGTATAGACTGAACAGTAGCTTTCTCCGTACCTTGAAAAGTCAGTGAACATCCGAAATGTATTTCTAGATCAATTTTACAATTTTTCAAACTCATATCCGAGGGTAGCCGTTTATATTTCGGGAATAGCAAACAAAATAAAATTTTTATTATCGAAAATAGTAACTGACTCTTCCGGCTTAGAAAACCGTTGACCACGAAGTTTATTCTTCACTTGTGGGAACAAAAAGAAATCACTGGGTGCTAGATCAGGGTTGTACGGTGGATGGCTCATCAATTCAATGTTTTGCCCGTTCGACTATTCAATTGTTTGAACCGACCTGTGAGAGCTCGCATTGTCATGGTCTGCCGTTTTCGGTTTGTTTTCCTTTTTTCTTCAAAAAGTTTTGGCAAACAAATAGTTGTGTATCTTTCGGAATTGACCGTTGTCAATTCCGTTGTTGTTTTGTTGGTTTTGGCTCATCTTGGAATACTCACACAGTCGACTGCTGTTTACTATCGGGCTCATACGTATAGATCCAAGATTCATCATCTGTGACGACTTTATAAATGTTCTTTGAAGCACCACCATTGTAATTTTTGTTCATTTCTTGGCACCAATCGACGCGAGTCCTTTTTTCAGCGGTTGTCAAATTCTGTGGTACTCAACGTGAACATAGCTTCTTAACGGCTAAATGTTCATGCAGGATCTTATGCACGCTGGTGTTACAAATACCTAGAGATGCCTCGACCTCACGGTATATCACATGACGGTCTTGCATTATCAATTTAGACACTGCATTAATGTTTTTCGACACAATACACAATTACACAATTTCTGTTTGTTTTCTAACAAGCCGGATATATTTGTACGTAAGTATCAAAATATCTTGTCTACAGCTTGTAAATAAACAAATCTGTAGTAAATAATGAACATTTAGGAAATCACACAAACGTTATTTTAAAATAATTGTGTCATTAAAATTGCTATTAAAAACTATAATATTTTTTTATAGGTTTTTAAATAATAGAACTTGCTTTGTAAATATATATTCAAGCAAATTCGATAATTATGAACGTTTATCATAACAAATAAATATATGGAAATATATAGGTTTGGAAAGATTCGCGATTGTAGTCATATACTCTGATTAAATTTCGTTAATATTGACCATAAAAATAAAATTGAACTAGTAGGGACGTCATTTTCTCTAAAAGTAAAAGAATAGTATGTAGTACAAGGTATAATTTATGTCAATGTCATCTTTGAAACAATCTTGTATGATTGTATATCAACATAAGGTGTTAAAGGTGAACAACTTCTATGTTTTTTTCTATAATGAAACTTAGCATAAGAAAGTTCTGGAAGAAATTTCGATAAAGTGTATCTTTTACATTTTACCTTTTTTTTCAAGAGTTACATTAAGAGAACTGAAAATCTGTCAATTTCTGAAAGAGGATTTCCGTTGAAACAAAAATCTTTAGTTTTAAATCTCAATATGCTCTACTTACCCATTCATTCAGCGTTTGTTATATTAAAGTTTCATTACGATCTGAATTTAGCACCTGAAAACCTTTCCTTGTCAATCTGTTCGCTAAATTACACTGGTCTGCAAATTTTAATCATCAGAAATAAAATATACTTTTTTAAAGTTACGTTTTCATGCTAACTTAAAATCTACTAATATTGTTAAGGCAGTACGTAACAAGTGTCCAACTTATGTTACTGTTATAGCCTTTCTGGAGAATATGAAACAATAAAATCAAACAGAAACTGAGTTGTTTATTCTTTTAAATCATCTGACACGAAATCAACAATGTACTTGATTACAAAGCTTGACTTTTTAACTCCATTTGTTTCATTTTGACTGGTTCTCTGCCAGCACAAAGCGTGCAGGAGCTTCAATAGGTGCAGTAAGAAGCGATGCAATACCTGGGCAATATTGGGTAATCTTTTTACAAGAACTTTTGTGTAATCCTTTATAATGTTTTAACAGATTATTGGCAATGGGAAATATCCTCTTTTCGTAATAGATATGCGATCTTATTCGAAAAGCGTTACATACTAGAAAGAAACGGAGATCAAATTTATAATCGAGATCCCAAAAATAGCCTTATGTATCCAAGATTATATGTGTTGGTTTCGTCTTTGTAGGCCAGCAATCTTCGTTTTAATTACTCTAAACTTAGACCAATATTTTTTACGTCACTTCTTATAGTTTCCAACAATTAATATAGTATTATAAAAAATCCTATTGTATCCAGTTAGAATTTAATAAAATACAATTTATTAACTTTCTACTATGTCCGTTTTAATAGGTTACCCAGCTAAGATAATTGTATGTTTATTTGAATGTTAATTACTTTTTCATTTCTATCATGAAAATATTGCATCGAGGTTACTCATTTCTTCGCGGCAATTCACTCATTCTCTGCGTCTATTATTAAACATCTCTCAGACGCACGCGAATTACTCCTTCATCTTTTTAATATTGCCAAGTTCTCTTACCTCAAAATAATTACTTCCGCAAAAGAAACAAAACAATAAGGAAACCTTAATAAATAAACGATGGAGATAATGCAGAGCGTAGACGGAGCACGGCCGCTTAGCGCTCAACGAAATCTCGAAAAAGAATCATGGGGGATGTTACAAGGCGGTGATGTACGAACGTTACAGAGAAAACGTCTGTCGGATCCGGTCGGAAATTGTCTTTCCAATTACCAGCGCGATGGATCAACAATGAAACCACACCATATCGGAAGCAGTAGACGTTAATAGTACCGCAACTGGGCGAATCTATCATGCTTGAAATTAAAAAGACATCTCAAGTGGTTTCTGCATACAGGGAGTGATAAAAAGAATTGAAGCGGTAATCTTCTTCTCATAAACATTTTTAACTAAATTAACTATGTAATTTTGTAAAATATATTGATGACTAAACTATTAAATCTATTTACATTATAATTCAATATACATCGAAATAAAATCATTTACAAATTTTAATATTTCGTTAATTCTCCATGACCTTTTATTCATTTTGTTATATCGGTTACCAGTCATTCATATGTATCACCAGACGTTTTGGCTTATTATCCTAGAAATATTTTAATAACTAGCTGATATTTTTTGTTTCGTTTCTGGTTTGCTTTCGATAGCCAGTATTTTCCTTAATCATAATATATAGAAGGAACTTAATTTATTTCAAAAGTTTTCTGACAGTTTTTACAATATTTTCTGTTTACCGAAGTTGGATTACCAAACTAGCTAGATATAAGTGGCACAATTATCATGAAATTGGACTAATTTCATGTATTGGTTATTAAAAAGGATAAGATATCAAATGGTGTTTATAATTTAGACTAATTTTCACCCTGAAGAAAGCAAATTTCTGCTCTAAGATTTAAGCGAATGTAATGTTTTTTACAATTTTTTTTGTCACATTTGGAGTCATTGGTATTAAATTTCATTACTCCATCACGAGGGTAGCTGTTTATATTTCGGGAACTGGCAACGCTGTTAGTGTTGCCGCCGATCTGATGATTGCATCGTGAAGTTTAGCATTTTTGACAATATATTTACCTTGACAGTTTTAATATCCGGTCGCTATTTCTATTGTTGTCAGTAACTTGAAAATTTTATGTTAGCGAAAAAATAGAAAGAACTCGCAAACATTTTCGTGCAATTATTTTTCATAACCTTCGGCGTGGATTATCTCAACAAGAATGCATCGACGAGCTGAATTCATTATGCGGTGATGAAGCACCGTCAAAAACAACAGTATATCGTTGGTATAGTGAATTCATACTTGGACGACGTTCTTTGGACGATGAATTTCGTGAAGGTCGTCTCACAAATGTTGTGTCGGAAAACATTAATGCAGTGTTTGAATTGATAATGCAAAACCGTCATGTGACATACCGTGAGATCGAGGCATTAGTAACATCAGCGTGCATAAGATCCTGCATGAACATTTAGCCGTTAAGAAGCTATGTTCACGTTGGTACCACATAATTTGACAACCGCTCAAAAAAGAGCTCGCGTCGATTGGTGTCAAGAAATGCACAAAAAATACAAAATAAGGAAAACAAACCGACAACGACAGATCATTCTCCACCATGACAATACGAGCTCTCACAGGTCGGTTCAAACAATTGAATATTTGACCGGGCAAAACATTGAATTATGAGCCATCCGCCGTACAGCCCTGAAGTAGCACGCTGTGATTTCTTTTTGTTCCCGCACGTGAAGAATAAACTTCGTGGTCAACGGTTTTCTACACCGGAAGAGGCATTTAAAATTCATATTTTGGAGGTATCGCCTTCACAGTGGCAGCAATGCTTTTCGGATTGGTTTAAACGAATGCAAAAGTGCATTGATTTTCAAGGAGAATATTTTGAAAAGCAATAAAACTATTTTCGATAATAAAAAATTTTTTTTGTTTACTATTCCCGAAATATAAACGGCTACCCTCGTAATAATTACAGGCAAAATAGACATGCATTATCATACACCCGAAAGCATAACAATGTTGCTGTTCATAAATTCTTTGTCAGGCGTGATAATTACGCTAAAGTACTAGGTCAACATTTCTGAACAACGGAGAAAAAATATTTGTGAAAAGAGATTAGGTTCAATAAAGATTAAAATCATTTTTCGTGAAAGTAGTTTTTGCTGCCACACGAGTGCCGTTTCCATGGCAAAATTCATCATAAAATATATCTAGATTAAATCTAGGGGTTACGTCATTCACAAATTATTTGCAAAATTCGACTAATACGATAGAGTATTGCGACAATGTTCTTGATAAATTAAACAAAAATAGGCATGAAAAAGAATGTAGTAAAGAAGAAAATGATTTTTCATTAAGGTAATTTTTGTCGGTATATTAATGTCGTTTTAGGTCAAAAATCAATAAATTACGATTTGTTACCAAATCCACCTTGTTGACTTAATTTAATTTTTTTTACATTCCTTAGAAGCCTACAGTTGTGCTAGACGGTGAGCTCGCGTTTCCGCTGAACACGAGCTAAATAAAAACTAAGGTGTAAGGCAATGTGTCGAAAGCTGAATCATCACAGAGAAGAGTGATAGTTGACGTTCACCTGGGGTACTAAATATAACCTCCTTGTATTTAAGCTTGCCAGTCAATAGAAGCGGACTGTTTTCCTATTGCTCGTGGAAAGAATATGGAAGGTACAGAGAAAAACCAAGAACAATAATAGCAGAAAAGTATAGGTAAAAGGTTCTACAGTTCTAAGATAAAAACCCTCTATAGGAAAAACAAGTCAGAAAGGCAGCATTGTCTGATATATCTGATATAAATAGAGCCAAGATTATATAGCAATCAAAAGGACCTCAACCAAGACCAGCTGTAAGAGACATATGTAAAGAAGCAAAAAGACTCTAGAGAAACAAGGGGACCACAATAGGTCTGGTCGCAGTAGAATAGGCTCTCTGATTACCTCATCTTAATCTGTCTTTTAGTCTCATTCAATATCAAACATTTACTACCGTTTGAATACGGAGAATTCTAAAATCATAGGCCGTAAATACATACTTCTAAGTAAGGTACGACACAGAAATTATATCATACAGACAAATCTACTTGGAGAAGACAGTTAAGCTACTTTTGTATTTACTCCACGCGACTGACTTGTTCTTCACTTTTAACAAATTTTTCACAGACAATATCGCTATCATTTCGTCACATAAATATCCCCAGAAGGCCTCTCTTAAGACTACAAATACATCTTGACGGTATCCAGGCTAAAAAAAATGGTGCATAAGAGTAAATGATAGTGAATGTAAACAAATAAATTTCACCATAAAATACTATACTTGTCCCAATGTATTTCTATACCTAACCGTTCTGTACTCAAATCCGGAAGTGTAAAATATCTTGATATTCATTTGAACCAATGACTTTCTTGAAAATTCCATATCTTCAACAAGTGAAAGCAACTAGATCTGAAGTTCAACAAATTACAGTTGCTATTTTTTCCATTTTAGAAATAGATGATAATTGTTGGGAGTCAAATCTTGGAATTCTATCTGAAGCATTAACACGAATCTCAACTCATGAATTTAGGCCATGGTGATCGCGGATTTATGGGCAGGTGCGTTATTCTGTTGGAAAAGTACTTTCTTCTTTGCCAAAAGAGGTGACTTCTTTTCGATTTTGTTGCGTAATTGTTGCAACAAATTGGCATAAAACTTACAATTCATTGTTTACCCCTTTCTAAGTAGTCAACAAAGATTATTCCATCAAAACACGGTTACCATAACCTTTCCTGCTGACAAAATCGTTTTTGTTTTCTTCAGTGATGGAGAATTTTTGTCCATTATTCGAACTGTTCTTTGGTTTCAAAAGTACAATGGTGAACGCTGATTTTATCGACGGTAATGAAATGGCGTGCTTTAGATTGTGAGGAAAACGTGTTAAACACAAACAACATCGTGACAAATACTTAAACGATTCAGCTTTTGTTCCGGTGTGAGCAATCGCGGCACCCAATGCGCCGAGTCTTTTTGCTTTCCAATTCATCGGTTAAAATTCTGTGTATACTGTTATTTGACATACTCACTATGTCTCATACCCAGCGCGCTTTTATTCGACGGTTATCTAATATGATACGATGGACTTTTTCAATCATTCGTGCTCACAAGACCACGTTTACAATCGGAAACTTAGTTTTTAACCATTCAAAACGAAGAAGCCGATTCTAATAGTGTCGAATCTAATTTTGTTTTAAGTTCGGTTGGTGTAGAGCCCCTTTATTACTTCTCGCAACTTAGCTTTTTTCATTGTTTATAAAATTATGTTCATTTTGACAAACTGTCAAACAGATCACTTGACAGATCGCTCGGTAATGTTATATTAAACCTAATAAAGAATGGTTCTACGGAATGGTAAAAAAAGATTCCGCGGAATTCACGTCATTTCGGCGTTAGGCCACCCAACTATCTCCATATGTTAGATAACAAGTTTGCTGGCAATGGTCAGCTAAAATATAATGTGCTTATTGCTTATTGAGATTTGCAACAGATGAGGATATTAAATATAACATGGAAGCACAATCGTTTTGAAAGATTACCACTTGATTTTAGGGAGAAACTTGTTGAATGTTTGAATAGTTCTGAATATTCTCGACTGCTTTTTTCTACTTTATTCTGAGAAGTTCTTAGATAATCTTTATATTTCATATTCGTAATCCTTCAATGTCTCATGATGGTAATTTCTTTTAATACAGAATTTACCACCGAATTTTTACAAAAATTTTTATAAGAAATATTTTCGTAATGTTGTAGCATGATGTATTAAGAAACAACAGCTTTAGTTCTCGTTCTATTGTATCGCTATTCAAGAAATTTCTACTGTTAACTTTGTTCTTGATAATGTAAAAGATTAGATTTAAGACAAATGCGATGCGCTTTCTAAATAGAAATTACAAAAGAATTATAATAAATATATTTAATCAGATTCACGACCTTTTACAACGTCACTGCATTGAGTCTGCGAATGTTTGAACTTACCCATTTCGGCGACGCATAATCTGCCGTTAAGCTCTTTCTTCCACTTTCCCTAGAGTCTAGTACAAGAGCACGAACTAATTTTAAATAATGGATACCACACTGCCGTAGAGTTTAGTGTAATCTTGTGACCGACTCTCGTCATTAATATCAATAACCACGGCCACCTTATGTCTCTGTTTGTGTGTTTAGTATTTAATCAGGTCGGTTGTTCTTTTGCGAAGGGACGACGACACCCCGTGATCGAGTTGTTATTTGGGAATGTCCCCATCGTACGGTTATATCTAGACCCCACATAAAATTGCAACGCTCAGGTAACTAATTTTAATAAATCAATTTGTATTAATGAACGACTGTAACACCATGATGAGGAGCGTCGCTATTAATTAACGCCCTATGCGTGACATTAATCAACAACACCGGGCTGACGTAACAACAACTAGGTTTGTGAGAATTGCAGCGTGATAATATTAATTTTCGCAAACGGAAAAATTCGTTTATCACAGTTTGCAGCTGAAATTCAATTCTCTTCGTACTCAATATAATTAGATGTACAGCTTTGATAGTATAGTGACTTTTTTATTAAGAAAGTAAGAAGTCATGATTCAAATTGAGGAAAGAAATGTATATTAAAATATATTAATAATAACAATAATAATGTATTCACTTAGAGGATCATATAATATTCTAATAACACGACGAGAGTGTGTGGAAACACAATGGAGATATTTTAAAAATTTTTAATAGGCCTTGGATCTGGACAAAAACAAAAATGTTTGGGTCACTTAATAACTGGTTGTTTTGACAATTTTATTGGATTAAAGTTAAAGCATATTCTCAATCAATTCTTTATGTTTCTGCAGAATGATTCCAGGTTGTGATTTACGATTTTAAACGAAGTTAAACATACAATAGAAAACATCGAAATTGAATGGCAGTTTTTGGCGACCATAGTCCATCATTGGATACACTTAATTACTGGTTTCGTGAAGTTATATATGGAAGGTGTATGTTTGAAGATAAACCAAAATTTGGAGACTTGCAATGACGGTTTGTTCTGAAAACATATGTAACTGCCACAGAATATCAATTAAGAGAAATGGAAATATTACCCAAAGAAATATTCAAGAAGAATTAGCCATTTGACCGTCTTTAACAAATATGATTTTTCACAAAAGTATGCATGTAAAGGAGTTAGCAACACTGTGAATTTCACATTTGTTAATTGAAGAACAGAAACAAGCGCGGATAGATGTAGAACAGATTGGATTGATGGAGCATCTTCAAAGAAGAATTTTGTGGATACAATTATGACAAACACACAAACTAAAAATTAGCTTTTTGCATTTTTGAAAATGAGAAGAAGTTAAAAACATTATTCTCAGTAAAACGTGCAATATAAAACAAGGTCGCTGGTTTTTTTCAATGGCCCAGTTGCAGTAATTTCTCTTGTTGAGCGTAAAACTGTAGATGTCGATTTTGATATATAGAGGTTTGCCTTCCTCAAGTCTTTGAAAAATGGCGTAATGTTCGCCTAAGATCTGGTTTGCGTGAAATTTTATTACGCCATAACAAAATATTTTTTACAGGACTCTTAAGTTCAACTGGTCAATCGATAATTTTCATAAAAATTAAATGTGTGGAAAAAGATTGCCTAACATTAATGCTGGCGGTTACTGAATTTCAGAGACATTTTGAGGACTTGCCAAAAGAAGATATCTTCGCGTAATTGTGTTGTCTGAAATTTAAGCAAATTCGTTGAAATTGTTGCACATTATATATCAAGGTGACTTATTACTGGATTATTAAGAGGAAAAGAAAATTTTAATAAACCCGAATTAAGGGAGGAGTCAATAGTTTTGTAAAGAAGATTGTACATGAAATTAAACAAACAACCGTTAACAATTTAAAATTAAAATTATCCTCCTCGTATCCCAGAAAACTGTAGTTACAACCTTACCTGACGACTGAATTGTTCTGACTTTCTTTGGAGGCTATCTTGATGTATCTATTAGTTAGATTAAGATTGCCATTTAGATTTAGGAACACATTTATAAAGCTATGTTTTATAAATTTTAACATATATTCCCAAAAAATCAGCTTGGTTCTTGTTAAACAGCTTCAAATTATCGCTCGACGTTCACGTCCTTTCTCGTTTTTATCACAATTTTTAACTCTCGGCATTCACCTTACTTGCTATTTGGATATGCTGAATTTGACATGTATGTACGAGTCGGTATACTCAGAGTGTTACCTACTTGATGTTAACTCTACGGTCGTCTCAAACAATATCATTAATTTTATTGATCATTTCTTGAGTTGCAGTTTTTGAAAATCTTAGTCGCATATGGCCATATTACGGTGTTTAAATTGCGCAGTTCATCGATAAATGGTGGTTTTCGAAAGAGTGTTGTCATCGAAAGTTTGTTGCATATCAACCAAAATATCAGATATGTTTAGTCATTCAAAGAATATTGAACTGCGCTGCAAATGCGAGTTTATGTATTTTAGGACTTTTTTTTTAGACACTTTATTTAAACTTTTAAATCGAATGTCAGAAAGTAAGTAAATTTCACCAGTAATCATAGAAAAAGGTAGCAGAGTTAGAATATAATGTTAAGTTTTTCCGAAAGATGGTGCTAGAAATCAAGCCTGGTTTCTTTTGTACAAACGGTAATGTATATAAATTCTGCAATCTAAATTTTGTAGATAACTCGAACGAAATATGTGAAATTAATATTGTCGCAGTAACACTAAAACTTACAGTTGTATATCTAAAAGTCACAAGCACGTTATTAAGGTCACGTAATTATAGCGTGATGATCGTCCAGGTTAATTAATGGACGAATGCGTATTTGTTCCGTATCAGTTCATTAATGAGTATATCGCCGAAAAGAAACTATACATTAAACAATGTCAGCAACATAATTGCTTTGAATATATCTCTTGAATGATCATTGTGATTTTGTTTGTTTGAAAAAGTATACATACATGTATATATACACTAAAGCTTTTATTATTTCAGACGTAAATAACTAAGATTTACATTGTTATTATTTATTTATTATAGTAAGAATATAATACAAAGGGTACTAGGAAAGGTTTGCAATATGACGCAACAATGAATCGTAGGCAGCTGCTTGTTGCTGCATGTTGAAACGTGTTCATACGTGCACAGCAGTCGCCGCGCCATGTTGATTGGTCTTGGAGTTATTCATTAGCAGTGAGAGTGTAAAGTGCTTACGATGGCATCGTGGTCACGAAATGAGATAAGGGCAGTTTTGCGTTATAATTTCATGCGTGGTTTAAACATGGATCAGTGCTTCGAAGAAATGACTCTTGCACTAGGTAATGTTTGTCCACATCGCGCAACAATATTAAGGTGGTATAGAGAATTTCAAAGGGGAAATTTAACTGTGGAAGTTGCTGAGAGGCCGGGAAGGCCACGAACGTCAGTTACGGAGGAAAACGTTACTACTGTGAGGAAAATGCTTGGCGAGGACAGGCGAGTGACCTACAAGCAGATAGAGGGTAGTTCAGGCCTAAATGCACCAGCAATTCGTTCGATTCTGCATGATAATTTCCACGTGAAGAAACTTTGTTCTCTTTGGGTGCCGCATCGACTGATTGAAGAGTAGGTGACACGACGTGTGACTTGGTGCCAGGAGATGCTAAAAAATAATAAATAATAATAAAATAAGGGACAATCTCGGTATGTGAACAACATCGTGACAGATGACGAGACTTGGCTGTACTATTGTCAGAAAATCTCGTTCTGTAAAGAAGAAAATAAGCCGTATTTTTCAAATCGAGTGGAGTTTTGGAACGCGCCTTTTTGGACACACAGAAGACACTCACAGCTAAGTGGTATACTGAACAGTGCCTGGCTAAACTCATTGGATCTATGGCCAAAGTCAAGAATGAACACCTGGTTCCTCCATCACACCGCGCCAAAGCCTGCACCGAATATTTGACCGCGACAGGATCGAAACTTCTCGAGCGCCCTCCCTACAGTCCAGATGTTGCTCCATGCGACTTCGCACTGTTCCCGCATGTGAAAATGAAGCTAAAGGCGATTTTCCAGTGATGAGGACCTTCTGCGGGCTTGGGACAACGACTGTGCTTTACTCCCTAGTGAAACTTAGCAGAACTTGTTTAAAGATTGGTTTCAGCGTATGGAGAGGTGTATTGAGTGTAGAGGAAATTACTTTGAAAAAATTAAATAAACAAAGCTGTATTGCAAGACTTTCCTAGTACCCTTTGTATTAAAGTTAGTAATTGAAACTCTTGTATTTAGTAAAGAAATCTTGTTTTATGAGAAAAATATACAGTACTAAGTACTGCTTTCACTAGCATTTCAAAAATGGAAAAGGTTTGCTTTCCCAAGCTTTTTCGATTTTTGGTACTTATGTAGAATTTAGGTTTTCTCAAAACGCCCTATGTCATTTCGAATTCAACAAGTACTCTTTAGGAAATGACGAGTAATTTGTTCTATCTGTTCTATCTTTTAGAAAAATACGTTTTCTTGTTCAAATATTTTGAAGTTCACTTTGATCACTGTTTAAGTTTAGCTTTGTAGCTTGTAGCTTTTAAAGCGTGTGTTGGTGAGCGTACGTTTTAAGAGCTTCTTGTTTAAGTTTTCTGCAGAAGTAATGTGCACCATGTGTGCCGTGTAAATTTAATTTTAATTCGTTCGAAAAGATCATAATTTCCCATGAGATTATGCAGACTTACAACATTTTCTGTCACTTTACCATGTTAACAGGAATTTCGCTCAACTATACTCGGAAATTTTCGAGTATAGTGTTCGTCAAACTATAAACAAAATGGCAGAAACTGACCAATTCTGGGACCGAAAACGCAGAGGACAGCTGAAGATAACTATTAAAAGAGAAGATAAATATCTGAAATTAATGTCCTTGCGCAATCGTCGCCTTACAGCCCCGGAAATAGCAGCACAATATAACGTACACCACGAAGCCACGGATAGCGTAACAACAACCAAACGCCATTTAGCTGAAGCTGGACTTAGAGGTCGAGTAGCAGTAAAAAACCACATCTGTCTGCACAACATAAACAAAAAAGATTGGCCTGGGCGAGGGCACACAGGTACTGAACTGTCGAAGAATGGAAACAAGTCTTATGGACAGATGAATCCAAATTTGAAGTTTTTGGAAATAAATGCCGTACTTGTGTTCGTCGTCATGTCGGGGAGACAATGTTAGATGAATGTGTGGTTAAGATAGTGAAACATGGTGGTGGAAATATGATAGTTTGGGGTTGCTTTGGGGGTGGGCACATTAGAAAATTGGTGCAAATCACAGAAAGAATGACAAAAGAAGTCTATTTGGGTATATTGCAAAAGCATGCTCTTCCGTCAGCAATGGAGTTAATGGGCCGGGGTTTGTTTATCAGCAAGCTAACGACCCCAAACACACAGCAAAGATTGTAAAAAGGTTTTTCGCCGACCAAACTGAAAGAGGAATCCTTACATTAATGACATGGCCACCCCAAAGTCCGGACTGCAATTCGATAGAGCCGTTATGGGACTGTTTGGATCGTGAAGTGCGTAAAATATCTCTTACTAGCAAGACAGATGGGGTAAGTTGCGGAATGCATGGAACTCTATCGATGAGGAACATCTAGACCGACTAGTTGAACGAATGCCACGTGTTTGTGAAGCCGTGATCGCAGCTAGGGGTGGTTACTTTGACGAAAATAAAATTTAAGCTAACTTATTATAATATTACTTAGATTAATAATGTCAATTGCTAGAATTGTATGTTAATTTAGTATTTTATAAATAAATTTGCCATGAAAATAAACAGTCTCTTTAATATCACTGCGGAATTAAAATTATCTGTAGTGCGATTAAACTTATGGACGGTAGTGTATATACATATATAAATCTAAAAGAAATAACCTATATATGTTTATATAAGTTTATTATAAATGATAATAATATAATAATACAATATAATAAAAATTAATATTTTATATAAACCATCTTTTCCTATATATTATCGTTCCTTATGTTCGACCAAATATATTTTGTTTCTTCTTTGTATATATAACTTGCCTTAATTACAATCCTATAATCACATATTTCCTATACAGTGTGTATCAGCCAAGTGGAATAAATTCGGTAATAATTAAATGGAAGGGTGTTCGAATAAACGCTCGGACACGTCGATTGGGATTTTTAGTTGCGTATTTTTTTAAATAAAAAGTTTATATACAGGGTGTGTCATATAAAAGTGGTCAATACCAACTTACTTATTTTAAATGCAACACTCTGTCAAATATTAAATTTTTGGATTCTTTAGAAAATTCCAGACATATTTCATGTACAATGTCCTATACCTATCTTCGACTGTTTCGGAAATATTAAATGTTTTCAGATTAATAATTTTGTTTACAATTAAAATAAGATTTTCACATAATAGTTTGTTTACCGAACTATTAAATGAAAATCTTTAATTGTACTTGTACTTCGTTTTAAAATACCTTGGCTTAGCAAAGTGTTGTCAGTGTCATAGTGTTGTCAGTGTTATAACTGTTTGAATTTCGTTAACTACATTTCAGCAAAATGGTTCATTTAACAGAAATGCACAGAATAACAATTCTGCAGATGATTGGTTATGGAAATAACACACGGACACAAATGGAAGTTGCTCACTTATTTCATGAGAAATTTCCAAATTTGCCGCCTATATCCCAAGGAACAATTAATAAAATAGAAAAGCAGTTTCGCGAGTTTGGACATGTAAGGCATGTCAATGTTCGATGTTTGCCATTCATCGATTACTCGCACATTAAAAGAAAATAAAATGCATTTCTATAAAATTATACCAACTCAGGAGCTCATGGAAGACGACTTTGATAGGAGAACGTATTTTTGTGAACAAATGATGACAATGTTAGATAACAATGTGATCCAATTAGAACATATTTTATTTTCTGATGAGTGTACCTTTACGCTTCACGGTCATGCTAATCGTCAAAATTGCCGCTATTGGTCCAGGGAAAATCCTCACTGGATTAGGGAAGAACATACGCAATACCCTGAGAAGGTTAATGTTTGGGCAGGAATTGTTGGAGATCATATCGTAGGTCCTTTTTTCATTGATGGAAATTTGAATGGCGACAATTATTTAGCATTGCTTCAAAATAATCTCGTGCCAGCTTTGACAAACTTATATCCTGATCTAGCAAACCCACAAGTTCTAGCAAATACGATGTGGTTCCAGCAAGATCCGGCAGTACCTCAACCAAATATTCCCGAATCGGTGGATAGGTAGGCGAGGATCGATGGAATGGCCAACGCGATCCCCTGATGTAACGCCATTAGACTTCTTCTTATGGGGATATGTCAAGAGTATAGTATACAAAACTAAACCCCTCAACTTAGCTGACTTAAGAAGACGAATAATAGTTGCGATTAGATCGGTCACACCTGAGATGTTGAGCAACGTTAGAAAAAATTTTTATTTAAGATTAGAATGTTGTCAAGACGTTTGCGGCGAACATTTTGAACATCTCCTACAGTGACATTAATGTTTTTCTTGTTATTTTTTACATTATCAACAATTTTTCAAATTAATCTGAAAACATTTAATATTTCAGAAACAGTCGAAGATAGGTATAGGACATTGTACATGAAATATGTCTGGAATTTTCTAAAGAATACAAAAATTTAATATTTGACAGGGTGTTAAGAAAGTTGGTATTGACCACTTTTACATGACACACCCTGTATATAAACTTTTTATTTAAAAAAATACGCAACTAAAAATCCCAATCGACGTGTCCGAGCGTTTTTTCGAACACCCTTCTATTTAATTATTATCGAATTTATTCCATTTGGCTGATACACACTGTATATACATACAGCCATGTGCATGAAAATAGCAGTAGTTTTCAATATTTAGAAAAGTTGGCTCTGTACAGCAAGTAAAACAAATTAAATTATACTACAATTAAAAACAAAGAATAAATCATAAAAACGTGTTAATAATGTATTGGTAAAAATAGCTTAAAGTAAATACTAAATAAGATTAACCAAAAAAGTTTTGTCAATTATTTTCCAATAATTACTTTAGGACAACACTACGTAACTTTATACTAATTTAACTGTCTTCCCATAAAACAGAATTTCAACAGTTGACATAGAAAATTAGGAAATTCTACACTATTTTATTTTCATGGTATTTGTAAATATTAATGAATAAGTATTCTTGTACTCGTGATGTTCTCAAGAATAGAATATCAAATAATACTCTATTCTTTTATAAAATACTGACACTGTGAACACACAAAAGTTAAAATCAATAAAAATACTTTTTGAATGGACTTGACTGTATCATTCATAATCACAAGGATCGCAGGGTACCTTCAACCACATAATTTCCTCAAAATATATCGGAGTGTTTTATGTATGCTTTCGTGCTACACGCTACATATATTCCCGCAACCGAAATATTAATTTTAGTTGTTATTAGTATTCCACTTGGTTATGTTTTTTAGCGGTTATAAAAATAAAGATGTAATATAATATGGATTTTATATTTTATTTATATATTAATTCTATTTAATTACTGACACAAAATGAATGGATGCTATTTTCATTTTTTTATGCTTACAAGATGTAGTGCAGGGTAGTATTAGGTACATTATATTACCTTTCATTACACCCTGTAAGCATAAAGAAACGAAAATAACATCGGTTCATTTCTAGAGCCGCAGATATTTGTTGTCCGTTAGCGTCATAAGGAATATAATGGAAATAGTAACGAGACAATAGATCTTCATCACGCGTTTAAAAGTGAAAGCGTTTTTGTCGACTACATGTGAGTTAAACAGGAATACCGGCTGTACCGGAAAGTCGTTACCGGTTTTTCCAACAGACGTGGCTAGGCTGAAGTATTCAATGTTATTATTTGACACATATGTCATTTTATTCTACTAACATCAAGCTTCAAAGCCATACATGTTATATTTTGCGAAAGTAACACTGCCATAGATTTATATCTCTTTGAAAATGTCGAGTTTCGCGCCTGAAAAACTACATTTGAAGTAGAAACTTATGGTGAGCAAGCTCCAAATATAAAAACATGCGAAATGTTGCTTTAAAGGTATGACCGGAAGTTATTACTTCGAAAATCCTGAGCGCAAAAAATCATGGTTAAAATCTGGCAAAGCCAGCGAAAATAACACTGTCACAGATTCATGGCTTTTTGAAAATGTCGAGTTTCCTGTCTGAAAAAGTACATTTGCGGAACGCATTACTTTTCTAATTTAATCCAAAAAAAGCCGCTGAAAGTCATCGATTGCTACCCCAACCATAAAAACATGCGAGGCGTGGTTTCGACAATTCAAAAGTGGTGATTTCGATGTGTAAGACAAAGAACGTTCTGGTACACCGGAGAAGTTTAAAGATGCGAAACTGCAGGAGTAATTGGATGAAGACAACCCAAACTCAAAAACAGTTAGTAGAAGCGTTAAATGTGGCCCAAGAAACGATTAGCGACCGATTACGAGCAATGGGAAAAATCCAAAAGATAGGAAAATGGGCGCAAAAAACCATATAAACGAAGACACGGTAAAGTGATTTTACAGCGCGATGACGCGCCGTCTCAAACAGCAAAACCAGTCAAGGAAGTGTTGAAGGCAATTGCAGTTAGAAAATGGTTCGATGAATGGTTTTGTTCAAAGGATAAACAGTTTTTTTGGGATGGCAACTATAAATTGCCTGAAAGATGGGCAAGATGTGTATAATCGAATGGCAAGTACTGTGAATTAAAAAGTTTTTCTATTTTCTTGAAAAGTATATAGTTTTTGTTTACGAAAAAACCGGTAATGACTTTCTGGTACACCTGGTATATATATATATAATCACCCGCAACCGCAACTTGTGCGTTATTCGGGGTTCGCTAATACAATAAAATGAAGTGTCTTCTAAACAAGAACAATGATTACTGCCTGAGGGGCCTCGAATAGGCGAAACGATCGTCGTAGTCATTGCTCTTGTTCACCAGGCACTTTATCTTATTTAAATTATTATTAAGAACATTAATATTAAACAATAAAAATTATTATATTTATTTTTTCAAACAAATTTAAGAATAATCTAACATAAAAATAAATGTCTTTTATTAAATCAAATAATTGTCTTTTAAATAGGTAGAATAAAGAGTAAATTACCAGTTTCAGTGCGACAGACAGTAGCAGTTGTCGAGCCCTGAAGATGTCTCATACGAGTGGGTACGAAACGTCGGCAGTTATCCAGTGATGCGGTTCCAGCCCGGAAGTCCAGATGCAAACTAACCTTTTGTTTATACTACACAAATATAAATTTGTGTAATCAATTTTTCCTCTTAATTATGTTCGAATTGAATATATAATAAATTCAAATTCGAATATTTCACACCATTTCGGTCAGCTGATTTTTATCCAATCCGGTCACTTGAATTATGATCGCGATATTTGTTTCTATTCACTACATGTGAACATATGTTGTGGTTGGTAATATATCACTTATCATTAATTAGTAAGTGAGCTGCTAAATAAATATTAAAATTTGTATTTGTTGTTTATATTAACTATATCAATACTAGTATGCATAATTTACACAAATTTTACACTTGAATATATATATATATATTTATTAAAAAATTACATGTTTAATCTCAACACTGTTAGACATTAACTCTCCAATTGTTTTTCCGTCTCAGGCATTTATAACTTCATAAATAAACAAAAAGACATTATTTCTAATTTCTAAACACGTCAACAGACATTTTTAATTTTTTTAATTTAAGTTTTTAGTGTATTATTTTTGCCTCGTAATCTTTACTTTCCAATAATTTTTTGCGTTAATTATTCTATATATAATTTTCAGTGTGACATTTAAATTGATCCTTACATTTTTATTAATTCATGTCATGAATCTTCTGTGTTATAACTATTTTCCCTTTTCAAAATCATTATAATAATATATTCTACATATTTTCGTTTAGAAGTCATTATCTTAGTTTAACTTTGAATAATCCTGTATTTTCGTGTTATATACGTAGATCACATATTTTCTACTTTTCTAATATATTTAATCTGTTTTATGTTGTATCATAATGTTGTTTATTCAGTACATATTAACTCTAATTAATCTATTTTGATAACTTTTATATACTGAAACATTATAATAACGATAATTCCGTCTCAATGTCCCATTATAATTTACTTATGTAAGATCACGTATTTTCTTGTTATAAATATGTTTCTCTTATTTGTAGGTACTTATTTTTATCCTTTAACCAACAATAAAATTTGTTAATCCCATTATTACATGATTTTGGATATACACTCCTGCTCAATTATATTTATGTAAATAGCGATAGTATTATTATATCTTCTTCTTAAGAAGGTTTATAATTCAAATAGGTAACTGTATTTGTATATATTCTCCAAATAATATGATAGAAACAATTTTATCTAACAATAACTAACAATAACTAACTATAACCCTCCTTGTGCCCATCAGTGGAACACTGAACGTGCTTGTGTGAAGTTGTCTATTTTGTAAGCCGCATGGAGAAAGTCGCTTAATAGTGGAGCACGATCAGCAATACTTACCTTGCATCATGAGGGCTATTCAGTTCGGGGTAATGGCGAAAAATTAAAAGTGAAAAAATCGACAGTGAATCTCATAATTCGTCGGTTTCAAGAAACTGGCAGTCTGGCCGTACTTCCAAAGCTGACGACGAAAGAAATAAATTAATTAGCAAAAGAAATAGAAAATTAATGGCACCTGACATAACAGCCGAATTTAATCAGGGCCGTGCTAAAAAAAATTCTGTGAGTACAGTGAAACGACGATTAGTGGACGCAAATTTACACGGTCACGTTGCCTCACGGAAACCATTATTCCGACGTGAAAATAAATAGAAACGACTTCAATCGGCAAGGTTACACCGTAATTGGACGATCGATAAGTGGAATAATGTACTGTAGAGTGACGAATCGAAATTTGAAGCGTTCGGGCAAAAGAGAAAAATTTTCATCAGACGATCGGCGCGAGAAAGAATGTTGCCAAATTGCATAGCTTCAACGGTGAAACATGGGGGTGGTTCTGTTGTAGTCTGGCCTGTTTTTCATTACCCAGAATGCGAGATTTGATCAAAATAAATGGTATTATGAGAAAGCCGAATTACCAAGAAATTTTGGAAAATCACGTTTTAGCGTCAGGCCTGTAATTAATCGGTAATAATTTTGAATTTATGCATGATAATGACCCCAAACACATGTCGTTGTTGTGTAAAAAATTACCTTGAGGCGGAAAAAAAATGAAAATATTTTGAAAGTAATGACATGGCTGCCTCAGAGTCCGGACCTCAACCCCATTGAATTATTATGGGATGAACTCGATAAAAGAGTTAGAAAGGAATGTCCAACATCGAAGGAAAAACTTTGGAATATTTTACAAAAAGAATGGAATAATATTACAGCAGATGTAATAAGAAAATTAATAGAAAAAATGCCCCGAATAACAAAAGCTGCAATCGCCGCGAATGGTGGTTTCTTCGATGAAAAGAAAGTATAATTAATATAATATATAAGTATATTAGGAATAAGTTTAATGAACTGTAATTTTAAGTTTTATTATATAAAGAATCAATAAATATTAATTTTTGTTCAATTGTTGTTGATATTTTTAATTTTTATTTTCTTGTTGTTGCTTGACATAGTTGCTGTTCATACTTCCGTGAATGGTAGTGTACCTATATTTAATATTGTAACAATATATCCTTTCAACTTAGTGCCACTGATTTATTTTAGCTTGAATTTATTGTTTATTTGTTTCATGTACAATTATTATCACAAAAAGGTTTACGATCTAAATAACAATTCTTGCTCTACATTTTTAGGTTGAGTCATAGCGTTACCAAACTAGAAACAGAGATCTTGTATTTTTCAATTAAAAAAAACGTACAATGGTGTGCATAGTGTGTATTTCAAATAATACAGGTGTTTGTTTACATTTTCGCCTTCATAACAAAAAGTTTTAAACAACTGCCATTCTCTCTCTTACATTTTGGACAATATTAAAAAAAAATTTTAAAAAAAATTAACTTCACTCCGTAAAATAGCAAAGAATTGTGGAATGTGAGGATCGAACTTTTACACTGCATTTTGCGTACTTATTTCTATAGAATATTTAATTAACGTAATTTTAATTCCGAGATTTAATATTTCAAGTAAAAGTTTCGGTGTCATACTTTTTGATTTTTTTAAGTTAATGTCAGCTTAGAAATCTTGATGAAGATGACGATAAACTTATTAAATTTATATTAGTTCTAGTCAAAAATATTCTACTAAACTTTTGTTTGTGTTTATTATATATATATATATATATATATATATATAATATTCTATAACAATTATATTCATTTATAATTAAATAGAATTTTTAATTGATTTTATGAATACCATATACACAAATATATGTTTTTGTGTAAATGTAATGATCTAATTGTTTTGGTCTAAATTTTGTAATTGAATTTCATTTACTGTATTTTATTGATATTCATTCGATTTATTGATATGATGATTGTATATATATACGGAATAGATAAAATCAAATAAAAGAATTATTCGTATTCGTGTTTTGTTTATATAGTGTAAAGACCATTCTACATGAATTCTGTAGGTATATTTTCGCGACCTGTTTTTGTACCTACTGTATGTTTTAGCTAATTAGTTACCTTACATAGTACACATTCTATTCAATTATTCGATTTCTTCCCGTCCAGTCATAAATTAGAAAGCGGACGAGTTGACTCGACAATCCTAGTCAATCAATAGCTTTCATAGAATCAGAGCTTTCCTATGACACTGCCAGGATAAGTATCAAAACCGTCATGGAAAAGTGGGCTGCGAATAGATCTCGAGATGAGCTCACCAGGTGAAAGACAGGCAAAACAGTCCTTTATGAAAGAATTTACTAACAATAAGTAGGAACAAGTCTGTTAGTATGATAGTGGGTCTACTAACAAGATGCTAAGCTATATAAACATATGAATAATATGAATTTGACAGAAGAAACCACATTCTGATAAGTAGAAGAGAAAACTGTGATCCATGTGTTACATTAATGTGGGAGCTTGTCAAGGAAGCATTTTCTATAATACAAAAATGAGATAAATATCCTAAAGCGAAAATCTATATAGAAAAACCGCTCTCGAAGCTATTTGGTCTAGTTACAGGAACGAGACAAGAAAATGTACTTTAACGAGACATGAGGACTAAAATAGACCTGGAAAGATCGCAATGGAATAGATTTTATGAACATCTCAAGAAATCTAATCTAATTTCAAACTGATGAATTCTTCTTTTGTCCTCTTCTCTTTCTTTAAATACTTTAATAGACATCACAGGAAAAAAATACGAAACTGTACAGCTCGACAACGATGCTACAATATTCAGTAAAGATGATTGTTAATGTTAATGCCTGATAATAAGTTAAATAATGGTGACTTGGGTATTATTTGACTTATTGACAATTCATTATCTAGATTTTGGAGGAAATTTGTGTGATTAAGTTAGTGAAAATTCTTACTAGCTTAATCTACGATGGATATTTATTTACTTCGTAGTTTAGTTATAAATTATTTTCGCGTCGCTGCTGAATATAACATCGTTATCAAGGTACATACTATGAGTAACCGCTTAGGATATATGGCGCGAACTTGTTCGTGGGCCCATAAGAACTCATTTCATAATTATCCCTAATTTTCAGAATCCTAGGCTTGCAATTTACTAAGGAACAGGACGTTCTGCTATCGCTGTACTTCATTAAAAGTTCTTACAGTTATTTGGTGATTAATTTCAAGGCAATCTCTATGTCGTCTTCGCCAATTTAATGCGAAATAAGAAGATTTAAATATCTACTTGAGACACGTGTATTTATAGACATACATAATTTTCCTTCTCTAAACGGATTGAAGGATGAATGTAATTTTGTGATTTACAATGAACTTTAAAATAAATTTCTTTTATATATTATTTAATTTCCATTCTATTACAAATTCGCATGTGTATATTGTATCTGTGTTAACAGTTTTTAAAAAATAAAACACTTGCGCAGTCAAATTTTTGCGTGGTTTACAGACAGCAAGTGTCCATATTTCGTTTGTAGTGTTATTACAAAAAGTTTATAAAAGCTCAAGTACTGTAAAGAAAACCGAAATAATTGCTTATCACACTGTGTAATTAATATGTGTATTTAATAATTGCGTGTAGGTGTATGACATGGGTATGTGCGCGCATAAAAGGTCAAAATAATAAAAATAAATTTCCATAATTTCTTCTAAATATACAATATATACAGACACACATACACATGTAGGTATAATATATCACTGAAGTTAATACATACAAATAAAAGTAAACATGTAAACATTTTTAACGAAGTTGACCTACTTTTGTGTATTTCTTTTGCATAATCCCCTCCATTAGGTAGTTAGGTATGTTTGAAATGTACTGTAATAACAAATTCTTTCTCATACAAAACAACGCGGACTAAGGGCTTAAAGTATTTTTTTTGTATATAATCCGCATACTAGGCAATTAGCATTAAAATAATTTATACATAAATATATGTGGTTTGAAAAAAAATTTCCTAAAGATTCTGAGTGACTATTTGTAATTATATATAATAATAGTAATAACAATAATGGGACAATTCTTCTCAGAAAAATAATTGGTATTGGCAATACAAGACGATATAATTGGATATTATCCGCACAAGCAACTACAGAAAATACGTCATTAAACAATCTTTAGAAAATGACAATTGCAGATGTTTCAATTCAAAGAAATTATAGAATCTACCTAAAATATTGCAGAAAAACTTATATACAAAGAAGAAAAATCAACTTGTGAAAATCGACTGAGTATATTACAAACACACCACAGAAATATCTTTGAAAGTAGTTATTATAAGCTACACTTGGGCAGAAGAATACACACAGACAGACAAATTACGAGTAACAGCTCAGACATACAATTGATAATAAACGAAAGCAAACTTACATAAGAGATATAGACATTGCCATACCAACTGATACAAACATTGCACAAACGGAACAAGAAAAATAGCAAAATATATACCAATAGCAATCAAATGAAGAGCTCTGGAATTAACAAGCAGTAATAGTACTGACTGGAATATCAGTTATTAAAACAAAGCAATTTCTCATGCAAACTCTAGACATACATCCACATATATACACAAATAGTAGTCATGGTTATAACAGTAATAGTCAGAAAACTTCTCAATCAATAATAAAAAAAACTCTTAACCAAACCAATGTTTGTCTTTTAATTAACACTATGATAACCACCTTCAAACGGGCGCACAAAACATCCTCAAACTTAGTAATTACTGTTTCGTTATGCATAATAAAAAGATACAATATCAGCTAGTTTTTGTAAAAAAACAAATTTATAATGTGAATGAATAAAGTGGTCTTTGTATTGCCTGAGATTAACATTTATTTCATGCAAATATTCATTTGCTCATAAATAAACAAACCATCAAAATATGTACAGAAATGCAATATAAAATTAAATCTGGAAACATCGAGTTGTTTGCAACTCGTAATACAAATACCAAGGGAACTACAAACATTTTGCAAAACGATTTTAATTTTCACAATCTTTTAACATAGTTATCCTACCACTTTATTTACTCTTGTCCATTCTGTGAAGGTTGTCATGAAACTAATTCTTCCACATTTTTTCTGAAAGTTAGACACTCGCCATTACATGTCTTAAGAAGATGGTCATTGTTAGAAAGCTTCCTCTTTTTCAGTATGTTTTTCACGTTGAGAAATAGCGCAAGGACCAGCGCCCTCATTTCAGTTTTTGCTAAGTACTCCGCATAGATGTTAAAGGGTTATTCTGATGGACAAACAAGGTTCTTTTGAGCAAGAGCAAATGTTTTTGAGTGCTTTAACAAATCTGGACAGGTCTTGGTATACCAGTTTGCTATGCCTATCTTATATTTCCAGCACCATGCATTCCTCAATTGTTCTGACACTAAACAAAACCATTTTCTCCTTAACGGATCGAGATTTTCGAACAGACACAGAGGTACCGTCATTTTCACTGAGCTACACTTTGTTTGTACTTTAATCGGTATATTCTGACAATGCTATACTAGCAAATTAATATGGAGGTGACAGTTTAAATAGATTTATTGTTCGTATTATAACATTAGCGATAGTACTTCGCTTACAATCTGTAGTTTTTTCTAACACTAACTAAAAGGTTTTGTTCCTAGTTTGAGATAATGTTTTTAATTCTTTCGCGCATACGTAGTAAATAAATTTGTAATGTTGTTTGCCCAAGCAATTTCCAATTTTGAATATATTTTCCCAAAAAATTCTGAAGCGGTTGCTTTTCAACTGTTATGAACGGTAAAACACAGTTAACGTAAATATAAAATTGAAAAGAAATTCCCTATACGGTCTGCTGCTCCTTTCTTATACAATATTAGTGGAACGCATTGTTTGTGTGTCAATCGTACAATTGTCTCTTCCGATTGTTTTTATATTTACTAACTAAATATATCACATACGGACTATTAGACTCTACTGTCCCGGTTTCTAGCTATGACTATTAACTATATGTGATAGTGATTCCATTTAGAGTATTCATTTACATAGACCACATAGATATTTTTTTATACGGACAGTTTCATAATAACTTCATAGATATTCTTTACTAGAAGTAAGAATGAGATACTCTCAATAAAATAGTAAATAGTAAACATATTTAAACATATTTTGTACCAATGCAAAATATCGAGGAAAACTTTATATTGCTGGAATTGTGGATGTTTCCATATGACTCTTAGATTAAATTTTTTTAAATAGGTCATTTAATGCCCTCGATTAATTCAATTGAAACAAGTGATAGAGTGGTGGTTTGTTTAAATGTATTTATTAAATAAATTCATTTTATTTAGGTCACTTTATGCTCTCAATTGATTAAATTTAAATAATAAAGTGGCGATTTGTTTAAATGTACTTACCAAATGCTTGACACTGAATAATTTTCGTAGTTCCCAATCTAACTATACTATTTGTAGATGACGGCGTCGTAAATCTAGGTGCTTGGGGATTTTCTGTAACAAAAAAAAGGACAAAAAATTAACAAAATTTAACATTTGATCAACAAATAAAAAAATATTCTGCACACATTTCATTCATTTACATTGCAGCACTCAAATTTCAAGTCTTTTTTCATTCAAATTTTATCAATTTTAAGCTGTTGTGGTGTTTGTGTATATTTCAAAATGGATGAAATTGAAATAAAAATCATCAGAATGTACTTCTGTAACGATGGTTTATCGATCAAGAAATTTATAGCGATGATGACGATTTATGACATCGTCATATTAAGGAATTAAGAACGAGTCCCATGATTCTAAATTGGGAAGAAAATCTTGCGAACCTCCACCAAGTGTTAGAGAACCAAAAACAGTTAATTCATGGCATTGAAATAGTGATCGAAGTATGACAGAATGACAGTAAAATTGATGTCAAAAACTTGTGGATTTTCAATATGCAATGATGAAAAATAGTACAAATTGGACCTCAAGAAAGTCTCTGCGAAGTAATCATAATTGATATAAATTAAACATTATCATTATCACAGATTCAGCGATAGTCTCTGGGAAGACTTAAACCCTATAAATTTCATCCAGAGAGAAACATGATAGCAAAAGGGCTCACCGTCTCTATGAAAATTGATTTTTTCCGTTGGTTAGATCATGGCAACAATTTTTAGAGATTTCTAAGCTTTTTTTTTGATACTTTTACCACGTGGACACACTTTCACAATATAATATTGGTCTTTTATTTTTTTTTTATTTAATATTTATCACAGATTCAGCGACAGTCTCTGGGAAGACTTAAACCCCATAAATTTCATCCAGAGAGAAACATGATAGCAAAAGGGCTCACCGTCTCTATGAAAATTGATTTTTTCCGTTGGTTAGATCATGGCAACAATTTTTAGAGATTTCTAAGCTTTCTTTTTGATATTTTTACCACGTGGACACACTTTCACAATATAATGTTGGTCTTTTATTGAAAGTTCATGCAATAAGAGAAAAAAGTATAAAAGCTACGTCAAAGAGTTATTGTCTAGTTAGTATAACGTCTCAGCTGACAACAGTTGAGTTTCGATGGTTGCCATATAAATATATGCTGGAAATAAGTGGCTGGTCGGAGAAGGAATTTTTTAAACAAAAAGATGATATTAAGAAATAAAATTGTTAGGCCCATTTTAGTTATTTCTTTCTATATTATGGATGATAATTCGCGGGCTCCCTTGATATATATATATATATATGTATATAAATGATTTGCAATTGTTTAGAGGCTATAATTGTCTAGTTACATATTTGAATCTAAGAAAGCAATAGTAATATCTTGATTCCGATATTATCACTGTTAATAAAACTAAAAAATAATCAAAAATTAATTGTTGTTAAGGACACCTGTTATAAATTTTATTTTCGCATATGTGTATGAGAAATATTTAATCGTTCGGAAAGAACAATATCCAGTTGGGACGTTTCTACTGCGAGAAAGATGGGTTCTAGTCCATGGGCTACTAATGGAGTGAGTAGGTTTATTTCAACAGCTTAAGAGAGGGGGTAACCAATACTTATTTTCTTGATAAATATTAATAAAAATAAAAAATACCAATATTTACAGAATTAAAATCTTCATTCACTTTTAAATGGTAAATTTATAACTTTTATGTGAGAAAATGAAAATATAATTTGTCTAATAACTATATAATATAATATTTACACTAATAATTTAAACAGGTACAAAAATTCCGAAGCATTTTCAATACGGACCTGGTACCAGCTATGTTATAGTTCGGTCAATTACTACGCGTTAGAGGTGTGTAGCACCTGGGCAGATTCACTAAGTAACTTGCTTCCAACTGTACATACTTTTTTAATTTTATGGAGTTACATATTTAGTACAGTAACACAAACATAGCCAGTGACACAATTATTAGGTGCCTCTGCGATTTTTCAGTATTGCGATATTAATACTGTAACTTTTACTTGGTCTTTTCTAAAAGCACGAAATGGATTGAAAGATTGGTGGTCGGGAAATTTTTTTTAAAAATAATTTGTTTGAGGTAATTCCTATAATATAATATTCCTATTTTACATTTAGTACTTATTTGTACAGTGACTTGTTTATCTGCACATTTAGTAACATGCCGAAAATGAATGCAAATGAAAATGATCGCAAATTATGATAATGCATTCTGAAGCTTTTTCGCAAGTGGCAATCAGCAAAAGAACATTTTGCTACAAGTAGGCAGTTCTAAAAAATGTTTAAATTTTAACAAGAATCACATACATAGTGCAATAACAGAAATCAGAAATGCAGTCGGAAGGCATATCTACGATTATTCGTTATTACGAGGATAGTTTGACAAGTAGTGAGAATGACACATAGGTGGCGCTCTAATTGGTAAAACAAATGCACTGTAATTTAGGTTGCCTATTTATATGTTTACATTCCGGTATTTAGATAAATCGGTTGATTAGTTAATTTTTGATAGCTGATTGAAAAAGAAGCAACACGTCGTTTTGTTAAAATGGAAAAAGCAGAGTATCATGCGGTGATTAAATACTTCGTAATTAAGGGTATGAAAGCTACCGAATTAAAAGATGAGGTACGAGAAACATTAGATGAATCTGCTCCATCATCCGCCACAATAAGTAGATGGGTAAAGGAATTTAAACATGGTAGAACAAGCTATGTCGATGAAGCGCGCTCTGGAGCACCCAAAATCGTGACTTCTAAGGAAATGATTATAAAAATCTATAATATTATTATGCAAGATCGACGACTCAAAGTGTAAGAGATAGCAGACATGGTAAACATTTCAACAGAACGCGTACACCACATTTTAACGAAAGAATTGGACCTTTCCAAGCTTTCGACAAGATGGGTGCCGCGATTGCTTACGACTGATCAAAAGTTCACTCGTTTGCGCATTTCCAATGAGTGTTTGGACGTTTATAAGCGGAATCCGGTTGATTTTTGTAGGCAATTTGTTACCTGCGGTGAAACTTGGATACATTACAGTACATCCGAAACTAAACAACAGTCGAAACAATGGTTAGAACGTGGTTCTGCACCTCCAAGCAAGCGAAAACCACTTTATCGGCAAACAAGGTGATGGCATCAATTTTTTGGGATTCAAAGGGCATTTCCTCATTGATTACTTTCAGAAAGGTGCCACAATAAACGGACAATATTATGCAGAACTTCTACAAAAATTAAATGTTGAGAGTCGTGCTAAATGGCCAGGAATTGCAAAGAAAAAGATTCTGTTTCACCAAGACAACGCTCCCTCGCATACCAGCACAGTTGCGATGCCCAAAATCCACGAGTTGCATTTCCAATTAGTACCGCATGCGCCTTATTCGCCGGATCTAGCCCCTTCCGACTTCCACCTTTTTCCAAAATTGAAAACGGCACTAGGTGGAAAGAAATTTTCGTCTAACGACGAGCTTATCATCTTTGTAAATGAGTATTTTGCAAGTCTTCCGGAATCGCATTTTAGAGATGGCATAAGGGCACCGTTGGAATAAATGTATTGCTCTTTTAGGAGAATATATTGAAAAATAAAAATTATTTTGTATTTAAAAAATTCGTTTTTCTTTTCATTCTCACTACTTGTTAAACTACCCTCGTACAACAACAGGCCTTCCTAAAAGTCCGAAAAGGAATGCAAAAAGGGTAACTGGAGAAATTTCATAAATAAACAACTTATTTATGGTAATATCTTAAAAATATTCTTATTTTACATTTACTTATTTGTAAAGTGACCTGTGCTTATCATATTTTGAAACTGCTACCGTGAAATTATTTATTGTAATTAACTCGGATATTTAATAGTGCCATTTTATATGCACGTGTAGTAACATACCAAAAACAACAATGCATTCCTAAGGACTTTGGCGAGTGGAAATCAGCAAAAAAAAAGTTAAATGTTCTCTATGTTCTATACAAATAACAATAAAACACTACGGTAAGACGAGGGATGTAAAAGCCGGGAACAGGTCTAAATAGCAAAACAATTATTTATGAAGATCGTTGATTACAGCGCCAGTCATTAACTAATCATTCTCGTAGGCTAAATCGTAAATGTAATACGTCAGTTTTAGCAAAAACAGTTAGCACATAGGTTTCCAAACTTTTTAAAGCCATGGCGCCCTTAGGGTTCAGATTATTTCTGGCGACGCCCTTCGTATGAAGCAAAAATGGAGACCTGAAAATTTTAAGTCTAAAATCTTAAATTTAAATAAATTATATGCTATCTTTAAATTTAACTTTCAGATTTTTATAAGATTTTAATTTTGTTTAAATACTATGTGAATAGTTGGTAAATTTGTTTTTTTTTGTAATTGTAATAAATGTAATTTTTCGTTTTGACGAAGCTGTCGCGGCGTCCCCGAGCGCCGCGGCGCATATTTTGGAAAATCCTGAGTTAGCAGATGGCTCAGGGAAGCTGGCCTATCAGCATGAAAAGTCAAAAAGAACTGTAGTTGTCTGAGGCTAACAAGAAAAAGTGACTAGAGCGGGCTAAAAAGTACTAACTTTGAATAGAGCCGGTTCGGGTCAACATAATATGGTCCGATGAAGGTAATTTTGAAGTAAACCTTAATATCTTGTAGAATTAAAAATTATGTATTTAGTATATTATAATGTTTAAAGAATCCGTAAAAAAATAATAATTATCAATACCAATTTTGTCTTTTCTCTAGATTTTTGGTACACGTGGTGCTGTATAAACTAGATTGTGTAATACCTATTGTAAAATATGAAAGTAAAAGAAGTGTTATAATTTATGGGTGCATATCGTTGGTAGGTGTCAAGAGAAACGTTCGTTTGGACACGTAGAATGAATTCAACCACCAAGCTAAAAGAAGTTTTATGTCACACAAGAGACAAATTGTTGCAAAAAGGAAGAACGTCCCTTGCCATGCATCGACTTTAAACAGAGCATGGTTTCGGAAGAATGCAGTTTTTGAAAAGTCAACTTTTAAAATGGGCGCCACGACTTCCAGATCTGAACTCTGTCGAGCATTTGCGGGTTATTATAAAGACAAAAAATAAGTGAACACAAAGGCAAACTAAGACAAGAATTAAAAGCAACAATTTTAAATATATGATAAAATAGCTCTGGAGAAACTTGGCTAATACTAGTCTTGAACTTGCCTAAATGCATAAAAAATTTATGAAAAATATGCGGAAGTCCAATCAAATACCAATATTTATTTTCGTAATGAGTAAATATTTTTATACATTACATTTGTTTTATTTATCCTTTGTTCAGATCTTACAATACACAAAATTTTTGAGATTCCTAACAAAAATGATTTCTCTTTATCTGCAAAATACGCCGAAACTGCCTCCTTGACTTCATCATCGGCAGTAAATTTTTTACCCCGCAGCTCTTTTTTTTTTTCGGAAACAGGTAATAATCACTCGGGGCCAAGTCTGAGCTGTAGGGTGAGTGATTCACAATTTCGAAGCCCACCTTATGCAGGGCAGCTAACGCAACGCGGCTCTTGTGGACGGGCGCGTTG
This sequence comes from Dermolepida albohirtum, assembly GCA_031893035.1. Classification (NCBI taxonomy): domain Eukaryota; kingdom Metazoa; phylum Arthropoda; class Insecta; order Coleoptera; family Scarabaeidae; genus Dermolepida; species Dermolepida albohirtum. Next base: position 319,176 of record JAVIWB010002739.1, read on the forward strand.
TCGTGCAAAAGCAGAACACCTTTTGTCAATTTTCCCCGTCTTTTCTCTTTAATGGCTTCTTTTAGTCGCTCTAATATTGAAGCGTAATATTCTCCGGTTATAGAAACACCTTTATCTTTATAATCAATCAACAATATTCCTTCCGAGTCCCAAAATACCGTTGCCATGAGTTTCCCAGCTGATTGTGACACTTTAAATTTCTTGGGAGGTGCTGTGCCCTTTCTATGCCACTGCATGGAGTCTTGTTTGGACTCAGGTTCATAATGATGAACCCAAGTTTCGTCTCCAGTAACAATTCCACTCAATACACCATCCTTGTCTTCATTACAGAGGTCCAAAAATGCACGCGAACACTCTACGCGCTGTTGTTTTTGCGGCGGCGTGAGCATTCTCGGCACCCATCTTGCGCAGACCTTAGACATGTCGAGATAATCGTGTAGGATTTTAAAAATTTTTGTATCGGATACTCCAACCATTTCTGCGAGTTGTTTCTTCTTTAGTCGAGCGTCTTCGAGTACAATTTGTTCAACTTTTTGGATAAGTGGTCACCTCAATGCTCCTGCCCGGCCTCGGGTCGTCTTCAAGGGATTCCCTTCCTTGTTTAACTAAACTATGCCACTTGTACACCATGGTTTTTCCTGGACAAGAGTCGCCGTAAACCAATGACATCTCATTCATTATGGTCGCGACTGATTTTCCTTGCCTGGTAAGGAACTTTATAACGGCACGATATTCGATTTTTTTCCATATTTCACTTTTCACTCCTGATTATGTTACTTGGTTGACGATAGCTCAAAGACTAACTGTCTAATAGCAATGAAACTTCGTATTTATACTAATCATGAGTCGCTGCACAGGCCACGCCCCCAATGCGCCTACTCACCCCTCTACAACCCGCTCATTCCGCGAATATAAAAACGCTCCCTCGTATGTGAAACATCCAGTATGTCTTTCACATAATAATAAATTTTGTACTTTGTAATTATTAATATAAAACCAACAGTTTGGTATTTAGCAGAAGGATTTAACAATTGCGATAACTAATTTATGACTAGCGAGTTACACAAGAGGTATTATTCTTGATTAATAATTTTTTTTCAGGACGAAACATGATATTCGGCTTTTGTCTCTTCTCGTTTCCGGTAGTACTTCAGAAGAACACGCAACAAAGTATGAGAATATTCCGTGTGGAAAACACGTGTTTCACGGAGCAAATACACATATACACTCCGTTAAAATGCTCTTATGTTTTAATGTGCCGAAAATATGACCCTGGCGTTACCTGAAATAATAAACGTGTTATTTCGTATTATGCTTTTACGTACATAATATGTGTTACGGGTAGTATTTTTTATCATAGCTGCATATCATTAATATGCAGCTATTATGTCTGCTATGAAATATGTTAATTTCATTTTTAAAATTTTATTTTAATTTATATTAGTTTGATCAATAAATATTTCTATTCAAGTTTCCAAAATATGAAAAAATATTGCATTTTTCTATATTTTGTTTATTCGATTAGATTGATGGATAATTTCATAATGTTTTATTGAACTCAAGATTTCTTAATTCTTTAACGAGCAAAATGCATGCAGAAACTAATAAAGAATATATTATCATTCATTATTTACATTTGTCTTTTGATCTGGCAATTTTTCGAAAGAAGTCCATGGTCTTCCTGAACGTTAAGAATCGTTTAAGTCAAAATGTCTCTCTTTAAATTGAGAAAACCATTTTCGCGCTGTACTCTACCCAATTATGTTTTCTCCGTAAACGATACGAATAGTTCTACGGGTTTCCAAAGCGGAATGCTCGTTTTTTCCTAATTGACATTCCAATTTCCTTAGTCAATAAATAAAAGCATCTTTCCACAAATTCAAAAACTATTCACACATAATAATAAATATTATATGAATTTACTTTTTTTTATTATAAATTAAAATAACTTTGACATATGCTTAACACATGCCACAAGGCACTCTCATTCTAGAAACCAAAATGATACATTAACCTGATACATAACTTCCAATGAAACTGAAAGTATGTAAAGATATGGTAACTTTAGTGTATTTTACCATAGAATACCACTTTCTTTACTTAAAATATTATCTCTAATGAAAGGATATTTTGGCATACATATATTAAGAAATTAATTGCAATTTTTAATATTTTCTTTATATAATTGCATACAGATGTAACTTGATCCATCATAATACATTAATTTAAAGTGTGTGCCGCAGGCATAGACCAGCAGAATGAGTTCCTTTAAACCATTTCGAATACAGACATGTTATTTAGTAATTTATGTGTTTTTATCGGCCGATTTTTCGTTTTCTTCACGCTATATACTACGTGAGTTTGGAAGAGTTCAACTCCCTTGATGTAAAAAACATCAAAGGAGTACGAAAGGAACTACAAAAAATCTACTAAACTACGACGGAAACAATTAATTGCGTGCTACCTTATATGCCAAATTTAACTTCAATTTGATAATTATTTTGTGCTTTCTAAAGTGTTTTTCAACCAAAAACAGTTATGTGAAATTAGAACATCGTAGTATTAGCAAACAAGGGTAGAGAATTATTCTATACGAACGAATGATTGCATCATATGGGGACAAGGCTCCATCATATTTTAAAGTGAAATACTAGTCATAGTTTCGGTGGAGGCGTGAATCCATTGAAGATGACAACCATCTTTGGAGACCAAACAGGAGTTATTCTTGTTGAATACATGCCAAAGGAGTTCAACCCCTTTTTCCGCGAGTCTGATTTTTTATTCAGAAATTTGATAAAGCACATCAGATGACATAATTTTGCAGATGACAGCCAATTAAAAGAAGAGAGTGATGCCTATTTTGAAGGTAACAGAAATATTTTTTTCTGTGAGGATACAGTTATTGCTGGACAGGTGGCGCAAGTGCATTAAAATTGATGGAGATTACATTCAAAAATAATATTATTGACAAGAAGTCTTTTGTTTTACTATTAGGTAGAAAGCTTTTTTAGTTCCTCTTGTACGAGGGAGCGTTTTTATATTCGCGGAATGAGCGGGTTGTAGAGGGGTGAGTAGGCGCATTGGGGGCGTAGCCTGTGCAGCGACTCATGATTAGTATAAATACGAAGTTTCATTGTTATTAGACAGTTAGTCTTTGAGCTATCGTCAACCAAGTAACATAATCAGGAGTGAAAAGTGAAATATGGAAAAAATCGAATATCGTGCCGTTATAAAGTTCATTACCAGGTAAGGAAAATCAGTCGCGACCATAATGAATGAAATGTCATTGGTTTACGGCGACTCTTGTCCAGGAAAAATCATGGTGTACAAGTGGCACAGTTTATTTAAACAAGGAAGGGAATCCCTTGAAGACGACCCGAGGCCGGGCAGAGCATTGAGGTGTCCACTTATCCAAAAAGTTGAACAAATTGTACTCGAAGATGCTCGACTAAAGAAGAAACAACTCGCAGAAATGGTTGGAGTATCCGATACAACAATTTTTAAAATCCTACACGATCATCTCGGCATGTCTAAGGTCAGCGCAAAATGGGTGCCGAGAATGCTCACGCCGCCGCAAAAACAACAGCGCGTAGAGTGTTCGCGTGCATTTTTGGACCTCTGTAATGAAGACAAGGATGGTGTATTGAGTGGAATTGTTACTGGAGACGAAACTTGGGTTCATCATTATGAACCTGAATCCAAACAAGACTCCATGCAGTGGCATAAAAAGGGCACAGCACCTGCCAAGAAATTTAAAGTGTCACAATCAGCTGGGAAACTCATGGCAACGGTATTTTGGGACTCGGAAGGAATGTTATTGATTGATTATAAAGATAAAGGTGTTTCTATAACCGGAGAATATTACGCTTCAATATTAGAGCGACTAAAAGAAGCCATTAAAGAGAAAAGACGGGGAAAATTGACAAAAGGTGTTCTGCTTTTGCACGACAACGCGCCCGTCCACAAGAGCCGCGTTGCGTTAGCTGCCCTGCATAAGGTGGGCTTCGAAATTGTGAATCACCCACCCTACAGCCCAGACCTGGCCCCGAGTGATTATTACCTGTTTCCGAAAATGAAAAAAGAGCTGCGGGGTAAAAAATTTACTGCCGATGATGAAGTCAAGGAGGCAGTTTCGGCGTATTTTGCAGATAAAGAGAAATCATTTTTTTATGAGGGTATAAATAAATTAATTGAAAGATGTGAAAAATGTATCCGTCTTGCAGGTGAATATATTGAAAAAGAAAAATAATTTGGTTTTTTTATTTCCACCCCTTGTCCCCCATTCCGCGAATATAAAAACGCTTCCTCGTACATATAATTCACTTTTGGCAATTACAGTGAAAAGGTGGTTTGTAAAATTTAGATGTGATATATTTGAATTTGTCGACAACATAATGAAGACGCATTTACGAATGACATTAAAAAATATCTGAAAAAATATTTTATGATACATCTACGGCTTAGACCTGTTTATACGGCTTATGCATGGGTTCTTTACTTGTTGAGTGAAAAGATGGACCACATCGTGTAATTCATTATTACAAATGATACTTTTCTAGATCACCCAATCTCAGATAATGAAAATGAGTGCAATGTGAGAATATCCAGTACGAATTGAGTCTGAAATATCCAGGTGTGATGTGATCTAGATGCTTCGATGCTGGTCTGAAATTTGGGAAAGTATGATGCGATTATTATAAATTATTTAGCAAATATATTGCTTTCAATTATTTTATTTTTAACACCAGTTATGGTATGGTAATTTCAAATTCGGGCCTAATATTAATAATTCAACACACCTGACCACCAGCTTCCGCAGTCTACATAAATTCTTCAAACAACAAAAATAGGTCAAATAGCATGCAACATATGGCATTTGTTTTTTGAGAATAAATTAACTAACTAACTTTTACAATCAATCGTTGGAAAGAGATTAATGAAAATTATAAAGAACATATGATTAATTAAATATACTATTTTTTATATTAATTAGTTATTATTTATCTTATGTAAAATTGTCACACTTTCACAAACACTGTAAGAGTGTGACGGTTGCTTTTCTTACTGAAGAGCCAGAACATCATTTGGAAATGAATGGGAAAATAACATTGTCATAAATATTTGCAACATGTGCTATTATAACTGGTTTCTAATTAATTGGCTAGAAAATGGGCCGGAAATACATAAATTACTTCTCAGTGAAGACGAAGAAGTTGATATTTTACGAATAATGGTGGAAAGAATTTAGTAGTGACAAGAATTGGAAGTTACATTTCCAAGAAACACAGAGAATGAATAGAGCAATATATAAGAAAATGAAGTTTAAGAATACCAATAACAATAAGTCGTGCAAACTATTGTTTTTACGAAAACAATATTTTTCTGCAAACAATATTCTTATTCATAAATTTAATAGTTTTAGCTACCCGCTATTTCACATTAAAATATTTTTTATGTACCGTAAGTCTGGCTTGTTAAAATTTCGAAATTTCCTTTGTCCAATATTCATAAACAGTGACGTATATACAGGCACTGTTAATAAATATGCTGAAGTGTTTATATTTTATGCGAAATGTAAGTGGACTTAACAATATTTTAGATACAATTTTTAGTTTTAAAATACTATCCAGTCGTGCGAATTGTCTTGTTTAATGTAAAAAATATATTTTAGTAAAGTTAAATGATTATATTTACTTATTCAAGTTTTTAAATTACTTAATATTGCACTCATGAATTTATGAGCGGTAGTATATATACAGGCGCTATTAATAAGCATACTGCAAAATTTAAATTTTTTGCTCAATTATGACTGAGTTTAAATATTTTTCGTTTACTCGCGTATTATATTTACATAACATCCTTTAAAAGTTTACTACAGTAGAATTGCTGTTTTTGTTTGGTCACTCGCTGCCACCAACTGTTCCAGATCTAAATTACTTCTTTTGTTATTATGTAGGGAAGCGGTTAATGAAGTTGCATTGTTCAAACGATTTCGGTGTTTACCGGCACCAATGGATGTCCCAATAAATACAAAATAACCAACAATCGCATCATCTGCAGAGAATTGAAAATCAAATTGTTCCTAATCCGATACAATTCCCTATCGACAAATCGTTGTACTGTTGCTAATATCTATTTAATAAATTAGACAGGTATGATCTTTTATCATTAATATTTCATACAGGGATTTATTAGGTCTATTGGATAGTTAATTCTTTTAGATTTTTGAATTTTATTTTAAAATATATAGAACACGATTGATCAGAAATATTGTACTTAGTAGTTGATTATCTTTAGTCTTTTATTGTTTTCTGCTGAACCTAATATGATGAAAACTTGGTGGTTTAATTTCGCATATCCCGATCGTCAAAAATCAAATAGTTGGTATTGTGTAGCTTGAAAAAAATTGATGTCTGATGGAATCATATACGAATTCTAGAGCTCAAATTGTCTTGTTCAAAAATGCTATTTTGTCTTTCCTCTTTCTAATCTTTGTTGTGATCGTTTCAATCAGTTTCAAGAAATCATATCATACATGCTTCTGTTTTTTCATATGCAGAGACTTTTTTGGGAATGTATAGGTTTATTGTTAGCAGTTGAACGGTTACGTATAAAACTAATAGAAGTTTCACCACTGCCGTAAATAAGTGTGAACACACAGAAACACCGCATAATTTTTTAAATTAACATTTTTCGACAGAAAAAATGTTAAAGAAAAGAAAAAGAAAAACAACTCAATACAATCACTTGAAAAAGAAGGAAAAAGTCCCTCGAAACGTCGTTAATGTGGAATAAATGTTTTATTATTCCTAATGGTCGAAAAGCCAAACACCAATAAATAAAAATATGCAATTTATTTATTATGTATGCAGCAAAAATTCAAGAGGTTATTCCTTGGACTAGCTACTCTAAGACTTTCTAGTCTTCGGATGATTTCCGAAAAGACTTTTTGTTTCGAAAATACAGGGAGATAAAAATTTGGATATTTTTCAAATTATTAATGCACCCTGGTTGCATTGATGGTTCCTCATTAGTTTTTAAACGCGGCATCTGGATTGGTCAAGGTGGCCCTCACTTATAGAGTGCTCGATCCCCAGACTTAAATCTCTTGAATTTTTCCTATGGTATCATTTGAAGGCATTGTTGTATACTACGCCAGTGGAAAAATGAAGGAGATTTGACAAATTGGATAATTGATGGGCATAATGCAATAGGAAACAATCCTGAAATTTTGAAAAAGTTGAATAACTAGAATACATGCATCTTAACTACGTATAGTCATTTTTACCTGTATTTGTAGGTTAAGAATCTATCTATTTAAAATATGGAAGATGAAAGCGGTTGAGAATTAATTAGTTTCCTACTGTTGCATTAAGTAGACAATAACTAAGTGAAACAAATTCCATAAAATACCTTGGTATGCGTCTCGATAGGAAACTGACACATTTCTATTAAAAAAAACAACTTGGTTTACAGTATCGCAGGATGTGTGAATGACAAAAATTCCATCAGTCAACAAAAAACTTTTGAAGTATAAAGTTCTTTTGAAACAAATATGGACGTACGACATCCAATTCCGGGGAATAATAAGAAACTTTAAAACTGATATTCTTCAACAATTTCTGAATAAACGAAGGATTTTATTCAGAATAAGATTCTTCGTATAATAGTCATGGTATGTTAACAAGTATATTATGCAGCATGATATAAAAACTTAGCCAAAAATAAATTTTTTTAAGATTGAGTGTAAAGTATAGTAAATAGAAGTGTATTTTAAGATTGTTGCTAAAAATTTTGTAAATTAATAAAAAAATAGTAACAAGACGTTAGTAATATTTAATTTAGTGTTTAGTAGAAATCAACGGCGCCAAATTTTTTGACTAGTGGGTCCAATTTAGAAAATAACTACGTTTGGCCGCAGACCAAAGTGTTATGAACTATATATATGTATATCTAGTTTTGGAGACCACTGGAACACTTCCTTCCAAATCTTTTAATAAAATTGTTATATTTATATATATACTTAATATCCGTAATATAAAAGAGTAAATTATATATGTTTGTATATCGACAAGAGTTAAAAAAACAATTTTTATACGCAATTCATATTCCGTGAACAATTACGATTTTGTGGAAAAATCTGGATATTTATTGCTTTTCTTTTCTTTTTTTCTGTATCTTTTGAATATAAGTGAAACTGTCACGAGTAGCCTTTTTTGAATTGCGACCAGCTTTTCTGCGAATTTCTATTCGCATTGGGTTTTAATTTAGTAAATACTGCAATTTATCATCTTCAAAACTTTTGAAGAATGAAATCCCCATTTCGAAAATTTTCGATAGTACAGTTTTGCCAGGTGTGATTGGTTGCAGCATTTTTAAAAGCTATTTTGTTTAAATAAAATTTGAAATACATCATATGTCAAATATGTTTTTTTAATGGTCATTGTAAACACTACTGATTATTTGAGATTATGAATATCAAATGTTGAACTATATTTACGAAAAATTAAAACAGTAGAAGAGAGCGTATGAATATGTCTATACTGATCCAAATAAATTTCATTGAAAAATATTAATTACTAAACTTGATATGATATAGCGCACCAGAATTTTTAGAAAAAACAAGTGCAATATAAATGCAGAAGTCGAATTTTAATATTCTATTTGTAAGCGAATTAATGCAGACCGAACACAATTGGCTCTTTTATTTATTCAATGTTTACTGATGATGTTGCTGCGTTGCCGTTTCATGTGCCACGCTGTTGGTAAATATCAACTTGAATCGGCCGGGATGAAATAATATTTTGTGAGAAAAAGCAAATCAACACGCGCCTGTGTTGTAGGTGTTATAAATTTTAATATTCATGGGGTTTTTATATGGGCGCGTTTTTGTTAATAAAATGCCAGTTTACTATGCAAATTGTATGCCACCGGGCTTTAACAAATACTAGACGATAGTAAAGTTTCGGCCACACGATGTAACTGACTAGGCAGGAATATAAAATTATCTGTTGTAGAGAGACGTGTTATTACATACTAATATGCGTGTAGACTGACCAGCAAAAAATCAGGCCACCGCTAAGTATTTCAAAAAGCATTTAAACATTCATTTGTTTAATTAGTATTCATTTGAAGAATCACTTACTGCACAACAAATGGAATAAATTTAATGTAAAAAAGAAATATAAACTATATAAATACAATTTTCCAATTATCAATTACGATCATTGATTTCAGAAATTTTTTGTATTGTTCTTGAAGAACTGATCAAAGTCATTGAAGAGTGTTTGCTAATGACACAAAACTGCTAGTTCGAATTACCAAAGGTAAGGTCAATTTCGATCATTTAGTTTGAGAAATTTTTTTGAATTCTACTTGAAAGAAATGATCAGTCATTAAAGAGTGTTTGGCATGATTTGCCAATAACACATATGTATGTCTCTGAAAGTGATTATAAAACTGCTTAACTGAAGTGTAGAAAGTAAATGTCAATTTCGATAATTTGGTTTGGGGAATTCTATTCTACTTGAAGAACTAATCACAGTCTTTGACGGGTGTGTGGCATAACTTGTCAATAACATATATGTATGTCCCTAAAAGTGATTACAAAACTGCTCGATCGAATTGTGTAAAGTAAAGATCAATTTTTTATTCAACTTGAATTGAACATTGAAGAGTATTTGGCCTGGCTTACCAATTTAGACTCTTTATTGGCCAATAGTGTCCTTGAAGGCTCTTCTCAGACACGTATTTACATATGATTTGTATATCACAAAATTTGACGTTGTCGGGCATTAGAATGCTTTCAACTTAAACTAAACGACAGCATTTTCCAGAAAATATTTAAAAAACTTCACATTTAAAATACCTTTTTATAAAATATGAGATCAACATTTAATTCTGAAGAAACAGGAGGATGATTTAGTAGGAAGTGAGTGATATTTGGCCACTGGCATTATTTTCTGTAAAAACTTCACAACGACAATTCCGAGAAAGATCAACAAAATTAATAATAGTTGTTATCGTGAACATTCGTGAAATTGGGAATGCCCAAGCTGTCAGCCACGAATCTTGAATTAGGATTAAAAATGTGAAAAAGTGCAAGCGATAATTTAAAAGCTTGATAGAATTTATTTCCCACGGAAATTATGCTGTTTATGAAGAATTGGATTAAGATTTCGAGTTGTACTTTCTACACATTATTCGCCAGACCTAGACTTAAGTGACTTTCACTTATCGTCAAAACTCAAAGTTTTCCTTCTTGGAAAGAAGTTTTAGGCGTATGAAGAACTTATTGCTGCAATGGAATTATTTTGAAGATCTTGGAGAAAAATCTTTATAAAAATTGTTTTATGGCACTTCATTGGCCCAAGTGGAAGAGGAATATGTTGAAATATAATAAAAAAAGGTTTATTGCCTTGAATCATTTTTTTATTTAAAGTCTAATTTCCCGACAAATCATAGTTGTACCTTACCATATCATAAAAAAAACTGAAGGTACTCACTCATTTTGCAAATTGTTCACTTCGTCTCCTCCACAAACAAAAACGAAAACAACCTGTAAAGCCAGTAAGTCCAAAAAACCATTAGTCAGAAAATGACTCCGGAATTTTAAATTATGTACAACTTAAAATGAATGAAAAATCAAGATATTACAAAAACTTGAGTATGTTTAATTAATGGATAAATAAAATTTTTTTTAAAACACGGTTTTAATTATCAAATATTAAAAAGGGAAATGTCTTTCGTAGTTTAAAAAGTAAGGAAAAACGACTAACACAATAATTTAAGTTTCGTCGATTGAATTACTGTACTGAATTCGCACGGCTTCCACAAATATACATACATTTTTAAAAACACGTATAGGGATTGTGCAGACGGGTGACCGTGTATCTTGCGAAACTAACATTATTTTAATCCGTTCCGCAATTTTTCATATACACAAGTATATGAGATCGGTGCGAGTTTTTTTCCTTTAAAAATAGGGGACATAAAGAAAATTGCGTCTAGTCTTTCCTAAAGAGAGTGCAAGAGAACTATTGCAAATGAGAAACCGAGATACCATCACCTGCTTCCATTTATTAAGCTTCTGTATCCACATTATGTATCTACGTTATGCTAAGGTAGGTATACATTTAAACTCGCCCAGCTCTTTACCTAGCCCAAGCTAAACAATGTTGTGTACTTTCTTCCACATGCACACAATTTCCTTAGAGTGAAGTTTCCATTTTTATTCCGTACATGGTGGTGAATACACCAACCGTAAATAATTGCTTAATACACGTTTTTGTTAAATTACTATTTAATTTAAAATACAACTAACTGAGCGATTCATAAGCTAAAAATTTTCAATAAGTCACTAATACCAAATCGATACAATCTTGTAATAGAGTATCAGAACAGCTCGAATATTTATCCACTATGCACTTTGAAAGAAAACTGTAGCGATTGTTCTTGGCGAGTGTTCACAGTGGCGACTCCTACAAGAAGATCATGTAGAGTTTAAGATAATGAATATTTTAGATTTAGACTTAGTTAAGACTAATTCTTTGCTCTTTAACACCTGCAAAATGATTTATCACGCGCTTATTAAAATTGGGTATTTTATTTTTACAAACTACTTTTCAATACTTTTCTAATGCAGTCTTTATTCTCTCTTTTAAATATTGAAAAACATCGTTGACTCTCTAGAGTAGACATCGGCTAAGTGTATTATATAGTTAATAATTTTACAGCTTTTAAAAAGGTTTTATTAAGTTCGTTATTAAGATATAGTTGAATGATTGGTATATCTCTAAGACATTCAGTCTTTATTCTCTCTTTTAAATATTGAAAAATGTCGTTGACTTTCTCCAGTAGACATCGGCGATGTGTATAATATAGTTAATAATTTTACAGCTTTTAAAAAGGTTTTATTAAGTTCATTATTAAGATATAATTGAATGATTGGTATATCTCTAAAACATTCACAAAAAATCACACGTTCAGTTTTTAATTTTAGATTATTTATGCTCGCAAAAAAAGGAGCTTCGATTAATTTCATTGTAACATATATAACATTTCTAAAAGTACAAGAAAAGAACTAAAATGCACAATCAAAAGTTCCACAATCGTAATTACTTTCGCTGTGTTTGATATTTGGAACGCATCCGAAAAACAAATAGAATCGATTAGACAACGATACTAACTGGGCTGTTGAGCAAGAGCAGCCATGAACCGCCTAGTTCTAGTTAGGCGTATGCATTTAAGATTATGGGCTCAATGGAGATACCAATCCAATCAATTAACATTGTGTATACCTAGATAGAATTTGCTATGTATATGGGGATTTTGATATCTTATATTATTTCAAAAATGGTTGGTAGGTGATTGACCGATGACTAAATTGAAATTGAAAGCTAATTCTATATATGTACATATGTATATATGTATATAAAACAAGTGTCTAGAAATGGTCATATCCCGATGCGCCGCGACTTGTAAAACGTATTTTTTTCTCCAAATATGTAATAGACGACACTGACTTAAATCTGATTCTTGTAAAAAAAGGAAACAAAGGTTATGGCTTAATAATTTAATAAAAGAATATTTATGTTAGAAATTACAGAAATTGTTAAGTGCGTTCGTCCTTCTGCTAAATACATACATTTATTCTCCTTTCAATTTTCTCCAAAACATTTATTCACATATCAATTTGTTTTATTTATCCATTTCTTCGCACTGACACTGAAAAACTTCCAAACAAATTTTTCTATTATAAATAATTTAAATTAACACGTACAGTAACTTTCCAACATAAAGGCTGTTTTTTACAAAGTAAAAATTTTTTTGACCTGTTTACATATAGATGTCAAAAGTAAATTTTATGACATTTCGAAATAATTTATTATTGGCAAAATAAACAAACAAATAATTTATAAATGGAGTTGGGATATTCTTCCCACGGGCTAAAGTAATAATAAGGTGTTCGAACAAACAGGCGGTCTCGCAATGCATGGGTTTTTGTATCATCCATGTTTCGTCTTATAAATAACACACATTATTCACGGCTGTTGTTGTGTAGCGTAACATGAATAAGACTGACAAGATGTCTGCAGCATGATGGAAGTTTCTACATTTGTCTCTGAGAGCAGCGTACGCCGTGATGAAAATATGTTTGTATATTTAGAAATTGACCGCTCGACATCTATTGTTGTAATACACGCATAATTAAAATAATCTTTAGAAATAGATAACGGATCTATACACGCACTATCACGAATTTGTTTTCATCTGATAAAATCGAAATCTTTATTTATAACACACTAGAACTTTTCTACAACACTCATATTTCTTATGTCACTTGTAGAACATAGCAATGAGTGTACATCGTTCATAATTTTCATTAACTCCACTAACGACAACCTTGTGTTTCGAAATTTCTCTGTTGAGTTAAATAAACCTTTATAATTATCGTACATTTGTTTTAAATCGGTTTCAACGAAAATAAAATATTTTCAAATCTTTTCTGGCTTTCCTTATTAGCTGTAGCTTCGTTAGGTTTAAATCGTAGATCCACAGATTTTATTTGTTGGAAATTCTCGCAACAATAGAAAGCCGCTTTCAACCATGTTCCCTAATGTGTAAGAATTGGCTCTAGCGGCTCAGGAATACTGGAATCTGTGGAATTCTCGAATTTGTTTGGGAGATTTAATTTTTTTGATATTTGAAATTAATGCATCCCTGCATAACACTGTCGAATATTTTGTGCCACTAGGTGTAAAGCATGAAGTTTACGCGTCACATTTAAAAGTTCCTCATATTTGTCTCTAAGAGAACGGCCTGAACTACACATTGTCGTTACACCATCGCTCATTAACATCGACAAATTGAATGAAAATTGAATTTTTTAAGCGTATCCAGTATTACCTTCGTAATTGCTTCGCCAGTGCACTTTTCCAATCTTTTGCTAGATAATAAAATGGCACATTTCGTTTTAATAGGATCTAGAATACGCACTATAATATTCAAAATAGAATGTCTTTTTGATCTGTCGCTTCGTCGACACATGACCATAGCTGTTTATCTTTTACTACAGCTTTGATCATATTTTCGATGCCGTTACGCACAGTTGACATATGGTTCTGTAATGCTCTCCAAGATAGTAGCTTCCTGTTGGGACTGTTTTTGTTCCAGAAGTCACAAAACGGTTGCTTATCGAATAGATGTAGTCTCAAACTATCGGCGATTATCATGAACAGTAAATTAAACATAAACACATTATTAATATTAAACATATTACATATATTATTTTTCTTATATTGGTGTCGTACACTCTTTATATGATTTTTGCAGTCGCGTTTGTCTTAACACATCAATGGGTTATCGCAAACTTTACAGTATACACCATTATAATATAAATCGCTAAATTCATCAATAAACTTTCACGCTGCGTTAACCAATGTTCTCGTTTTTCCCTTAGGCACGTTCACCTTATATATAGATCCGCTCGATACTAACGTATAATTCTACACTTCATCTATTATATTACACTGATAGGGGTGGTGTGTACTCAGTATGAACCTAGCCCGCGGGAAGATATCCTAACTCTGTTTATAAGTCACTGTCTGCCGAGATCACGATCAATTCTGAACACTTGTACTTATACTTCAGGTATGTATAAATTGGCGCAAAAGCTACACATGGAGTTACCCTTTGTCAAATTTTAAATCGAAAATCTTATCAAAATATTGTACAATATTGTACATCTTTACAAGGTTTTCGAAATTAGGACATTTAATACACAAGTAAGAGTTATTATTCGGTATCGGTTGATAGAGATAGCTGCAATTTAAAGTAAAGAAGAGTTTTTGATACTTTTTGGTATATGTTTTCTTTTTGACTCCGACGTTTGTTTTTAACATTTCTTCATTAACATGTTTTCATGAAAAACGCACCTGGTAATATTGCAGAACAATAAGTTCGTCTTAAAATGTGGTTACAATGAAAACTTTAACCGTAAAATTTTGACATTACAATAATACAAGTGTACAGTGTTGTCAAATGTATTTTTCTTTCAAGTGGTTCTTGAAAATATACGAAGCGTACATACAGATTTTCGATTCAGAACCCATCGAAGAAAGTAGGTTTTGCGCAAATTAGACACATCACATAACCACATATACATGTGTGTGTGTGTTTGTATACATATGTATGTATATATATATATATATATATATATATATATATATATATATATATATAGTTTGGAATAGAACATTGTGGAGGGTCTATAAATTTATTGGAAGTTTCATTTAAAGTCGTGTTAAATTTGATTCTTTAACATTGCTATGATTGTCGAACTTCATAGTTTTATTGTCACCGCGTAAGGCTGATCCTTGCCTTGGTAAAAAGATAATGATGTTTACTAGATATTTAATTATCTTTCAATTATCACTGACCTCGTTATTATATTTGTTTACAAGTTATCTAAGAGTGTTGTCTAAACGATTTGTAATGTTCTGTTGATCAAATAACTTAATTCTAACGCCGAATACGTACGGTTTTTTGAAATTTCGCGTAGTTTATAGCGAACTTTACTCTCAGTTAATCAAACATATTTCTTTTACAATTTTTAGAATTAGTATTAAGAAAATTTAATTATGTTTTTCATCTTTGACATTACTACACTACTAGCCAACCCTTTATGTAACACGGGTAGTTTAAACCACACACCTATTCGTTCAAAAATTCTCTAATTGACTGGCCGAATCAGAATGTATAATTAGAATATTAACATTAATCAAATAATCTTTTTTTTTGTCGTCTCATTAAAAATAATCATTTTATTCTAATTTTTAGATAATTATTTAACAAATCCACGTATTTCTTAAAAGATATTGGCTTAATAATGTTACAATTTGTTAGGCGACAATTCTCTTTCAAAAGCCACAATTTGTTGCAAAGTTGCGCAAAGTGTCATGGTATAAGCATCAAAGATGATGTGCAACTACGGCCATAAATAAAGTTAATGATATTTTTTTGTAGGACTGAAAAGTTGATGTGGGCACTTCATAGTAACTCTCTCCCAAAAGAAAAACAAGTTATTTCAATCGAAGGGTATGGCAATTACTCAGATTTCACTGAACAAAGTATAGACTAAATATTAATATTTTTTGTATGTAATAGTCATGTAAAGTTAGTTTATCACAGAACACATTTTATCTATTTATTAAATTTTCTGGTATTCATTTAAACTTGTTATATTTATTGTAATTGTTTAGATATTTTGAGAAATTTTTAACCTCAATAAACATTCATAATATAATTCTAAACTCTGGGTGTTGACTATTAGAGTGATTCCTTAATGTTAATTTAGCAACTCTAGTAAAATTATGGTTCCTAGATGCGTCTGTAATTTTTGACAATATATTTGCCTTGACAGTTTTCTTATCAAGTCGCTATTTCTATTGTTGACAGTAAGCGAGCTGAATTCTTCATATGGTGATGAAGCACCATCGAAAACTACAGTATATCGTTGGTATAGTGAATTCAAACTTGGACGGCGTTCTTTGGACGATGAATTTCGTGAAGGTCGTCCCACAAATGTTGTTATGTCGGAAAACATTAATGCAGTGTCTGAATTGATAATGACCGTCATGTGACATACCGTGAGATCGAGGCATCTCTAGATATTAGTAACACCAGCGTGCACAAGATCGTGCATGAACATTTAGCCGTTAAGAAGCTATGTTCACGTTGGGTACTACATAATTTGACAACCGTTCAAAAAAGGACTCGCGTCGATTGGTGCCAAGAAATGCACACAAAATGCAATGCCGGTGCTTCTAAGAATATTTATAAGGTCGTCACTGTTGATGAATCTTGGATCTATACGTATGAGCCTGATAGTAAACAGCAGTCGAATGTGTGGGTTTTTCGCGCTCGAAGCACATCAAAACAAATGATCGCCTGTTTTTTTCGGTAAAACAGGTCACGTTGCAACCGTGCCTTTAGAAAGTTGTAGAACGGTTAATTCTGAATGGTACACAACTATTTGTTTGCCAAAAGTTTTTGAAGACATAAGGAAAACAAACCGAAAACGGCAGATCATTCTCCACTATAACAATGCGAGCTCTCCCAGGCCGGTTCAAACAATTGAATATTTGACCGGGCAAAACATTGAATTGTTGAGCCATCCGCCGTACAGCCCTGATCTAGCACCCTGTGATTTCTTTTTGTCCCCACACGTGAAGAATAAACTTCGTGTTCAACGGTTTTCTACGCCGGAAGAGGCAGTTGAGGCATTCAAAACTCATATTTTGGAGATATCGCCTTCACAGTAGCAGCAATGCTTTTCGGATTGGTTTAAACGAATGCAAAAGTGCATTGATTTCAAGCTAAATATTTTAAAAAGCAATAAAACTATTTTCGATAATAAAAAAGATTTACAACATTGTTATTCTATTGGTGAAAGGACGCATTTATGTAAAATGGTTTACACCCATCGAGACTACCTCGATAAAAAGCTCGTTATGAAATTTAACAACGTCAACAGACAAATTTAAGAGCCCCGCGTAAAGTTGATTGCGTGAAATTCTACTTTATAATAGAAGTATATGTTTAAACAAATAAAATAAATGTTTTCAAACCTGCCTTTTATTAACATATCAAAGAAGGTGAAAACCAGCGTTGTAAGTCTAAATAGTAGCTACGATGGTTTACGATTCGAAGCGGATAATTTTCAAGGATCATCTAGCAAAGAACTAAACTGTTAACGGTTACTGGAAAAAATGAAAAAAGAAAACGATCCCTTTATATCACGATAACGCATCTCTTCTCACACAAATCAAGTTGCTCGCGAAAAATTTGATAATTTGAAATTCCAGACTGTGCCTCACCCTGACGCCATTCGCCAGGTTTAGCCCAAAGTTACTTATATTTCTTTCGCAAATTATATATAATAATCTTTCTCAATATCCTTAAAATTTTTCTTAGTTGCTGCTGTAAGCTCTTCCTCTGATCGGAACTTTTTTCAAAGAACAGACTTTCCTTGAAAAAAAGTTTCAGTCAAAGGAAAAGCTTACTGCAGCAACTGAGAAAAATTTTAAGGATATTGAGAAAGATTATTACAAAAATGGCATAATGGCACAGATAATCGATAAGTTAGTCCAAATGCATTGAAGTTGAAGAGGTGTGTATTGCAAAATAACAAAAATTTTATACCTGAACCCATTTATTTCATTTCGAATCTCACCATCAAATCATACTCATACATATGAAATAATAATTGTAAGTATTTGACCCCAAACGCAATTTTGAAATAAGGGTTTGAATTACACTTACACTGCAGGCCATAAGTTTGGAATCAGTTCCAGTAAATTCATAAAAATTAAAATTTATCTATGTTACGTTCGTATTACTTTGATATAAGTACAAAGGATTATTCTTAAGTACATTATAAAGCTTTACATAAAAGATGTAGTTTTAAATGCATTAATAGTTGGAAAATAACCAGAGATTAAGGAAACTCTGCGTGCGGTATTATTTATTCGAGCAGGTAATATTTCTGCATAATGAACGATTACCTGGAATGGACAAATTTTATTGCAGACCCTTCCGCATAAACCTTTTGTAATTACATTTAGTTTTTATATTTATAAGTATTTATACATTTTGAAGTAATGAGAATATTTTAGTTGCTTCGTATCATTTAAAGTGTGTAGACACATAAAAGTGTGTAGAATCAGTAAACATCGTTTGATTATGGCGAAGAGAAAGCAGATATCGCTACAAAAACGTGTAGAAATTATTAGTCATCATAATCGGGGAGATTCTATACGGGATATCGCGAAAAGAATGAAGATATCGTACAAAGGTGTACAAAATACAATTAAAAGATACCAGTCTACTGGAGGGTATACGGACAGAAAACGATCAGGAAGACCAAAAATTACAACTCCTGCAGAAGATCAGACAATTATATTGACGTCGAAAAGAGATAGAAGATTAACGGCCTCGCAAATCCGCGCTGAGTTTAACAGGGAGCGTGAAACTCGGATCTCTTTAACCACAGTAAAAAGGCGGCTCAGAGCGGCTGGACTGATGGGACGAGTAGCAGTTCGCAAACCGCTTCTACGTCCGCAAAATAAAATAAAAAGGCTACAATGGACTAAGTTACACAAAGATTGGACAATAGAACAGTGGGAAAAAGTACTATGGACCGACGAATCAAAGTACGAGGTCTTCGGTTCCAGACGTCGGAAGAACTGCTACGGAAAAAATGTTACCGCAATGTGTGGTGCCCACAGTAAAACATGGTGGCGGTTCTGTAATGGTTTGGGGATGTTTTTCTTCGGCTGGTGTAGGAGATCTGGTGAAAATCGACGGAGTTTTGAAAAAGGAGGGTTACAGACAGATTCTCGAACACAACGCTGTGCCCTCCGGTCTGAGATTACTTGGAGAAAACTTTATATTCATGTAAGACAACGACCCAAAACATTCTTCTCATTTATGTAGAGGATATCTCCAACAACAGGAAGCTGACGGTGTTTTACAAAACATGGTTTGGCCGGCACAATCGCCAGACCTCAATCCAATAGAGCTGTTGTGGGAAGAATTGGATAGAAAAGTGCGTGAAAAGTGTCCGACGTCCCAGACTCACATGTGGCAAGTTATACAAGATTCTTGGGCAAATATACCCAATGAAACCCTTACAAAATTAGTGTCTCGTTTACCGCGATTGTGTGCTGCCGTCATTAAAGCAAAAGAAGGGTATTTCGATGAAAAGTCCGTTTAGTTGATAATAAAAATAAGTGGATGTAAATAAATAAAATTTGCTTTTTTTCCTGCTTATTTTACAATAAAACGTTTTGGTATATTAATATTGTTTTATTTTTACAATGTTTGTTAAAGCCACTACAATATTTTCATTATATTCAGAAGTGATTCCTAACTTATGCAGGTGATTCCAAACTTATGGCCTGCAGTGTATATATGTATATAAAGGAATGATAACTACTGTATCGTTTAATATTTGCGTCTAATATACTATTGCCATCTAGTCTGTTCGTTTGGTAGATTTTTTTTTTAGATTCAAATGTTGAAAGTAACTGTTTTATTAAACTTCCATTCTGCAAAAATTGATGTAAATGGTGGACTGTTTGTAAAACATTTGAGATATCGTTGTAATACAGATTATATAGAAAATTATACATAGTGCAATTGTCTGTTCGTTTTGTCACGTTACTTAATCTCAGTAATGCATCTCATAAAAGCATAATGGAAGTTTTAGGAAATGCGATATAAAAAGAAGGTTCTACAGTTAAAACGACCGATCATCAAGTACTAAACTATATCATTTGATGAATTTATGTAACCTTAACTTATTTAATTAATTAATACTACGATAATGCTTTTAGATTAGCTAATTCTGTGCGTGATTCCAAACAGGCCTTAGAAGTATCTTCAAAAGTATCACAAAGTAATATGACAAGTTTAGAAGGACTTGTTATAAGTGAATTAATGCAAGTATAAAGAAATTTACACGCTCAATGAGTCTCATTCAAAGAGAGCAAATAGCTGTTAATGGCGAAGATTTCTTCTTTTTCTAATCAAATAATATTTAATTATGTAGAAAAAGAATGTGAACATTAAGAGATTTGCGGAAATAACAATGGTTTTCCACTCCATTTGTTACCATGAAAGTAAGGGGAAAAGTATTACTTTTTAATATAGGAATAGTCTATATGGATTATAGAGGCGTATATTAATTTCCATTTATAGGTTTATTAGATAATTCACAAAAGCTACACATAGTGACTGGACTATTAATTTATTAAAGCATTTTAGTCCTCGTAAATATTTGGAAGAATGAAAAATAAATGTCTTGTTAATTCATATAATCTGCTGTTTTTCTTTATAAAAAAACAATAAAATATCTATAATACAGCACATCGAATGTAATGTAAATGTAAATTTATTAATATTTGCCACAAAAGGAATGATTTCCCGTTCACGACCGTATTCAATAACGTTTAAGAATAAACTATTTGCCAAGCGGTCGCTGACTTTTACCTGAACGTACGCCTCTGAGTTTGTATGACATCCATGCTTCGCCTATAAAATAACTAATTGGCTTTAAATATAAGTAATACGTTCTATCAATCTAATAAAATCGCACTACTCCTGATACTTCTTAAAGACAACAAGTGGAAGTACAGACAACTTTCTCTTGGCAAATAAAACTACAAACTGTGAACACCTTCTCATACATCTACCGGCTAATTAATAATTGTTTGTTTATTTCGCGTCTCGCTAAAAGCAGTGCCTACTCACGCTACCCCTGCAATGTACAAGATTCCCCTGTATTGTATATAATACAGGTACACAACTAACGTTAGCAGAATTTGATGCCTTATTGCTATCTTGCATGTTACACGGTTGCCGTCAGGATTTTGGATTATCTTTTATTTAGACAGCTTTGCGAGAGGCACGTGTCGACGAGACTCAGAAAGGGAATTGGAGCATGTCGAACATGCATTCCTGTTGTCAAACTTATAACCGGCAATGTTAGATTGATATACACGACTTATTCGACAGGATGCTTACATTCAAGATAAACTAGAACATGGTTAAATTAATTATTGAATAAGAACGAACGCGCTAACTTGTAATGCTATCTATCGGACGGCGATATTACCTACAGACAATTAAGTTTAAGTGAGTTGCCCGCCAACGATTCAATAAACAACAAAAAGTGCGTTCGTCTGCTTTATGTCTACCGCATTAGAACTAAATATTTTTATCAACTACCATTTTATAAATAAATATTTATTTCTTCATTTATCCAGTAATATTTCGAAATAATCGCGGATGCATTTCTGCTCGTAAGCTAAAAACACGAATAATTTCGGCAATCACCGAAGAATAACGCCGATTAATTAACATAAATCACGAGAGGGTTTTTCATATAGTGGAAATGAAATTAACTTGTCTAAACAAGAACGTATTTACTGGCGTTGCATTATTGACTTTTATGGCGCAAGAGGTACCAAATCTAGCGCGAAGAAGACGATTTGTATATTTGTCTTTTCGAGAAGAGTTCATTTCCTTGTGTATAAAGTCAGCCTAGAATATAAAACATTGCGGTTTGGTTATAAACTGTAAACACCATATACCAGCGAATAGAAATGTGTGTGAAATACTTCTTTAGATGTTAGTTTATCAAACGTGTGTTCTGATAGGAATTTAGAGTAATATTTTGAAGAGAAAAAAAGAAAGGAGATGAAACGTAAATGCACACGTATACAAAGGGGGCCATTGAAAATAGTCCAGACAGATTTGGTAAACTTTTTAATCAATTTCTATCAAAATGTTTGAGTGTGCTTTGAGAGAAAATAAACTACAATTGTTCACATTATTTATTTCAATCAATACATTTTCCCTCAACTTTTATATATGTGACATTTAGCACAGTCAATTTAGCTACGTAGAGGTATCAACAAATTTTTTTGTAAGTTAGTATCAAAATACGTAAATGTCGTGTAGAGTTTTGCCGCAGTCTATTAATATGTTCGTTTACAACTGTTGGTATGTTCCTGTGTGCTCAAGCATACTCTACGATTTTTATAATTGATAACATCATCGAATAAAGACTTTGCCTTAAATTTTGGAATGGTAATCAAACTTTTTGTGCTAAATCGTTGCAGACGTAGAAAAAGGCCTACTGCAAGTCAGTTTTTCGAAAACATGGTCGTACAAGTGGTACGAGGTATTTAAAGAAGACCGAAAAGTGGTTGAAAACTTTCCTTGTTCGGATCGACTTTTAACAGGAAGGAAATGGCAATGGAAAATCGCTATTTCAGCTGAAGAGAGATACCTCAGAACCTGACCATGTTTCACGAAACCGTTCGCACAATTTAATTGATGTCTTCGATATGAGACGTCTCGCGACATGACTTACTTCTGAAGAAACTGATTTTTTTCTTCCAAAAGAAACCCGCATAGTTGTTGAGCTACTTCAGACTCAATAATTATGAAACCATATGACGACGGTATCGAGATGTAGGTTTATATTTTGATACACAAACCAGCCGATAAACTTTGGAATGGCATTTGAATCGATAATAAGTCGAAAATGAAAAGAACACGTCAATGTCAATTGAAAATCAAAATGATGTTGACTGCTTTATTCGACTATCGTGGTATTGTTCATAGATTTTCTTCCGTTAACAAACTATATTATCTGGACATTATAAAACGTTATGCTTCATAATACTCGCCAAAAAAGGTTAGATCAATAAGGTTGATATATAACCCCTTTCCACAATTAACTATTTGTAAATTCTGTATACGCATTTCGACAACCAAGTTGTCATCATCAGCAGATAATTTCAAAGTGTCGCACCTTGTAAAACACGGCGAAGAAATTGTACGAAAAATACACTCCGTACGTACAGTGTACATCTTGGTTTGCAACGGTGCGGATCGCGTACGGAGTGTATTTTTCGTACAATTTCTTCGCCGTGTTTTACAAGGTGCGACACTTTGAAATTATCTGCTGATGATGACAACTTGGTTGTCGAAATGCGTATACAGAATTTACAAATAGTTAATTGTGGAAAGGGGTTATATATCAACCTTATTGATCAAGTCAATCAACCACAGGCTCCATCAAATTCAAAAAAAGGTTAGATTTGTAGATCGATTATTGGACACTACGATAATGAGCCGTTCCACACAACACTTGTATGCGAATTTTTGATCGAAATTTCAACGAATGTTACAGATCGAGCACGCCATTTGTTTTACAAGACTTTTTCTGTTCCCAAACTCAAGTTGTCACTTCGAGGAAAATGTTTTAAAATTATTGAAACCATGAACAAAATTCGTATGGAAAGGTTTTAAAAAAGCGTTCGCCGGAAAAAAATCAGTTTTGATTTGTGGAAGAACAATGCTTGGCTTTCCACATATCTACTTTTGTAGATGTGTGGGAGCGCGAATTTCGCGATTGAAAATTCAACGAATACGATCGAGACAGTTTTGTGCGACTTTTTTCTGTGCTCAAAACTTACCACTTGGTGGAAGATGCTCTAAAATCCCTTCAAAAGCTTTAAAATAAAATTGACACAAAGAGAGTTTAGAGAAGATGTTCGGTGGAAAGGTTCAAATTTAGAGAAATACAATTCTGAGATTTTTCACACGATAATGCGATGTCTCACATATTGACTGTTGTACGCAATTGTTTGTTCGAAAATTCAACGAATATTCTATTCGTCCAATAAGCGTGACTTATTCTTCTTTTCCAAATTCAAATTACCAGTTGCTCATAAGTAGTTTAGATAAAATAAATTTACAAAGATGATAAAAGATCGCCAACAAAAATAAAAAATACGTTACTAAATAAAAATACTTCTTTCTAAATAAAAATTAGTTTTTATTTTTAGAAATATCGTCAATTAATTAGTTGTCGAACCAATAATTAAATATGCAAGGTAGAGATGCAAAAGTAATTAAATTATAAAAGGTCAAAGCTACAGATTGCAGGATATAAGGTCAAGCATATAAAATAATGGATGCGATATTAACGTGCAATATTTAAATTGAAAATTATAAGAAAAAAAATTATAAATTTAGATAATAAAAAGTATTACCTGTTAAATAATATTTAAAAATGCTTATAGAATGAATCAAGTACAGTTATTAATATTCAAAGTAAATGTCATTTTAGTTTGCTTAAAATACACTATTGCACCATGGTGTGCTTGTATTTTAAGCAGTTGCGGCCTACATTCTATTGTTCTTTTCTAATAATACGTAGCAGCAATTAAAAACACTTAAACTACTGTTCGTACGAGTTCGAACACTTAGTAAATTATGTACTACTATTTGTAGATATAAATAATACTCTAATATTAAAATCACTAATGATTGATAGCAGTTTGAATTTGCCATCGCCATAAAATTTTTCTTCTTCTGACGTCTCAGTGATTAATTTTAAAAAATGTCGGTTTCTAATTTTTATATTACCACCTTGATCCTAAAAAGTAAATAATATTGTAGGAGTAAACAAAATAAAGTAATAATTATTACTTTTTTAAATTTAAACAAATCCATCACCCACACGAATAACGTGTCACTTGTGATATTCAAGAAAAAAAAGTCTAAAACTTTCAATAAAGAGATTTAACCAGTGCGAGTTTTGTTGAACAGTTAAATACTGTATGTTAATATATTTGTGCAAATATGAAGGTGTGGTAATTAAATAACGAGACTGGTGTGAGAAATGTTATTGATTGCAAATAAACTTATATTTATTTAACTTTTATCCCCTTTCACTTATTCTCCTCCCATATATATATACACTGCTGTATACGCGCCTTCCATTGTTCAAAATAATGCTGTAGTTCTTCAGTTGTCAGCCTCTTCAACAGCTCTACCATTTTTGCTTTTACATGTTCAACAGACTGACTATGTGTTTCTCTTAATGCACTTTTTACTTTTGGAAACAGGTAGAAGTTATATGGTGCGAAATCTGGCGAATACGGAGGATGATCAAGCAAGAGAGATATCTCTCGACATTTGTCCGCTAAAAACTACTTCACATATTATTATATATATTATAAATATATATTATAAATATGACTGTTGTCATATTTAATTCATCATGTAAAATATGTCTTACTGTTTCTTTGTTAATGTTTACCATATCGGCAATCATTCGAATGCTCAGATGTCGGTGTTTCCGCACAATTTCATTAATTTTCTGAATGTTCCCTTCAGTTTTTGCAGTCACAGGTCAACCAGGACGTTCATCATCTTTGATCTCTTCCCGACGTTCAGCAAACCGTTTGTGCCATTCAAAATCGCGCGCACAAAACAGCGTTAACATCAAGCACCTCCTTTAACATTTGTAAACATTCTGTAAGCGATTTTTTTAATTTGACAAGGAATTTCAGGTTAATTTGCTCCTAGGCACTACTAAGTAACAGTGTCCTCTATAATTAAAGCCTGAAAGTAATCTAAAGTTGACAGAGAGACGAAATTACGGGTTGTTGATTGGGAAGTATCCAGGTCGATGACTTTCCAATTAGAGCCTCGCCCGATGCGGCTGCGCAATAGAAGGAGGACAGTCTCGTTATTAAAATTGTCATACCTCGTATATTAAAAAATAGCAATCATTTATTAGAAAACGTAAAGGTAAAATAAGATGTAATTAATAATATTTATTTTGTTGAAACTGATACTTTACAATGAAAATGAACTGTTTGGCCATGAAAATAAAAAATGCGCTAAAAGCTGCGTCGGCAAATTTAAACTAATCTCAATCGTTTAAAATCATATTCTATAGTTTATAACAATACGTTATAGCAATTATAATAGTTTGATAATTACGAGATGAATTCATAATCGTTTAAATATAACTATTTCTGAAGTAAAAATATGAAGTAATGAACTACGAAATTTACCAGCATTTATAAAAACAGTGTGCTGCAAATTGGTGAATTCTTTAGCTTCTCAAGTATATTAGTGTGACTAATATTATTACTTTTCATCATAAGGCATTAAATTGGAGAAAATATCAATGCATGTGTAATTTATGAAACAGTCCATACCTACATATTTAGCCTATTTTAACAATGCTAGAAGATTAATTGCAGAGTATTTATAGTTACAAATCTGTATGGAATGCTAGGAATGAATCCAAATGCGAAACAACACATTTAAAAAGAAAAGTATAATGCTTACTGTAGAATACATATAAAAAGTCACATTGGATAATTAGCAAGAAGATATAGATAAAATAGTCAACATGTATAGTCTCACGGCAAACAATTTTGAAGCAGTGTCAAACCATTTAAAACATTTTGAAGCATGGAGCATCCACAATATATTGTGGTTGCGCCATGACAAGTTTGCATTCTTAACAATATAGACTTACATAGAGTAAAGACAATCAGAAAAGAAATGCATAGAGTAGCCCAGAAGCATGAAATTGGACTTCGCCATCATGTACATATGTAAATATTGAGATGACTGAAACTGAAAATGGAAAAACCTTTGGATGTGGTGTAATGGTGATAATTACCAAGTTACTGCAATGAAAAAACAGAAATAGATTAAACTAGTCAGGATTTGGCACATTAATGAATGAGTATTATTATTACTATTTTTATTTAGATTAAGATAGATTAAGACTAATCGAATCCTGTCAGGCGCAATATTAATCCATTAAAATTTATAAAAATCTTAGTTTACCATATTACTGTATGAATATCATTATTACCTCCAGCTAATAAGTAAAAACTGAGTTTATGACTGCAATTCGTAAACAGACGTCTGCTAAAATTTAACTTCATCATTTGTTTTGTTTCTTAAAAATAAAAACCTAATCACTGATCGGTACTCCCCTTTTTCCATGTGCCAAAATAATCTAAAAACTGTTTACTTTCTATTCAAATAACAAGCGCTCCTCTGACTAGAATGATCGAAAATTTTTGCGGTTAGATTCAGTGTTACCAGCAACATATCGTAGATCAAGAGGTTCAATTTATGTACCAACTCAAAATAGCATAGATTTGCTAGCAAGTAACGGATTATAGACAATGCCAAATATTTAATTTTTTTAGGTTTTGCATTTGTATCAGGTTGTTACAAATGTAATGTCCGTTTTTTCCTTCAGTCTGAACTGAATCGCACCTGTGTGAAGACGTGTAAGTTTTTGGTGAAAATTATTATTGTATTTGTAGAAAAGGGTATTTACTTTGAAGTGTGTACCAGTTCCATTTCTTGGAAAGATTAATACACCTGTCCTTGTCTCGCCTATGGAAATGCTGTCGGCAAGAGATATTCGGGCAATTTACCTCTTTCAATTTAAAAAGGGATTAAATGCAGCTGCAGCAACGCGAGAAATTAATCAGACGTTCGGTGAAACCAGGTGTAATGAACGCACATTACGGCGATGGTTTAAAAATTCAGCGAGGGAAATTTTGATTTGGAAAATGAGCCTCGCGGATATGCGCGTAGCACCGTTAATGACGACGAGCTGCATGTAGAAGTTGAAAGTAATCCGTCGACAACAGTGCGTAGCCTTCCAGAAACATTTCAAGTGTGGAGTGCCACCATTAGTCGTCACCTTTCTTCGATTGGCAAAGTGAAGAAACTCGATCGATGGGTGCCGCACCAATTAACGGAAGCCAATAAGCTCCGTCGATTAGAGGTGGCTACCTCTTTGGCTAATCGACAGAAAGTTTAACCGTTTCTTCCTCGAGTGGTTACGTGTGACGAAAAGTGGATACTTTATGATAATCGGAGACGATCAGGACAATAGTTAGATCGAGGTGAAGCACCAAGACAGCATGCACGAGCATTACTTCAGCCGCGAAAGATTTTGGTGACTGTATGGTGGACCAGTAAGGGTATTATTCACTATTCATTTTTTCAACCTGGTGAAACCATCACGGCAGCATCCTATTGTGCCGAACTGGAAACTATGCATGGAAAATTGAGCCACTTGCAGCCCTCACTAGTCAATAGACATGGACCCATACTTCTTCATGATCATGCAAGACCTCATGTTGCACGACAGACAATCCAAAAACTTTCGGAATTTGGTTACGAAAACCCACCTTATTCACCTGACCTTTCGCCAACTCATTTTCATTTTTTCCGAAGTTTAGACAATCACTTAGAAAATAGGGACTTCCCTGACCGGGAGTCTGTAATAGCAGTATTTGAGCAATATGTGAGCCGCCAAAACCTAGATTTCTTCTCAAAGGGAATTTTTCAGCTTCCAGGCCGTTGGCAACAAACTATTGATGTAAATGGAGACTATTTTGCACAATAAATATTTATATTTTTTTAAATTTAGACTTTTTTTTATTCCTTACAAAATCGGACATTTCATATGTAACAACCTGATAATATGTTAATGAGAAACACTTAATAACAGCATAACATATTTTTAGGTAAGTAAATAAATATATTAACAACATGTGGATACTCAATACAACTTAATGCAAAAACTTTAAGTATACGAAAGACTTATAATATGAAGAATATATAAATGTGTAAAAGAAGAATGATGTGTGTTGAAAAAGAACAAATCGCAAGTTAATAGAAACTTAAAAAAATCGTAAAAACGGCTAGGACAAGTATTTCGACTAGAAGAGCAAAAGACAACAAAATAGGTAATTAAGGGAGGGGTTGGAACGTAAAGACGGACGAAATAATGTTCTAGAAAAACAGATAGATATAAACGGTAAAATAAGTCATTATTGGACGTAATAAAATGAAAAAAAAACTGCAATAAACACAAAACAGTAGAAAGAAATTGCGGAAGCTCTAAACCACTTGATATAACTACATCAAGTAAATAAAAATTTTATATTAATGCATGATAAATAACAACCCCAAGTATATGATCTTAATCTGCAAAAATTATATGGGGGTAGTCGTTTATATTTCGGGAACTGACAACACTGTTAAGTGTTACCTCCGATCTGATCATTGCATCGTGAAGTTTGTCATTTTGGACAATATATTTACCCAGTTTTATTATCCGGTCGCTATTTCTATTGTTGACAGTAACTTGAAAATTCTGTGTTAGCGAAGAAATGGAATTAACTCGCGAACATTTTCGTGCAATCATAACTTTCGGCGTGGATTATCTCAACAAGAATGCATCGACAAGCTGAATTCTTCTTTATATGGTGATGAAGCACCATCGAAAACTACAGTATATCGTTGGTATAGTGAATTCAAATTTGAACGGCGTTCTTTGGACGATGAATTTCGTGAAGGTCGTCCTACAAATGTTGTTGTATAGGAAAACATTAATGCAGTGTCCGAATTGATAATGCAAGACCGTCATGTGACATACCGTGCGATCGAGGCATCTCTAGGTATTAGTAACACTAGCGTGCATAAGATCCTACATGAACATTTAGCCGTTAAGAAGTTATATTCACTTTGGGTACCACATAATTTGACAACCGCTCAAAAAACGACTCGCGTCGATTGTTGCCAAAAAATGCACAAAAAATACAATGGCGGTGCTTCAAAGAACATCTACAAAGTCGTCACAGGTGATGAATCTTGGATTTATACGTATGTGCCCGATAGTGAACAGCAGTCGACTGTGCGGGTATTACAAGATGAGCCAAAATTAACAAAACTTGTTCGCCCTCGAAGCATATCAAAACAAATGGTCGTCTGTCTTTTCGGAAAAACCGGCCACGTTGCAACCGTGCCTTTAGAGAGTTGTAGAACGGTCAATTCCGAATGATACACAACTATTTGTTTGCCAAAAGTTTTTGAAGAAATAAGGAAAACAAACCAAAAACGCCAGATCATTCTCCACCATGACAATGCGAGCTGTCACAGGTCGGTTCAAACCATTGAATATTTGACCAGGCTAAACATTCAATTGGTGAACCATCCGCCGTATAGCCCTGATCTAGCACCCTGTGATTTCTTTTTGTTCCCACACATGAAGAATAAACTTCGTGTTCAACGGTTATCTACGTCGGAAGAGGGAGTTGAGGCATTCAAAACCCATATTTTGGAGATACCGCCTTCGCAGTGGCAACAATGCTTTTCTGATTGCTTTAAACGAATGCAAAAGTGCATTGATTTTCAAGGAAAATATTTTGAAAAGCAATAAAACTATTTTCGATATTAAAACTTTTTTTGCTGTTCCCGAAATGTAAATGGCCATCCTCGTATAAATAGCATCAAGAAAATAATACGTTGGAAATAACTGTATAACACACCACAAATATCCGATATCAATCGTATTGAACTCTAGAATGAACCCGAGGAAGACTCGCGAGAACTGTCCTTCAAGTATATTGTTGAAAATTAATTAAATTGGTTCATTTTTTTTCTGTAAGATGTTCTATATATAAAATTAACATTTCATTTAATAAGGTTGACAATATTGCAAGATCATTTTTATTTTTGCTATTAGGCATTATACGTTTTTATAATAAGTTTTAGTTTAATTTAAATATTACATAATTTTATACACTTATTTAAGCGTCTAATGAAATATGAGTAGTAGCATATGGCTATTAGCATTTAAAACCATTTCATCGTACACATTGCACGTATAAGAATTCAGCGCAACAGAATATCCCAGTAAATATGAACAGCGCGAGCGCGAAATTTGATAAATGTAACAGATAGGCCTGTCCCACATGAAGCAAGATTAATTGTAAATATGAACGACATCTATATAGGTAGCGATAACGTAATTTCTTTGGCTGCCAGCTGCAACTGTATATATCGAAATTAATACAAATGGATCAAGCATTCGGAAAATATTCCGTCCAGTCATCGATAAATAACAATTTACAGATCGCAATCTGGACTGGTTTCTAATACTGGATTTACTCTGATTTTGTATATAAACTGATATAAACTTACGTTTTTAATACACGAATTCTCCAAAACATACAGTTTTATGTAGACATATAGAAAGAATTTATTCGTTAAGTATTTGTCAAATTTGTAAGGAACAGAAACGACAGTAATCGCAAAAGAAACAAACGATGATTGAGTGTGAACTTTAACGTATGTACAAAGCAATAAACGTTATGTTCTGAACATGAAAGCGGTAGAAATTGCGTGAGTAACCAGTAAAAATAATACTTAGTTGAGTGACCTCTGCTGTTAATTTATAGAAATGTGCACGACTCCATATATACGAGGTGTGGCAATTAAATAATGAGACTGCTGTCAGAAATATTATTTATTGCAAATAAGCTTATATTTAACTTTTGCAACATACCCTCCTTCTCTATCTATACACCGCTGTATACGTGTTTTCTATTATTTAAAACAATGCTGTAGTTCATCAGTTGTCACCTTTTCAGTGACTCTGCCGTTTTTGCCTTTACATGTTCAACACACTGAAAATGTGTTCCTTTTAATGCGCTTTTCACTTTTGGGAACAAGTAGAGGTCACATGGTGCGAGATCTGCAGAATACAGAGGATGATTATGCGTAGCAATAACCTTGTCCGCTAAAAACTGCTTCACAGTTAGGGCATTGTGAGCTGGCACGTTGTCTTGGTGCAGAATTTAGGAGTCGTTCTTCCACATATCCGGCATTTTCTTCCTTACTCTTTCCCTCAGCATGATTAGGACTTCATTTTAGTATTTCTGATTAATGGTTTGGCCCTCAGGCACCCAGTCAGTCATGATAGCACCCTTGATACCAAAAAAAAAGCAATCAGCAGAGTCTTCAATTTCGACTTGCTCATTCGTGCTTTTTGCTTGGGCAAAGTCACAAGCTTTTGAGTGTCATTGCCGATTAAGTGAAAAGAGAGAGGATATAGATGATAATAAACGCTGATGTCAATCATTTTAAATAATGAGTGAAAAAGATTCAGTGGTTTCATTATTTCAAAAAATGGCGATGTCTATTGGCCACCAAGATCTCGTGATTTAAAGTCTTCGGATTTTTTTTTTGGGGTTACAGTGTCACTCGTCTAGAGAAATACATTGCGGTCTATTATTGAACTTAAGGATAACATTTGTCGAATTATTCGAGAAGTTGAGCCCAGTTTGTGTGCCGAAGTACTCACAAATTGGGTCTTTCGTATACGTTGTTTCAGAGGAGGATGTTTGAGTGACATAATCTTCCGAACATAATATCAACTGATACGTTATTAAATAAAAATAAAATAGCCTCTGACCTTTTACTGCAACTTGTTTTATTTATTTTTAAAGATGGGACAAAGATCTTTTATTAATAAATGATCTATAAAAATCAGAAAAAATATCGGGCGCAAAAACATTAGTGCTAATAATTCGACGAATAAATTCGGCGTAGAGAATGTTAAATCGCCTTAATCCTACAGGTATTTTGGGCGCGAATAGAAACTATTTTTAAAAACTATACTAGTTACTGTATGTTGAAACACATCGCTCCTTCTTTATACAATCATGTTAAGAATCAACTTTTCCCACTTTTTGCACACTAAGGACAGTCAACGTAATATGGGCGTATTTAGAAATTGTTCATAGTCGTTTTTTTAGTCAATTTTTTCGTTGATCCAGTAGTAATTTTTTAAAAAAATGTTTGCTTCTTCTACATTTTTTAAAGCCCTTTTTTTTGTTTAACATATTTTTTCTTAATGTATTATTTCTGAAGAAATAGATGAGACATACATTGTATACAATCTAGTCTATTTATTTCTTTTAGTTCAAATTATTTAACAAGCTTTTTATTCAAATGAAATTTCGTTTGAACAGTTTTACTTTTTTACTTTGATAGGTATATTTTAAACTAGATATTTTAACGTGTGTGTCAATTTGAAAGTCTTAGTTTTTCAATGAAAATATATAAAGAAAGGTGTGTTGTATAATTGAATTCATTTAGAGTGAAAACAAGCGTTTCCGGTTCGAGTAACAGATGCGCTTTGATTTACTCCTATGCATGGAAGATGTGTAGCATATTTCTCTATTATGTTTTAACAAATAATCAGCGTACTTATCAAGAACTTCATTTTCTGGTATACAAGATATTAAATCAAAAACAAAATAGTCTGAAACTTCATTTGAGTTTAAAAAAGTCCATTCAAATGCGTTTGAAGGCAATTTTATATTTGAGAATTATTAGCATATACCAAGTGAGTGAATATTTTTAAACCATTCTTGATGCAAGTGAAAACGATAACCGTTAATGTGTGTGCCAGACCAAATGTAAATTATAGCATTGTGGATTGACTTTTCAAAATCAAAAAAACCTTGCAGGGATTAAAAGATACATTATACGTTTTTAAAATTTTATATTTTGATTATATTTTAATATATAATATAGGGGGAGGGGGGATATCCAAAAATAACCGGAATTTCTCTATAAAAGCCTGTACTGTATTTTTTTACACAACAACCTGACACCTTCGATATACTCTCCATTTAACTTTATACACTTGTCTAGTCGATGATTCTATTGTTAGAAATATTATTCGAACTCGTTTTTCTGTATGGCTGAAAACTGATAAGATACATTATATGTTTTTAAAATTTTATATTTTGATTATATTTTAATATATAATATAGGGGGAGGGGGGATATCCAAAAATAACCGGAATTTCTCTATAAAAGCCTGTACTGTATTTTTTTACACAACAACCTGACACCTTCGATATACTCTCCATTTAACTTTATACACTTGTCTAGTCGATGATTCTATTGTTAGAAATATTATTCGAACTCGTTTTTCTGTATGGCTGAAAACTGCTGTGTCGTTTCTTTTTTCACCCCTTCCATGTCGTTAAAAGAATATCCTATCATGTCCGTCTTCATTCGTGGGAACAAAGAAAGTCGCTTGGAGCAAGATCAGGTGAGTAGAGAGCGTGGAGCAAAGGAATCATGCTGTATTTAGCCAAGAACTGGCATGAAGTTCGCGGTGCCTCTTGTCATCCCCAATTCTCCTGACAAAATTCGCTGCACTGAGCCCCAACTTATTACAGTTAACTCCGCAATTGCTTCAATGGTACGTCGGTGGTCTTCAAGCACAATTGCACGAATTTTCTGGATATTTCCAGCCATTCTTAAAGTTGATGGACGTCCAGAACGGGGTTTGTTATCAATTGACATTTCACCATTTTTGAAACGAGAAAACCATTCGTACAGTTGAATTTTTCCTATAGCGTCATCCTTGTAAGCTGTTTGTAATATCAAAAATTTTTCTATCGAGTAGGTAGCAAAATTTCACTGCCGCACGCTGTTTACTTAAGTCCGATATTACAAAAAACGACAAGCAAACAAAACTGCTTTTACAAAAAAATGCACTAACTAGACACAATCTTATTCGGTGAAAGAACCGATTACACCGAACGCAGAACAAGTTTCGTCACGCGCGCTTTGCTTCAGCATTGCGTGCAGGCACCCACAGCGCTGCCATTCCAGTTATTATTTAGTAACCCCTCATATTACAATATATTATTAACAATATTAATAAAGAAAACAGGTTTACATACATACGTATCGGTTGCTTTACTTGGTAATAAACAAAATAGTAGGTAAATATAGAGTCCATTATGATACTCATGAATTGTAAATAACTTGAAAAATTCCGTACAATACGAAAACGTACCATCCATACACAAAAGATCCATTTTACTTATGTCAATTCGAACATTATTGTTCGAATATTAGTTTCACACGCAAATATAATAACATTATCTTCTTGATTATTTATAAATAAAATCTTCGTCCCATGTTCGATGTGTTATGCATCTACTATATCGCGTACTTCTCCAATGTTTATTTGTAGGTAAAGTACTTGGAAGTATCTCTCGATGACAGTTAGATATATTTTTTATTTATACAATATCAGTTGTTGTAATTGA
This sequence comes from Dermolepida albohirtum, assembly GCA_031893035.1. NCBI lineage: Eukaryota > Metazoa > Arthropoda > Insecta > Coleoptera > Scarabaeidae > Dermolepida > Dermolepida albohirtum. The sequence continues at coordinate 354,520 of JAVIWB010002739.1, forward strand.
ATCTGGTAAATCATTAGACTATTGTTTGCGAACCATTTTAGAAGATTTTTCAGATATATTATACATATACTGTTTTTCATTTGTACGAATTTGACACTCCTACTTATAGTATGATTAGTACCAACAGACACTACTCCACCATTACACGTTATTTTTTGTGTGCATCTTCAGGACACTTCTCCACTTTTTAGATCTCTATCTTTGCAGAATAAAAAGCCTCCCAAAACAAGTAAATCTTCCTCGCGATTGCTTTTAATAACTGAAAATTTTATACAGAAATAGCAAAAATAGCGAGCGATTGTAAAATCGTGACTAACGAAACACAAGTAACTTTTGAGTTTAGAATTTTCGGAATTGCAGACGACATGAAAGAGTACATTTTTGTTTGTTCATGTAAATATAAGCATTTCGGCGAATTACTATTTAGTTAATTATATAGTTATCATTTGAGCGGTCGTGCACCTAAAATACCTGTAGGAATATAATAAGATCTTGCTAAAGTAGGTACAGACGGCATTCTTGCACCCAATTTACTACGACCGAAAATATCTTATGGCTTTTCAGACAACTCAATATTATATAAATATTATTTTAATTACATCGGGTTCCTTACAATTTCTTAGATTTAAATATGTGTTTTCTAAGCTTCAATTGGTTAATCTCCTATAATAACCGAGCCTTCGTTATACTGATTTTCACAAATCTTTATGGAATAGAACACAAAACTAACTCTCAGAATACAGTATTTTCTTTTCTTTTTACATGGCTTCGCGTAATCTAAGGTTTTGTATGTTTATGGTTCACAGAAAATAATAGATTGATGCATCTGACGCAAGTATAAACGTATCATTCGATACAAACTCTTTCCCCCATATGAGCTGTACCGATAACTAAGGTTGCAGAAACGAGTGCTTTCGCAGTAGCCTACGTCTCAATTACTTTCAATATTAAAAACAATAAATGTAATTACTTACTATTTTAGCTTTTTTTTGTGTTGTAGATGTAAAGTGACGTAAAAATTCGCTGTAGTATTGTGTCATTAGTATGCCTTCCAGTGCTGACTCAGTCATACTCCTACAGCGAAGTCAAAATATATCCATGCGCACTATAGTTTGAAAATCGGGATTCTTATTTATAACTGCTTACAATTTATCGGTTGTTAATCTTCCTATACAGTCTGTTAGATTTCCTAACGAGGCTTTAAGGTAATATACTACATTTAGCGCTTCATGTAGTGACAGCTAAGTGTTCTCGAATTTGGAAATAGTATCTAAAGGAATTGAATAATTTTCGGAAATTTGCTGCATTTGAGTATGGATTTCGATATCTGAAGCCAGCCGCTGACTTACTTAAATTGCTTGAGCATCTTGCGGATTTAAAGTTAAGATACAAGGTTTAATAATGTGTAAAAATTTCCCATAATATAAAACATCTTTAAGTTCCCCATTTCGTCAATACCGACTGTGGTGACTGAGGAATGCCCGGACAAACCTGTTTGAACTCACGAATGCGTTTTGGAGATTTAATAAAACTTTGTTGGTATAAACTATAAATTGGTCTACTTTTGGATAACTTCTTCTAATAAATTCAGCCAAGATGACATGCATGGAGCAAACAGGTTACAGGAAGCAATTGAGGATAAGATTGTTTTAGTAACTTTCCAGCTTTAACCATATTCGAACCCCCATCTGTAACCAACATTACAAGTTGAGTTGCCGATATGTTGATATGTTTTATAGTTTCTACTACCCTTTCCGCGTTTGTCTTCTGTAATACTCTACTACGTAAAAGAAGAGCCAAGGAAATCCCACCGCTTTTTAAAGTGCGCAATAATACATTTAAAATACTATTCTTGCTTGCATCCGTTGTTTCATCTACCGTCAGCCATATTTTTTGGTCTTTTAACTCTGCTTTTATTTGATCCGTAATCCTGTTTTTCACTCGAGGAAAATTACACTGTAATTGACCTCTTGTTGACAATCTCCATTACGGAACATATTTCTCACAAAAGTTTCGAAATTCTTCATTGTCTACAATATTTTGTGGAATGTTGCGCACTTAACAAAAAAATAAAGTCATAGAGAAATTTATAATATGGTACATCAGCTTGCGCATTTAACCGGTGTTGTTTGTTACTAACATGTCTTTTACATACAAAAATACTGTACGGTAAAATGTTGATATTGCAAACAATAGATTTGATAATAGTACCAGTGCATTCCGATGCCGAAAATCGCTTAAAAAATCTATTAACACTCGTCGAATATAACAAAGAACGCCGTCAATTCGCCAGCATCAATCTAATCCGGCATTTATACACATCCCATACGCATATGAATCTCATGTATATCCGACCGCTTTCGAAATATATCAACACCGCCAATGAATGCGCACTCGTTTCTAGTGGCTTACCTATAACCCTATTTTTCTTTTCACTACATATTAACTAAGTATTTGACTTCTTTATTTTACATATATTTTTTATTTACTAAATTTATTCTTTGTCAAGACATTTTTTTACTTTAAATAAAATCTAAAGGATAACCTTGTTTTTTCTTTAAATATTATTTTCTTTCAGTTATCTAAGTATCCTAACATTTAAAGCATGATGATAAATCAATTATTTATTATATTTACACTGAGGTTACAATTAGTTCAAATATCTTCCCCAGAATAACAATAGATTTGAGGAAATTGGGCTTTAACTAACTCAATATCAAGCGTAATAATTGTACAAATATTGGAAATAGAGAGCAACTACTTTCGAATAAATAAATAGCAAAAATTAATTGTAATCATTTACTTCCGTTTAAAATATATCTTCGATTAATAATCAATAAAAAATTTTTATTTGTAGGAGTATTTAGTATTTGCAGGTTATTATGAAACCTTACATAGGTGATGTATAGTGTATGTAATTCCAGGATTGTTGTCTTAATTGGCTCACTTGTTTGTCTACGGCAGATACATACATACATACAATATTCAATTGCAATTATAGAACATTTTAACCGAACTTGTTAAATGCTAACTAAATACTCTAAAACATTAAATTTAGGCGAATGTAAAGAGACTTCATACTTTTACGATAAATGTCATTTATTTTTATTATTATTACTACAAGGCTACACGTTTCTCTGCAGATTAATTCGATGAGAGTACTTATTTCACGTCACACATTTTTTGTTTTATTACTTTACAATTTGCTATGGGTCAGTACTTCATTCGTTATTTTTCCTTCTCTGCACCTTATAAATCAAATGCTCCGCATATCTCTAATTGTTTGCTCCTTTTATCTCCGTTTTGGTCTTACGATTTTCAATTTGTTTTCTTCGTAAATTCTATTTTCCATTTGACTTATCTGTCAATACCATCTTATTCTTTTTGCTTTTATTATTCTGACTATATTCTCTCTATTTAGTATTTGTGTAGTTATTCAGTATATTCCTCTTCGCTTATTTTCTTAACTTCATATATTTTTATTATTATTTCCTCATCAAAAATTTTCGGCGTTCGTGCTTGATAAAAACATATATTTTCTGCAGTTACCACTGGCCTTATTGTAACTTTATATAGTCTTAACTTAGTTTGTCTGCTTATTTGTTTGCTATTCATTATCTATTTGTATTTGTAGTATGGTTTCATCCAAACTGCATCTTCTGATGTTTCCTCTTTTCTATCATATAATATCTAGATATTTGAAGCTTTCTACTTCTTCCATTTTATAGCGCGTGATTTCGATTGCTCTTCATTTCTTCTTCCTTTTCTGTTTATTTGCATAAATGTACATGGATTCTTCCTTTTTTGTGACTCCTTATTAATGCTCTCTACCGTCGTTTTGAAATTATTCTATTACCATCTATTACTTGAATAGATTTTTCTATTACCTTTCTCCTTATTATTCCTGTTATTGCTATATTAAATAGTATCAGGGATAATCCGTCTCGTTGGCATATCCTCAATTTATTTTTGTTCCTCCTGTTAATTCCTCGTATGTTAAGTAGTGTCCCCTCATTAGTTTTTCAGGCATACCCATACTTACTTTATATTTTACAACTGCACTGCGTTTTCACGTATCGAATACCTTCTTAAAATTTAAAAATACTACCTCTGCTTCTATAACTTGTTCGCAAAATTTTTTTACAATTTGTTTCATTAGATGTATTTACTATAAAATGTAATTTATAGTAAAACGTAGATTAAAAGCAATAGCATTTTATATATAAAGGTCATCAAAATTAAATCATAAAGCAAGTATAAAGTAAGCGAATGCACAAAGTGACGAACATTTTAGTTACCGGATGTCCCATGATATGATTGTTACAGAAGCAATTTCAAGTTAAAAATGTTTAATGGAATGGAATTTCAAGTTAAAAATGTCTAATGATCATATACCCAAAACTCCATTGTAACTGAACTTTAAGTATTTTAAGTTTTAGATAACTTTACTAATGCAGGTATTAAGTACCGTTGTTGGTTTGGTTATTATTAAAGGGTCGGGGAAGTTATTCAGTCTATTTATAATCCAAGAACGTTTCAGGGCAGTTCGTTAATTACGTTTTCTTGAACATTATCTTTCAACATGACTACATCACGTTCCTCTTAACGTAAAACAATGAATGTGGATACAGCACGACGGCACACCTCCGTACTTTGGTCGACAAGTAACAAATTTTCTTAATCAAAAACTTATACGAACCGATGGATTGAAAGAGGTTCAGCAATTGTTTAGCCGCCAAAGCCACCAGAGATAAATCCCCTAGATTATTTTTTACGGGGAAACCTGAAAATTTTTTTTGATGCAGAACAACTTGAAAACAGAGAACAACTTGTTGCTAGAATTATGAGTGTTGCAGAAACTATTCGTGCGGATTCTGAGACTGCTAGCAGAGCTATCCCTTCAATTCCAAGATGATCTAGACTATGTATACAGCAACTGGGACGTTTTGAACAATTAATTCAAAAAAGCGACTCCTTTTTAAATGATTTCCATTAAGATTTTCTTTGCAGCGAGAGGTTATCTAAAACTAACATACAAATGCTTGTAGCTCAGTTACGATAGAGTTTTAGGCATATGTTCATTAGACATTGTTAACTTGAAATTGCTTCAGCAACACACCTTGAGTTGTGGCAGTCATGTCATAGGACGTTCGGTATAATTGAAACGAACGTACACATAGGCGCAAACAGCACAGTTTTAAATATTAAAATTAACAACCTTAACATAGTGTGACAAACAATTTATGTCTATGTTGTGATTAATTTATTTTTCCTATTTGAATGAATACAAATTAAAGAATAAATTTTTATGTGTGCGTGTACTAGAGAATTGTATTCTAGACAAAACTGGCCTACTTACAATTGCACTACCCGGCAATTCGTATTCGGCCGCGCTCAAGCTAATCGATTATGTTGAATTCTTCGTATAAATATATCGTGCACTAAATATATAACACTTATCCTGTGTAATACCACATTCCTATAATAACTGTGCATAGTGTATGAAAGCTAATGTATGAAAATAACGTGTCCTATTGAAGAAATGGAATCGACAAAATTAAAATGTAATTATGCATCGGTAGATCATACAAATACCATAAATGTAATAAATAAATGAATATACATACGTGTTTATGTATACTATTCGCTATGAATGAGGTCACTAGTACGTGGGTTGTCTTTTAAGTTTTGCATATAAAACTGGAATAAAACGAAGTATTCTCCACGAATGCACTTTTGCATGCCCTCGATTCAACTCTGGAAGCAATTGTTCCATACGTTTGTTGGTACAGTAAAAATTGCGTTCTTGAAGGCATTGACTGCTTCTTCTGACGATTGGAACCTTTGGTAAGCTTCTGGGAAATTTACTAACAGAAAATGTATAGTTCGATGTATTACCTAACTAAAAGTATTATGATGGAAGTGATATGTATGTTCTTCCAACCATTCATACTTTCCGTTTATTGAAATATGCAGAGTATGCATAGAATAGTGATTTAACGGGAAGTGAGATACAAAATGAAACAAATGAGTTAAAGCGTTAAGTGTCTTATCATTTTCAACATACTTTTCTGAAACTTCAACGGACTAATAATGCTAGAGGGATATTCCCCAAATGACTTTCCAGATTCTCCAAATATACCTGCGTTGCTGTAATAAGTTTTTGCACCACTGAAACTTTTTTCTTCAAGCAAAAATTTGAATTTTGAGGAGAATTAGAAATCACTTGAGGCTAATCTGATATATAGAGTTAGTAAGGCTCAACATAAAATCTTAATTGAGCTATTTTTCGCAAACAAGTTGACTGGCTTGGGAACGCGTTTTCCTTAGGTAGTCTACGAAAACTATCTCTTTCGAATACCAAAAAATTGCAACCGCTACTTTACCCACCGATGGAAATATATTAGTTTCTTTTGGGAAGAACTACACCATGATTTTTTTTGCTGTTGTGATTATCCTTAGGATTCAAGAATATAGTAGTAAAGCGAAGATTCATCAACCATAACAAATCTTTGCAAAAAATCAACTTGAGCAGAGTTAAGCAACTTCAAATTATCGCTTGAGGTTCACATTCTTCCCAAATTCGTTTTCGAACAGAATTTAAGATTCGGGACATCCACCTTGCTGACAGGATAAATGCGTAAATGCGGTAAATAACTCCGTGCATCTTTTTCCGCTAAAAACCAGACACACTGTGCAGAGTTATTCTGTGAGAATTTTACCGCGGATCCAAATGCGACACTTTTATTAATTATCTGCTAAGGATGACAACTTAGTTGTCGAAATATTCATTGATGTGGCAAGAGGTTTTATTTACCTTTTTGATTAATTCAATTAACCACAGTCTCCTTTAAAATTTACCTGTTTTTCATAGGTCAATAAAGTTTGTGTGTGGTCTAGCGTGGTCTGGATGATTTATTCGTTCAAACTGTCCAATTGTCGACAGTATGCATTTTAATTAATTGCTTCGTTGGTTAATAGAAGTCCCACTACACTACTGCTTTCGATGACGTTTGAGATAAATCTTCAAATCAGGAACTTGGTCTTGGCGTTTTCCCGCCACACTGTTGTCACTTCTCATCACCAAATTCTTCAAAAAGGATAATTTTCGTCGTGTATCGTGCGTTGTAGGTTGGATTAGATCATATTATTTTTTTTAATATATTTTTTATTGGATTAATTTATTTCGCCGTAATCATCCTCAGTGAGTCTTCTTGACCGAGGAGCGTGGCGAAAATTAAAATCATTAGCACGGAATTTCGTGTCGAGAAACTTTACGCAAGTTTTCATAAGTTAGACGAACAATCGTTCCTTCTTACTTAACCGAATCGTTCGATATTTTCCACGAGGAAGTTACAACTGCCAGCTGCCGTATAGCATAGCATAATAGTTTGCAAACCAGCGCCATCTGTTGCAAAATGCGTTATGACGACAATCCAATAATTGTAAAAGGTGTTTCAAATTTCGCGGTTTTTTTTAAGAATAAATAAAACACACAATTTGCATTCACTTTCAAAAACTTTTTATTGGTAATTGAAGTATCAGTTATGACATTGATAAGCGAAAAATAATATCTGCCAAATGGCCTCCTTTTGCAGTTCCACAGACGTCCACTCTTTTGTTAAAATTTTCAATGACATTTTGACATAATTGAGGCTCTATCTCACCAATGACACGAATAATTTCATCTTTCAAAGCGGGAATTGATTGTGGATTATTTTTATACACCTGACTTTTTACATAACACCAAAGAAAATAGTCTAACGGAGTCAAATCACATGATCTCGGTGACCAATTAACATCACCGTTTCTTGAGATTACACGTCCAGGAAATTTTTCTCTCAATAAATCAATTGATTCGTGTGCAAAGTGTAGCGCCATCCTGTTGAAACCACATATCCTCTAGATCAATATTCATTAATTCAGGCCACAAAAATTCGGTTATCATCCGACGATATCGATCACCATTGACAGTTATAACTTCACCAGCAGCATTTTCAAAGAAATAAGGCCCAATTACATCACCTGACCATAATGCACACCAAACAGTAACTCGTTTAGGATGCATAGGTTTCTCATGAATAATTCGTAGAATTTCCTCACCCCAGATACGGCAACTTTGTTTATTAACATAGCCGCCAAGTTTAAAATGTGCCTCATCGGAAAACACTATTTATTGAGAAAAATCAGCTGGTTGTTTATTGATGAAATTGACAAATGAACGATGTTTTAAATGATCTAATGGCTTCAGTTCCTGTGTTATTTGAACTTTATATGCCTTCAGAGCTAAATCCTTGTGTAAAATACGTTGGTGATCCGCCAAGTTCAAGTTGTTGTGAACGTCGTCTAATGGACATTTCGGGACCTTCAGCAACACTTTCACGGACCAACCAATATTTTCTTGTGAACGACCACTACGACTGTATTTTTCACTTTTTTGATCTTCCACGGAACCGGTCTCTTGAAATTTTTTAATAATTCGATCAAGAGTGCTTTCAGATGGACGATTATGTAAACCATAAAATTCACGTAATTTTCTAAAACCTCTTTTCACAGAACGCTGATTTTCATAAATAATTCAACAATTTGAACGCGTTGTTGTACTGTGTACGAAGCCATTTTTATAAATGTCACACATCACACTTTTTAAATGCCCACGTACCCAGACAAATTCAGTGCGCCATCTATATTTTACTTATTCTTAAAAAAAAAACGCGCAATTTGAAACACCCTTTATTTAGTCGAAAATAAAATAAAATACACTAGTGCTGATTTTCTATAAAACCTTTAAAAATTATATTCTATAACAATTCTAATTTGTTTTTATTTAATTTACATTTTATTTCTCTCACAAAGCGTTTTGCGTTTTGTGATAATTTTCTCAGCAATTCTTTACTTAAGGTCGATAATATACATATATACAAATATAGTAAAAAGAAATAGGGTTTTAAAGTAATTATATCTGAAAAGAAATTTAATTCAATGTTTACATATTTATTCTTCGCCCTAGGCATCTTATTAAGACAATGCACACGGTATATTATCTCGATAAAATAGAAATTTAAGTAAAAAAGGGGAACAGCGGTGAATTGGAAAAAAAGAAGACTTTTCATGTAAGCATTTCCTAATTGATTTTGAAATTGTTCTTTGGTCCTTTTCAATTACTTCTATTCGTTCCCGCTGTCGCCGCCGTAGGAACGTCTGAATAAATTATACGTCTTTAAAAAAATAATTAGCGAAAGAAAAGAAAATAAAAGAGAAAGTAAAAGACAGTGAGAAAAGCTTGCTGATTGATACCTATTATTGTCGAACACGGATGATTGAAAGTACGAGCGGTCCAATTTGAGAAGATACAACAATAAAATTGATTTATCTCTTCTAATACTTTTACGTTTAATTGGAAAACAATATTCTTACTGCGAAAGATACAAAGATATCCATGCGAATACGTTAAGAAAATTCTTGCTGACAAAAGTACATCGGGATATTAATTTTTAAGATGGGAAGATGATGTATTAAACATTTTGGGGACGTACGGAAAATTATTCTTCGCATGATAGATGTATGTGAACGCGTACATACGGTCCAGGAGATAAACTAAACGATTATGAAATTTTCCGACATTTGAATGAAGGAATTTCATTTTCCAGGCCTTTTTTGCGAAGATATTTTAGTCATGCTGGGTCTTTTGTTCGTTCAATGACGGAAATGGAGATAGGTAGTTCAGCAAATATGAATATGAAAATATGGTATTTTGTAAACAAAAAAACAATATAATGTCCCTCAACGTATCTATATATATAATTGATTTATGTTTTTCTTTTAAATCAGTGTGTCCCTTATATGCATATATAATTAGTTACAAAAGTACAGCCTACAATTTTTTAAATTGTATTTATTTGGAAAAGCGTAAACATATTTACAGTGATTTTTAATTTAACGATTAAGACGTCTTTGGTTCCTGATAAGTAAAATATTGATAATCATTCCAGTTTTAAAAAAAAGGAATTAAAATGAACAATTACAATTGACTTTATTAGTAATTTTACAAAGTTGTACAGACTTTACTAAATCAATAAATTCTTCCTAAATATAAGCCTATGTTTGCTTTGCAGTAATGTGACTTCATCGCAATGTAATTTGTTTTGTAAATTGAGTTTCTTTTTTTTTTTGAAGCTAGGTGACATTCTGTAAATTAAACACCATCCTCAGACCAAAAGCAACTTAATTAGTCTCTTTTATGCGTTACTTTAAAGAGTTAGTATTGTGAAAAGTTTTTCTTGCGAATAATTTCACACAATGATTTTATATGATTTTCTGTATAGGATGATTCAATAACAATTCGTATACTGACTCATTTGGCTATTAGGGAACACGTACCATCAAATGGGTGTATTCATAATGGCTTTGCAGAATTCAAACGAGGGCATAGAAATCTTAGTGATAAATTTCGTGAAGGTTCCGTTTTTATAACACTAATGCCATAAAAGGAGTGATACAGATGGACTAGTATATGACACATCGTGAGATCCAGGCATTCATAGCCGTTGATATGAAACAAACACGAATGAAAAAGTTTTGTGTTATCCAATAACAAAATCACCAACAGAGTGGGGTAGGTTAGAAAAAGAAAAGTTTGTGGTGAACATTTCAGAAACGTGTTTATTAAATACTCGGATCACTCTGTTGACGAAGTATACAATTACAGTTAAGCACCAATACAGATAGCATCACCAATTAAAAACTCCACTGTAGCCAAATTAACAGATGAAATTAAACGCATAAATAACAAGAAAGCCCAAGGGTATGATTAAATAAATGGCAATATATTACCTGAACTACCAAGTAGACTAATTGAGTTACGGAGAATTTTTTTAATGGCATTCTCCAAATAAAACATTGGCCCGCACATCTTAAATTTGATCAAATTATTCTAATCCTAAAATATGAAATGGTATCAAGCAGTCTTCTGCCGTCCAATCAGATTGTTGTCACAAATATACTCTTGGAGAAATCAATAATTTAAAGAATGTATGAAAATAACATCCTAAACGACGAATTTGGTTTTAGAGGAAGAAACAACAATTTAACAATGCCATGGAGTATTAACAACTATAAATGAAGCACTAGAAAAATATTGTATAACAGTGTTCTTGGACGTTCAACAAGCTTTCGACAAAGTATGGCACAAAGGCTTACTTTAGTAAATAAAACTGTAACTGCCAAGCATGCACTACTTATTGCTGAAATCGTAGCTGACAAAAAGGCAGTTCCAGATTAAATATGGCAAATCATACTTTGACATATGTACATACATGCAAGCAAGTCAGGTGTATCACAATGGAATGTTCTTAGGCCTCTTTTATATATTGGGTCTGGGAAAAAGTTCGTGGCGTTTTTCCCGATAGATGGCATTGGTTGCCGATAACTAAAGAACAACAAGTCACAGCGACACCACCGAGGGCTCGTTTTTTAGATGACCTTCCGAACGTTAGTTTGAGCGTAGAAACATTGTAATCGGTGCAGTGGTTGGAAAGTTATTCGCACTTGAAAATGGAGAAGAATAATGAGAAATTTCGCTATATTCTGCAATATTATTATGATAAGGGGAAGAACGCTGCGCAGGCTTGTGATAAAATTTGTGCTGTGTACGGTGAAGGTACTTTATCGAAATCTGTTGCGCGGAAATGGTTCGCTCGCTTTCGTTCTGGAAATTTCAATGTGAAAGATGAGTCACGCTCCGGTCGTCCAATCACTGAAAAATCTGATGAAATTCTTGAAAAAGTCCAACAAGATAAGTATATCAGCAGTGTCGATATTGGCATGGAGCTAGGCATTGACCACAAAACTGTTTTGAACCATTTACACAAAGCTGGTTACAAAAAAAAGGTTGACGTATGGGTTCCTCATGAGTTGAGCGTGAAAAACATGATTGACCGAATTAACATCTGCGATGCGCTGCTGAAACGGAATGAAATCGAGCCGTTTCTGAAACGTTTAATAACCGGAGATGAAAAATGGATTACGTACGATAATCGGAAGCGTAAAAGATCGTGGATAAAGGATGGTGAGCCGTCACAAGCGTTCGCTAAGCCAACATTGACGCCAAAAAAAGTGATGCTGTGTGTATGGTGGGACTGGAGGGGAATCGTCCACTACGAACTACTTCCAACTGGTCAGACGATTGATTCTCAACTCTACTGTGCACAACTAGAGAGATTACGCCAGGCGATTGAAAGAAAACGGCCCGAATTGATTAATAGGAAAGGTGTTGTCTTCCATCATGACAACGCCCGACCACACACTTCTTTGATGACCCGTCAAAAATTGAGAGAGTTTGGTTGGGAAGTTTTGATGCACCCGCCTTACAGTCCGGATATAGCACCCTCTGACTATCATCTGTTTCGATCTCTGCAGAACTCTCTCAATGGAATTAAGTTGGTTTCAAAAGAAGCCTGTGAAAACTACTTGATTCAGTTTTTCGACCAGAAACCACAGAAGTTTTTCACCGATGGGATCATGGATCTACCAAAAAAATGGCGAAACATTGTCGATAATAATGGAGCATATTCGGTTTAAATGAATTCGTCCACGCGCCATGCGGGGACCAGTTGAATTTTACTGAGAAAACGCCACGAACTTTTTCCCAGACCCAATATTTTGCGCACTGAATAAATACCAACACTTTAGAGACAGATATTGGAACTTTCGTAGATGATACAGTAATAATGTCCAGATATAATAATTTACAAATCGCTATGGCACAACTGCGAAATTAAATTAAAAAGTAGGATTGTATAAGTAAAGAATAAAAGTAAACTACAGGCTAATGTCAGAATGAACAGTCAGCTTAAATACCATAAAAATTTCATGCCTAATCAGCAAAATACTTGGACTTATAGTTTGATAGTACATGACGAGAAAAATTCATAACCAAAAAAGAAATAGATGGATATGAAAATCAAGGAAATCTACTGGTTTCTAGGTAAATAATCATGTATGTCAACAAAACACAAACTACTGCTCTACAAGACAATCATTAAACTAGTTTCGCCTATGGCATTGAACGTAAATGTGTTTCCGCAAATTGAGTGTAAACCAACGGTTGAAGTAAAACATTGAGAATATTCGCGAATGCAATGCACTATATGTCTTGAACCATACGCTACGTACGGATCTCTGTATGCCAACAGTAGAAGAGGAACAACAAAAAGTATTCAATTAACACTTGCTACAACTAGAGTCCCATATGAACTAGTGTCTAGAGCGTGCAACAACCGGTATGCGGAGTAATATTTTAGAATCGAATTCCTATCATGGCAACTATGACATCAAATTAACTCATAGGATATAGGAGAGTATTTTATATCTATGGGACTTTTCTGAACAGGTCTTTTAAGAACTCATAATCTAATACGGCTAATTTGAATGGGCGGCTTTAAATTCCATTTATATAATAACTGGCGACGAAACTTAGATTTATTCTACGAGCTCAAAAGGATGTTCTGAGATGAGTTTAAACCAGCACAAAATTTACCCATCTTTGTTGTGTTTCAAAAAAAAATAATAAAAACATTCGATGTATTTTCTGAATTAGTGGTCATGTAGCTTCTGTTATTTTGGAGCATTCTTAACGCTTACACAACAATTTGTTTGCCATAAGTCATTGATGAATTGCACAAAACAAATCGAAATCATTGTATCATTGTTATCATGACAAAAAAATGTTTTTCAACATATGAAGAAGGATGCTTACAGCTTACTTCTGCTTTGAAAAATGATAAAGGCATTCATACCAAGTGTGCTTTTCATAATTTTTTTATCGATATACTATTTTGAACATTTAAAATGAGGTTATAGTACAATACATTCAAATATTATCATTCTGCTTCCAATGAAAGCAAAATTCCCATTCTTTTTAACAATAATCATCAGATCCATAGAAATTACGTTTGTTCTAGTTTGTAAATATCGAACACCCACTTTTGTCTTTTGTCTGAAGCCAATGAATCCCTCCAAGTCACGTTTCAAACAAACCTTAAGATTTTAAAATTCTTCGAATTGTTTTAGAATTTGCATACAACTATGTTAACTGATATTGAAACTGTTCACTTAAGTCTATAGTCAATATAGAGATACTTATCTTATTCTTTGCTACAAGTTATATTATGTAGCTCTGATCTCATTCTATTAACGATCTTATCGGACTGGAGCTTACTAATTACCTATAATAGCAACTAAATAATAATTTGTACCATCTTGAACTATAATACTCTTTCGCGATGTAAGATGTTTTATGTATTTTATAATTAAATTGAGTGATTAAGTGTCTTATAAATGCGAAGATCCCGGATTAGAGTCTCTTAGACAACTCTAATATGTTAATAAATTTTGTGATCTCAGAGTCGCTCAAACTGTTATAAAATAAGAACGAATTAATGAAAAAGATAAAGTAAAATAATAAAAAAAACGAATGATACTTTTAATTTTATAATTATTTTCAAATTGTCTTTGTTTTCTCTGAAATATAAATATTTAGTTTAAATGAACAAAAATGAAAATTACTCCATTAAAAAAATCAAGAGAGCATTAAATATATTCTAATAATTTTGTATGTGTTCTGTGACTATAATTAGTAAAGTCGATAACTGCAGTAAAAGAAAATATTTCTGAGGGCAGATGCATATTTTTATGTGAAAGAGAAAGATTTTTTTGTATAACGTAGTACCGCACATTGCACTACGGCCATACAAATAACAAAAGTTCCCCTTTGAAGGCTCGTGGGGTTGTTAGAAGGCAAGACTGTTACGGCTAGGTAATTAGGGTGAGTTGGTCATGTGATACACTAGGCGAGTAACGTGACTAAACCTAACCACTGATCGTCTCCACTTGTACATTATTAAAAGTTAAATGAGATATTTTAGTATTTATCTGTCTTCTATTTAGTTATACAATAAAAAAATATTGTACAGTTAAATATTAAATAAATAAATTTTCATCAAAATATCCGCGTTTATGTAAACAG